>CALQYR020007420.1:1494044-1687088 GCA_943334845.2 Auanema sp. JU1783 | reverse complement strand
TTTTTTGCTCTATTCTTGAGTATCATATGTTTTTATAAAGAAAAAAGAGGGAGGGAGAGAGAGAGAGAGAGGGAGAGAGAGAGAGAGAGAGAGAGAGAGAAACAGAGAGAGAAACAGAGGAGCATGAGAGATGAAGAGGAGAAAAGAAGATGAAGTACAAGTATGTTTAGCCTGGGGACATTAAGTCGTTCCTAATCTCTCACAGAAAGCTTATCATTCATATTTCTTCGAAACTCTTACATTACCTTCATATTTTCTTTAGGTTTTCAACTTTAGTTCTGCTACATAATCATTAAATTTTACCTTTAATTTTATAGAAGGAGTTGGGAAGTCGTCGTCGGCATCAAAGTCGTCGTCGTGACAGGAGAACTATGTCATCCGACAGCAGTGGCGACGTTGGCTTAAAGAAAATCGGGCAAAGCTTATTCACCAATCAAACCAATGACAAGTTAGTTAAATATATGTCTTACTCATAAGTATAGATATACTTTTCTGCTCAAACTATACGTATAACTTGAACGCAAAAAAAATATTCATAAGAAAAGCAAATTGATTGATGAACAAAGTGATGAGAAAGAAACAACACACACCACTTGTCTCTTTTTCATTTTGAAAAGAAAACTTTTCTTCTGGAGAAACTGCTGAAAAATAAAGCTTAAGGAGGGTGTTTGACATGAAGATAAAAAACTTTGAAGAAGGGCCCTCTCTCCTCTTTGAAAGTTCATTTATGACATTGGCCGGAAATGGCGAGTTTCACAATTTTTTTTCTTCTAACACGTTCTTTAAATCTTAATGAAATTGTTCATTTAAAAAAATCTGTCTTCTATTGTCTTAATGAGAATTGGTGAGATTAAGGGGAAAAATAGGGGAGTTAGGAACAAAGAGTGAAAATAGGTTCAAAGGAGAGAATGAGAGAGTGTGAGAGAGTGAAAGGAAAAGAGTGAAAGATGTATAGATAGAAGAAGAGAGTTATAGACAGGCAAAAGAAGAAGAGAAAAAGAGGAGGGTGGGGTGGAAGGCAAGCAAAAGGAAGAAAAAAAAAGAAGCAGAGTAGAAGGAAAAGCCGCAAAGTTTTCTCAAGGCTGACAGGCTATGAAATTTATGAGAAAAGGACTCGAGAGCTTCTTTTCATCGCTATGTCGTTGTGAATAAAGCGTTATGTATAACTCATAATTCTCTTTCACTCTATTCTGATGTTAATTATGATGTCATTGTGTAACACATTATCATCTATATATATATATTAAGCTTTCTATTATCACAACTTGCTTCCATACCATTTGATGCGCAACATATATTGGAAATGGAAACGACCTAACGAAAAGAACTATAGAAAGAAAATATAAAAATTAAGCTCAAATGCAGTTCATGTGATTAACAGTTGTCATTAAAATACTTGAAGAACAGAATATTCATGTCTGTGCTCTCCGAAGCTTGCTTACTCTGTTGTGATATTTCAATCAAATGTTTCTTCTCTTTCGAACAAATTTTTCAATTGAAAAGTCTCAAATCAGTTGGTTATCATTTTGAAGAAAAGATATTTCAGGAAATATCTTGTTAAATCATTATTATATATATATATATATATATATTCTTTCTTTCTTTTTTTCATTTTTATATTTGAATATATAATACTGATGATGATAATGATGATCAAGTCATTGTTTCAGCCTCTCCTCTAATATTAGCAATTGGTCTGATATTCCTAATTTTGTCTACGATTACGAGGACATTCGATTGGTCAGTTTACTATAATTTTCTTCTTTGTTTCACTCTCACACTTATGATGAAGAAAAGAAAATTGTCTTTGAATGCGTCCGTTAGTATCTTTATTCTTCCTCTTCATTATCCTTCTTTTACCATTTTTCCTTCTTTTTTTTCTTATTCTGCTTATCTATATATAATATATAGTTATAATATATATATATATATATATATTTAAACGTGTTTTTAATTTCTTTTTTTCAGGCAATGACTTCTCTGTGTCAGTTTCGCGGTACAACCGAAAACTATATTGTTATAACTGTCTTCATTATAATATTCTTATTATCTGTTATTGGTAATTCACTGGTTATATTAGTTATCTTAAAGGTTATAATATATATATAATATTATTATTAATTATATATTATAGCAACGTCAAATGAGAAGCATCACCAATATCTATTTGATTAATTTGGCTTTTTCCGATTTGATGTTATCTGTCATCTGTATGCCGCCAACACTTGGTACGTTTTTGTTTTGCTTCATCTACTTCATCTTCTACTTCATCTTCTACTTCTTTTTCTACTTCTTCTTTTTTTTTTTGCTTATGATTCAAAAAAAAAACAACCGCTCTGTTCGTCAATTTTATGAAAGAATAAAGGAAAAAATAATAATGGATGACATGTTTCACGTGGTCATGCACGTGACAATTAACGTATGCTAATATTAAATACCATCAGATTGTTTTAGTGTGTGTGAGCGAGAATATGCAAATCAGCATTCACGTATTCTTATATAGCGTGAATGACTTTGTGTGTATGTGTGTGCATCATGTGATTCATTCATTTAATACTTTTGAATTATATTTCTTCTTCTTTTTTTTCAGTCTCAATGGTTATGAATTGTTGGTTATTTGGAAACACTATGTGTAAGCTGTTTGCATACCTACAACGTACTTTAGTTATGAACATCATTAATTAATATATGAATATTGTTTAGCTGTGGTTGTATCTGGATCAGCTTATACACTAGCTGTAATTGCATTTGAACGATATTTTGCTATTTGTAAGCCGTTACATTCACGTATATGGCAGACAAGGTATTATATTAACACTATATCACTCTTAACTATATGTACATATATTTTAACTATATATACTATATACTCAATTGATGAAATATATTTTTTAGATCACATGCATATGCTATGATAACAGTTGTTTGGGCCATAGCTATTATAGCTAATGTATTCCTTATTTTTATGTACGAAGAACGGGTAATACTATATATTTAATTATAATAGATTAATTATGTGAATATACTTTAAGGGTTATGATACGCCTAATGGAACCGGCATAACATGCACTCCTATATATCCTCCAATGTATCATTTTGCCTATCAAGTAATTTATCTATATATAACTTATATACATATAATTATATATATTTATAGGTTTATATGACAATCGTCTTATGTGTTGTTCCGCTAGTAGTTATGATTACCTTATATAGTACTGTTATTCATCAATTAAAAATGGGTATCAAACTTGAAATAGCTGCAGTGGCTGAGAATTCGGATGCTAATGAAAGTAAATATTTTCATTTTTTATTAATTTTTCTTTTTTTATAACAAAAAATTCATACGATATATATGTATAGTTATTCTTGTATATTATATATTCCTTAAATAACAAACGGCTTGAAGACTATTTCCTTTTTTGTGAAGAGATTCTATGAATAATCCGTATTTCCCACAATTTCATCTTTCTCTCTCCCCCCCCCGTCCTTCCCTCCGTTTCTTGCCTCCGCCCAAAATAAGAGTTCTTCAAAAACTATACGATGAAAAGCTTTTTTCACTCATACATTTAGTTTATTCTTTCTTAACCATCTATATATTGTTAACCAATTATTCTATTTCAGACAGCGTTGATGATATTGTCGATGCTGTGCACAATTCTAATAATGGAATGTTGGCGAAGCTCAAAAAAAAAATTCGCAGTGCTCAGCCTAATCGTGAAAAGCTGAGGTTACTTGAAGCTTAAATTCCAATTCATTCAATTGTGCTTGTTTAGCTCTGCTCGAAGCACAGGAGCAGCTTCAGTGGGTTCCGTTCCATCCGCCTTATCTCATCGACGAAGTGAAACGTCAGTGCTTGAGAATGCATTGCGTTCAACGCACAACCAGAAATCAGCAATGGCAAAACAACGAGTAATTAAGTGAATATATAAATATATAAACATAATAATTAACAATATAAATATATTTAGAATGTTAATAGTGGTTGTTGTAATATTTTTCTGCTGCTGGACACCATCATACATTTGGTGGCTGCTGTTAATGGCTGGCGACTCTTTTGAAGTATCCATTAACATCATTGACGTCTAATTCAATTTATAATTACAGAAATTAGGATTATCTGTATGGAATAGCGACATCAATACATTTATAACGCTATTAACATATATATCATCATGCACAAATCCTATAACATATTGTTTTTTGAACAAAAAATTTCGAAATGCCATCTATGCCATGTTTGGACGCAAAAAAGTTATTCGTCATCATTTTCAAAAAGTAAGTTTTGTATTATTTTAATTTGTTGTGTTTTTATTTTTATTTAATATTAATTTTATAGTTAACTATATGCTTTATTAGTTAGATATAGTATTAGTATAATCTATTGCATGTGCTTTATATTATATACATCTATATATACTTATATATATATATATCTTTATAACCATATTAACTCCTTTCAAGGTTTACATACCGGTTACGAGTGCTTCACCCAAAATTCTTGTGAAACATCCAAACATTAACAGGTAAACAATCTCCCTTTTAACATATTCTACTGCATGTTTACTCTATGTCTAACTTGTTTTTTCTGTTTTCATTTAATACTTTTCCACAGAATGCCTAGAGTTTCTGAATCTTCTGTAAGTTTTGAAACAGCTTCATGCTATAGCTTCAGCCTACAGCTCATATTGCTTTGAACTGTTTAGTGCTTCTTGAATTTGAGAGAGGAAAACAAAACATCCTGTTCTAATCATTTATATATATATATTTTGTGTGTGTAACAAAAATATAAGAGAAAAATAGAAAGAAAATACTTTCGCACTCTTACAGGTCGATATCAACGAGCTCCAATCTACAACTACAACAAGTCGCTTCTGATTCTCGTTTGCAAGCAATTCGACGAACATCATCCACCTCAGCTAGTCATGTGCGTTCAATTTTTATTTAAATAGATTATAATGTTATATTGTAAATGGTATAGATGACAACGTTTGTGATTCGTCGACCAGCCGGTGTAACACATCAGCCTCATAGTCTACCTCGTATGGATATGATTAGATGAGAATTTAGCTCATAATTAAGAAGATAACAACATTTAACGAAGAAAAGATTCTCTTGTTCCTGATCTCATATATTCCTTCTTTCACAATGATTACGCAGGGTGTGTTCTTTTGTGAGCAGCAAAAAACCGAAATAGAAGCTTGAACCAACAAAACGTTGAAGCAGCATAAAGTTATTATTCATTATACGGGTTATGTATATATACTATATGTATACATATTCATCTATACATGTTTCATTATTGTCGTCATATTGTTGCTAAAGAACAAACATGTGGTTCTATGAGATTATTAATTTTTGAAAGCTCAATAAAATAATTATTTATCGTTAACATTTTGCAATCCTTCTAAATGCTTATAGTATAAAGCTGAAGTCCAGGAATATCCCTTGAAGTAAGCTTCTCCCGTCGCCTTCAAATTTGTTAATGTTTGAACATCTCGTAATCGCTCTGCTTGTTGGTTCCGATAAATCTTCCATAAAAGTAGGGGAGAAAGTGCACAATATTCGGGTACTATCTGAAAAAGTTTTAAAGTTTTTCATTTTCTAGAAGAAACAATTTCTTTCTTTCTCACCCTTTTCCTTCTCACCCTTTCATTTATCCACTTCCTTTCGCTTTATCTCTTTTGCTCGCTCTTTCTTTCTGTCTGTGTTCCAGATCGATCTCTGAGAATATCAAAAAGTCAACAAGTTTCGTTTTGAGAAATTAGAAAAGCTTAAAAATAGTTTCCTACTCTCTCTCTCACTCTCTCTCTCTTCTTCAAAAAAAAATTGTTTGAAAGAGGTTTTTGAGCCACGAAAAAAAACGAACATAAACAATGGCAAAGATAGTGCGTTGGAGCATGGCGTTTGACGTGATGAAATCCATAGATGGAATGACAGCATTGGCGATGTAAAAGAAAGCAAAAACGATAAAATGAAAAATCATCCAGGGCATGAGAAGACGAAAAACGGCCGAATTTTCTCGTAGTTGATAATTCAAGCGCAAGTCATATGTTATACTGAATATGACCAGAGTATTAAATAGATGAAAATTGAAATTATTACCATTTACGACGTTTCTCATTTATGAGGTTAACTAAATAGTATGCTATTATAACAAATGCATCAAATGATAGCATGCAGTAGGATGTTAACGATATAGCTGAAGCTGAAAATCTTGTTACAGCATTACAGTATGGAGTCTTTTCAGTCCATGGCGTCAACGTTTGTGATGTTAGAGGCATTATAACTGATATTATAATCTATAAATTAATTATTATTATATATATTTATGTTAAATATGATTCTTACTGTTACAATGCATATTATGGGACCGTAATACTGTTTCGTTTCTTCATAATTTCGAACTAAACATGTTGCTAATAAACGCTCAATTACTATTCCACCATTTATGACAACAAATGAAAACATAGCTATCATGGCTGGATAGCGGAATATGAAGCAAAATGATTGCTTAAATTCCAATTCACATCCATCGACGACAGTTAGAAATCTATACAAATGAACAGACTGAAAGAATCATGTTCATTAGCATACATTCTACCTCTAACACATTCAATCCTCTTCTATAATTCTATCATATTCATATTAACTTACTTGTAGACATATATAGATTAAAGAATGAGCACAATTCATACATATGGCTGTTATTATGAGAATCTGTAACAAAAAAAGGAAGGAAAATATATAAATATATGTATATTCTATCATTTCTTCACCTTAATGTTATAATGAAAATAGATTTTTGGAAAAATCGTTTTTATAAACAAAGTATTTGCAACTAATGCCACAATACTACAAAATATATGAAGCAGAAGGACACTTTGAAATCCACGAGCCGTAAGGAATGTTGTACTGTCCGGACAAGCAGTTGTTGTCGCCAATGAACTCATCTATAATTTGTTTCATAAATGCTTTCAGTTCAACAATAGCAAGACAAAAGTATGACCGCCTTTTGAGCTAACAGATATTGCAATACGAAGTTCTGTTTCACATATCAGCTTACGTGAAACTCCACGCAAATTTCACGTGAACATTTCTTCGCATGATGAAATTATGAAAAAGTAAGAAAAATACGAAAAATGAGGGATATTGAAAAAAACAAATGTTTGATGGTTTTGTTAAAGATGAAAGCTGACAGATGGATATCATTTTGTGAAAAAGTTTATGAGGAAGACGATCAAACGAACGAAAGTGTTTCATGACATAAAAAAAATAGAAATCATTCTAAGAAAAATGCATAGCATATCTCTATTTCCTTGTTCATTAACAAAGAAATAGTAAAACATAAGCACTATGTAGCTTGAGGAGCATGATAACAGCTAAAACAAGAAGAGAGAGAAAGAAAGAGAGAGAGAAAAGGGGGGTAGAGACCTTTTTTACGGTGACAAACTACGGAGAAACTCTGTTATATAATTTATACGATTTTTACGGCTATTTTTCACATAATTAGTACTATCTGAGCTGAGTGAGCTCGTCAACGTACAAAAAAAACCGTTGGAAGCTGCCCACATTTCCAGGAGCTATCATGGGAAAAGATAAAATGGAAAGAATGAGGTGAAAAAGCGAAAGACCGTCGTATTTCAATTCAAAATGGGAATCAAATCCACTGACGCTCCGTCGTACTGATGCTGAGAATAAGAAAAATCAGCTTTTAATTAGAAAACTTTTTTTCTTTTTCTTCCAAATGTTTGCTTCATCAATGCGGTAGGGCTCAGTCGGATATAGTCAACATGAGTTGAAAAATAAAACAAATTTTTCTCCTCGAAATTGAACAAATCACAATAAATGCTGAGCGTCTGGAAATTAATGGGAAAAAGGCTAAGAAAAATGAGGGAAATGAGATGCAATCAGCCCAGTCATTGCGTGGCGTTGTCGTGAGATTCCAGCTATTAATAATTTTGTCAATTCAACTCTACAATAATTTTGACAAATCTCACTTCTTGCATAGTTTCTTAAGCATCCAATCTCCCGGATATCCGGAGATTAGAGCGTATCGACGTATCAACCTTTCAATGCCAGCTGCAGGGTACGAGCCCAATACTTAACAAAAATGATCTTTCTGTTTTCTTCGAATAGCTGCTGAATTCTGGTCGCATAAATATATTTTATAGTTATTATTGGCCTTTCAAAGAGCTTAGTTTGAGCTGAGACAAGAAGAGGCCTTTTTCCTACCGCAAAATACTTGGCTTTATGAATATTTTATGTAAGTAACTGCAGAAAATACTAATAGTTGTCATACAAAATGTTCACCCGTTAGCTATTATACAGACAAGAACCCACGAATCAAAAAAAAATTTAGAAGGTTTCCTCTGTTTCAAAATTAACTCAGTTCGAAGCCGCTCTCTGCATGGATCGCATATCGCAACTTGGACAGCAATACTGATTTCTTGTTATAATTTGGAAGTTTTAACAGATTGAAGCATGTTGAAGCTAAAAACAAACGAATAAATACGACAAAAGAAAAGTGCTTACCTGTTGGCAGCCTTGTAACCGACTGACTCCTCCTCAATGCTAGAAATCCCCGCACCACACTGCCCAAAGTATCGCCAGTGTCATGATCATCGGAAACTTCGACACATCGAATTGAGAAAGGTGGTTCCAAATATGAGAAACCAAGTAGCGGAGGCCTCGAACAGCTAGTAACAAACTAAAACAACGAAAGGTTATAAACCATATGTCTCAAAAATATTCATGTTTCAGGCTTCCGAACATAACCATATTTTTACCACGCCCGAACAAAGATCAATTTGAATAGAATCATTTTCACGCAAATCTCTACGCGTATCGGTTGTATGGTGTTCGTAAGTGCAAACTTTTGTTTTATTACTTTTAAGAATAGTCGTCGCTCTTCCGCGCTAAACTCATTTTCCACGATGTCCCAAAGCCATTTAATTAGGCGATGACTACCATGAAAACCACCATAGTATTGCACATGTTTTTTCAAATCAGCAATATCGATGTCACTGAAATGAGCATAAGGAAATGAAATGAAGAATTTATAGATACCACGTTTGGCCACTTATAAGATACTGGATCTCATGTGGTGCAAAAAGGGACAGCCATTGTGTTCTTAAGATGGATTGAATCCCATTAACAAACGCTTTACACTGATTCCTCGTTTGTC
The DNA here is from genome assembly GCA_943334845.2 of Auanema sp. JU1783. Taxonomy (NCBI): domain Eukaryota; kingdom Metazoa; phylum Nematoda; class Chromadorea; order Rhabditida; family Rhabditidae; genus Auanema; species Auanema sp. JU1783. The sequence goes on along the minus strand of CALQYR020007420.1, from coordinate 1,677,901 downwards.
CAAAAACACGGTGATACGCCATACGATGAATATAATCAATTCTAAACAAAACTAAATGTCATTACGTTTTATCCTCAGATGTTGTACTTGTTTTCATTCGTGACCGTTATAGTCCTTCCACCTGGTATGAGATCAGTAGTCACTACTTTCCCCAGCAAGTCCTCATTTATAGAAAAAGTAAGAGACAAGTCCGATATGTCGCCCTCGTAACGTTTCACGAACGTCAAATTTTTATATAGCTCAGGATCTAGTTGATAAAGTTCGTCAAACGCACAGAGACGACGTCCTCCCAAAACCTAGAAGCTTTCAGTATTTCAGTGCCGATTATCAAAACGTACTGCTGCTAGAAGTACAGGAGCAAGTTGTACATCTACGACTATCCCTTCAAATACCGCTTTACCCAACATTCTACCAATGAATTGAAACAAATCAATGTGGTCTTCATGTACGAAAGATGTAAGCGAAGGATATAAAACCCCAGATGACGTACTCTATCAAGAGAAATATATGAAAATAACAAGATGTTGCTCACAGACCATGAAGAGATTGAGAGAAGGGTTGAAAACGTGCTTAATAGTCATTTCTAAGAACTCTTTAAAAACACCGTCTTGATCAATACCCGCTTCTTCGAGCCCCTACATGTATTATTTAATCATTCTAAATATGTATGAATAATCACCTGCTGATTTACAAATTTAACTCTAATGACATTCTTCATAGCTTTATCAGATAGCATGGATAGCTGACGATACCCATCTTCTACAATTCGATTGCGAGCCACAGTTATAAGAGAGGCAGGGCCTTCGATATTACACTAAAAACATTTTAATACGCATTTCTCATGAGTGTTCCCTTACTTTCTCTTCACTTATGAACTTCCGAAACAACAACATCCTCTCTCTAAGAAGGATACAATGACTCAATTTCTCCATTACCAATAGTCCTCGTTGTGTTCTTTTTTCGTACTCGGAAATCAAAGCAGTGCTTTTGATATCGCTGAAACACGATTTTGAAATTCGGAAATCCACTTTAAATCCACTGACGGGCTAAGCCAAAACTTAGGATCCGATGTGAATGCCTTACGACAATCACGAGCATAGAGAATCAGAAGTAGTCCGTGAATGGCTGCAAAAACTCCTCGATCAACATTCTCTTTATCTGTAATTTGTCAAGCTACACATTAAGAAATTAAAAAATTTGGTACTTATTATTCCTTGCCATATAGCTTTGAAACAAAACCAATTACAGAACTTTGCTATACCAAGTAACTCCGAAGTTGGGAATGGTATACCTTTATCATACATTTCCTCTTCATCCAGTATTCTGAATTGAAACGTTGAAAACAAGTCTCCTTAAACAACATACGATATGACAGAAGATGCAGCTTCAGCGAAGAGATGTAGAGGAGCGGCATGTGTACTATTTGGACGTGTGAGAATCTTAAGCGCTGCCGTTAAAGGGACGGGCTCAGAAGATGAAGCAGCGTAAGGACTACCCCATCTTTTAAGATAAGCCCATAACTGTTGCAATAGAAGGTCACTATGGCACATTCCTAGGATAACATGATTTGTCCGAGATTGCAAATGATGATTTACCTGAGATAATGTCTCCTTTCAAGTGTGGCATGCACGACAGAGTTGACACATAAACAGAACAAACAACAGCAGGTAATGTTGGAGGTTCTTCGTGAATCGCACTAGTTTCCAAATTCGAGCCTCCACCCCCACCAATTCTTTTGAATAGTTCTGCAATATTTTCTACGTTGTCGCGTAGATACTCAAAAAAACATACTCGAGAAGGTCGTACTTATCTCATTTGACGAGTTCAAGTCATTCTTGGGTTTTGACGACTCCGAACTCTCGAAAGCTATTTGAAAGATTCCAGTAACCACTCTACTACTCCAGAGATATCTTAGCTGCTTTATAACATTTTTTAATGCTCCCTCTGTCCTGTAAGCATATAATGCTTTGCGCAAAGAAAAAAGAACTAGACTTTTGATCAATGGGTAGTTTGTAATTTCCGAAAATAGGATGCCAATGGTTGTGACTTGATTTAGTTCCAGGTCTGACAGAAAATTCTATACATTGAGCCATTGTCGTACCCAGGAACCAAGTCCAATCCAATAAAGTTTCTTGTGTTAACTGAGAAAAACAGATCTGTTAAAACATGGAAGAGAGTGTAACCTTTGTAGATAGGTTAATATAACCCAGATGAATCATATTTCCCATCAAGTTGATTTTACGCTGAGGTTCAACATTCTCAAAAAGTTCCGGCTCAACTCGAAGTTTCATAAGCGTTTCTACGAACAAGTTTCCATTCGAGAAAGCTTTGAGATTCTGAATTATTTTGATAGAGCGTATCTTAAGCTATACGCATAACTTACAGGTTGAGAAAGATGTAATGTTATGGCCGGGCATATGAGAATCTTTTTGATAAAAATCGGCAACAATTCTTGGTTTACCTCCTCACGGAATGGCTTCATAATTATAGAAAATAACGCATTCAACGCTTCAACACTGATGACTGGTCGGTAGTCATTGCAAGCCACAAACAAAGAGATCTAAGTAATACATGTAAGTTGATCTTTATTTGAAAAAAACTCACTGCCATCTTATTATAATTAGCTTCTGTATACAGGACGCTGGACATTTTTTGGCACATGCTGTTGAGTATGATTTGAATCTAATAATAGAAGAAAGTGACTTTGAAGAAGGAAATGCAAACTCACTTGAACGGCATTTTTTACATAGGACCAGGTTGTGGCCGATCCAAAGACTAGCATGAAATGAATTAATAGCTGCCATTTTTTTATTTCCGAGACTCGGGAAGTCTGGATTAAAAAATGGGAAACTTCATGAGATCACATTTCAAAATCTTACATCAACATTATAAATCGAATCAGGTATGAGAGATAAGATATGAGTCACCAGTTGACTAGTTTGTGATATAGTATCCTTCGAAAGGAAAGCTGAGGTAATGTTTGTTTCTTTGGTTCCATCCAGAGAAATAATCAATAAACGGCAAAACTGATACAACACCTGCAAAATGAGGTACCCAATGAACTCTTGAAAGTGCTAACCTCCGTTTTAGGTGATAACAACTCATTCTTGATCAAGAAACTGCCATATTCCAAGATAGTCACAGGAGACAACAATGTTTTTCCTGATCGGTCAAGATCGTCAAACGCGGCAAGTTTCTGGATGATAATTTCCCTGTAAAGATAGCAGTGAGGAAACAACTAGCTTCATTCAAAAACCTCTGATCTAGAAACTGCGAGTCTTCAGAAGTCTCATTCATTTGTCTACATAATTTCTACGAAAAAAATCTATAAAAACTGGGCAAAACAGCACAACAGAGCAGAATACGTAACTATTGGATTTTAACCATATGCGTCGAGCAAGAAATACATACAAAGAAAACATGAAACATTTTATTAAAATCTTAATGAAAATCATAAGTAATGAAAGCTTCTCAATATGGCAAGTTGACTAGATTTAAAGCACTTTGATTGGCAAATAAAGCAATTAGATTGAAGTACATATTTGGCTGTGAGAAAACAAACTTCATATCACGTTCTTAAAGAAATTGATAAGAAAAACTTACAAATGGCAGAATATACAAGACTTATTTACACTTCTGTTTGAGTTTTAGATCCTTTATGCATGGCTTCTTTCTCCCTATTCTCTGAAACTGAACGGTGAACGCTTCCTTTTGGTCGCATGGAATTCATAACGATCGCCTGAGCTCTTTCATCTGCTATAAAAGGAAGATGGAAATAAATTACTTCAGATTTTCAAAGAGTTGTGTATTCACATCCACTTGTACAAACCTGTGTTGTGTTTGGTATTTTTACTTCGCATTTTACGTTTAGCGGCTATCAAATCAATTTGTCTTTTTGTCCTGGGAATACGAATTCGCATGAAACAACAAACCAACACAACTGGAAAGAGAAGGAAGGAGCTCACTAAAAGCTTGAATTATAAAAAGTTGATGTACCCATAATCAATAAAACGCCTGACACCAACGCTATTAACATCCAAAGCCGCAGTCCAGGCGCTACATGCTGATCTAAAGCTGACAACTGACTATTCGTGTCCATAACCATATTAACCTATAATGAATACAAATATTAGAACAGGAGAGACATACAAACACAAAACAAATGCCAACAGGTGCTGTTGGTGCAACTTCAATATGTATGCCCGAATGACTTTCATCTGAGATCCTAGGTTTGGTTGTAAAGTAACGCTTAACCGACTATTAATGCATCGGACCTATGCGTCTCGCAACTCTCAGAAAAGGAATTAATTAAGTAGAGTGCACAGGCGGGAAATTAAAAACTTTGTCTCGTTTAATGAACCTTTGCGAGCTACACTTTGAGCAGGAGATATGAGCGACGAGTTTCAACGCCTTTAAATGAACAATAAGAAGATTTCTTTCATAATACTTTAATATATTGAATACTCATAGAGTAATGTAAAAAGCAGCTCATATTGCTGACTGGTGAGAAGCAAATATTTTTATGAACGTGGAATAAACGTTCATTAACATTTTTCAAACAAATGTGGCATTTGGCACCTAAAAATACTCGTATGATATACACCAGAATAAAATTAGAAATGTGACAAGAAGTTAGATCGCATCCAACTTCAACGGTCTTTTAGGGAAATATTTGGCTTTTAACATTTTTTCAATTGTTTCTGTTTTCTTCTTCAGCCATTCCAGGTCATCTCCCATATACGTATAAATAAACTCATCAATAGTATCCTATAAAAATCAATCAGAAACGTCAATGAACCCGAAGAAACATACAGAAAAATAGATTTTCTCCATTTCAAACCTTAACCGAGAAGCTAATTCTTTTATCCTTTCGAGTTTATCTTCGATCATAGGCTGGATTTTCTGTAATAGTTCGGTAAACCACTGATGTTCAGTATTGGGACTCACATCTATATACCATCGACTAGAGACTAGTTGGCTATCAGCCACTCTACTCAACCATCCATTCAACTCATAATCATCTTGATACCTTTTCAAGTCATTATGAAACCGATAATACTCGTTGACTATCTCATAAATCTGAAAAAATCCTTCAAATCACGTTTGAATTATCCACAACTTACATTTTTTCCTGGAAACTGACATCCCCTCGTGACTCCCATCTCTACTGCTGGACGGCAATTCATATTCTCATAAGTTAAAGGGTATTGATTCAAGACACGAGCTTCCTATAAGTGGCACATATGGCATATAAGTAGAGGTCAATAATTTCACCATAATAGTCTCCATTGACATGGATAGCGTAGGCAAGGCTACAGGCAACAACTCGGCCAAAACGGCCAAATGATCATAACGAGACCATCCGGTCATGATTAATCCCTGAAAAAAAGTTGAATACTCCCTCATACAACACAACAAACTTGTATGGAACTAAATTCTTTGTACACTCGAGTGAACTGTGTTGTCCAAGATTGATGATTTTTTATATAATGAATAGGATTAGAGTTATATCTGGCAGGGCCATCGGCACCCTTCCAAGCAGAACTTCCCCATACCTTGTTGAATGGCTAAAACGAGGTTTAAAAAACATGTTCTGTTTGGTGAGAAACCTTCAAAGAGTTCCAAGTGCTATAAGGCAAATACATGTCTAGATCTTCGGCATAACTCCAGAGGACAGGCTCAAGCAACTGGAATTGAAAAAGTTAGACTTCAATCTCGCATTCACTCGAAGCTCACGTTTGTAAGGTTATAGCGCATTATATCCGCTTCAAAAGCTTGAGCAAACATATCATGCCATGCAAGGACTGTGGTCTTAAATAAGGAATAAGTTTTGCTAGGGTATACAGCTGATTTACATTGTGAGTTTCTTTAATGTGAGAAGCGGTTCTACTTATATGCCATAACGCCAGGCGATCTCTTGAACCTTGTTTTCCCAACTCCTTCACGCTTGCATTGCAAACTCCGATCTTAAATTACTAAGGGTTAGGTTATGTTCTTATTATCGTAATAAACTTGAAACACTTCATCAGCACCCATATGGAAGTACGGCATACCATACTTCTTGTGTACAGAAGCCACTTGATCAATCATTTCCGTTATCAGTTTCCATGATTCTGATAATGGAAAACATATCACCTCAAAAACGTAGTGTTCAACAGAGAAGAAAAACAAAAAATATATACCTGAGGAAAGCGAACATCCTCTCGAAGATGTTGGAACGGTTCAAGCTTAAGAATCCATTCCAAATGCCCAAACGTTTGAACTAATGGAATGATATCTAAACGATGTCGCCGAGCTTCTTGAAGGATACTTTCAATCTGCATATAAATGTAAGAATTCTCATATATTTAAACAAAGATACATCTTCCATTGAATAAGCGTTTCCATTAACAGCCTCAGCAAGCACACCCGTATAGGGAAACATATCTTCCCATTCGATAAGAATCCCAGTTGCATGAATTCGTTTAAAAAAATAGAACAACTCTGTGAAAAACTCAGGCTGGGAAAATTAAATAGATGAGAAATAAAAAATGAAAAGACGCGCATACTTTGTAGGGAGCTCCTTTCAAATCTAAATGAATTACTCTACGTTGAGGAATAAAGTTTCCATTCGTATTTAACACAGGATATTTCTGTCCATTAACAATTTCATTAGTCAACACAGGAGGCTTTCTATTAATTTTTCTGCAATAATCGTAAAGTGTCAAAGAATGACACATAAAACTAACAAAGATTGTGATTCCAGAAAACCATCAACTCGGGCAATATCTATCCCATCATCAGCCTCATTCGACACAATTGGCAAAGGTTTTAGATTACCAATTTGATTGTCTAAGTTGACTCTGGGATCATCATCAATATTTGTTTCCTGAATTGAAGATTAAGAGTGCATTCTTTGTATTTTTTTCTTACTTCTACTCTGGGTTCCGGTCTAGGTTCAATTGCTTTAGCATAAGTGAAATGAGATTCTTTATAGTGATTAGTAAAAATTATAAATAACGAAGTAAGTCCAGCTAAAAAGAGAAGCCGGCAACATTTCGCTCTTCCAAATCGCATCGTCAATAATTAGGAACGTATTATTTCATTCCAATACAGTTTCAAAATCTTTTTTTATCAGGGACGCCTCTAGTTAGTACTCTGCAAACAACAGAACTATAAAAAAAATAAACAACAATATGATAAGAAAAAGAAAGTTATGGCTAGTTCAAATTGAATTGAAAAAAACAATTGTTCGTTGCTTCCTGAGAGGAAATCGGACTGAAATACGCAGTTACTACCAAACCCAATATTTTCTAGTGAACATGCGGTCTATCGACGATAATGATGATACTCAGTCTAGCTTACTGGTCAACATTCAGAATCCAAGAAAAAAAGAAAGCTTTATTGCTTATGGTATATGTGCATGTGGATATTATGATCGATGCGTTTCAGGGGAACGAATGCTAAACAAGGAGTTGGCCAAGCCGTATGGGATTTCCTAACCAAGGACATAGGTCGGTCTTCCGTCCTAGCTCAGAAATGTTCATCAAAGCGCATATAACATTATTCAAATTTATCATCCAAAAAAGCAGCTCAAGAAAACTTCAGTTTTCCGATTATGTTTTCATTGCGAACAACAAACAGTATTCTCTCTCCTGAGCGGTTAAGTGGCAGATAACGAATAAATGGTGAGAACAAATAAATGGATGAGGAATAGCTATCTTATATGAAACTGATTCACTTTCAATTTGTTATTCAGAAGCAGTGAAAAAAGAAGACTTTTCAAAAAGACGAATAGATATGACCTAAAAACATACACGCTATGTGAACTCTGATTTTTGATTCAGAAACTAAATTTTAGAGTTAAAAACTGATTATGGTGGAGTTTGAGTGATTTGAAAGGTTGCTGTTGACATTATGTTAACTAAACTTAGAAAGTTGGACGTCGAACATAGGCAATGATTAGAGACTATGAAAGCAAAAGGTAGCAACACTGTTCTTGCCGCCATCAAGATTACAGAAGCGATTTACTCAAACGAAAGATGAGAAAGTGAAGTCTACATGTTGAAAATCCCTACCTTCGTCAAGCACATAACACAGTAGAGTGAAACCGACCACTTTAGACAACAAAATATGAAAGCCTGGTAGATGCGTTTCTTGTTTACGCGTGAATATTATGCTAATGAGCGTGCGCGCTAAAGTTTGTTTTTTTTCTACAAAATATTGGGATTGATTCCAACTCCAATACCACCTACCAACAAGAAACAACTAAATCGAAAGATTTATTATAAGTACAGAGTGAAGCACCGGAAACAAGTGCTATACCATTCACAGATCACGAAAATGAGATAATAGCAATGAGTAAAAGCAACGTGGCTAAATCTATATACAAAATCCCGTAAAGTTCTAGATGAAAACTAAAATTCTAACGAATTCTAAAGTTCATCAAATTGCAAAAAAAAACCCTGCTTACTACGGGACTAGGTTATTGCTGTAATGGATTGAGGTCAAAGGAGAATCGTCAATATGACTAAGAATGAGAAACACCATGGCAAAAAAAAACAAAATAAAACAAAAACACAGTGCCTCAAAGACTAAAGAATGACAGAAAACCATTGTATGCTTTGTCATCAAATACTCGTCAAAAAAGGAAAGCTCATGTTATTATATTCGATAATTGTGCTATATAACCAAAGTTAATCCATTTTAAAACTTTCGTCCCGTCGTTCTCGGCGATACCGCAGCTCATTCAGCCTATGTGACAAATATATATTTTCTTCGAGTCCATAGTTTCTTACCGTCTCATAATTTGTTTCCTCACAGGACTTGTTAATTGGTTTGTAATGCAACTCAAAGTTACAACTGCGAACATAATGTTATACGCAAGAACAAGACGGAAGTTACTTAGCCATTCTAGAGAAGAATAAGCTCCTAGAAGATCGAAAGTTGTGATGCCTAAACAGCATTGATTATTATGAAAGTTCTGAGTGTCATACCGAGAGTATTAGCCAGCACAGGTAACGCTGAACTTAACACTAATACAACACTACAATTCATGATGATGGAAGTCATCGAAGTGCCTTTGTTCACTGGTCGCAGAGATCGTATGAAAGGCATAGAATATACTCCAATCAAAGAAGTTGCCATGATATAACTAGAAAACAGTGAAAAACATGAAAAGCTGTGCAAACAAAAACCAACAGAATTATGACAATCTCAACAGCGGCTCCTACTACACCCAAAGTGTGACGAGTATGAACTTCCATATATTGAGCGTAAACAGGCAAGCTTCTATACCCGAACGTTAACTTCAAAGAGTTTATCACTACCATCAACAATGAGATCACCTAGAAATGAAGAATTCAACTTTTCTAATCAGAAATGAGCAAACCGTTAAAGCCAAAAGGACGACAATCATAACTGGATATTTGAGAATGTGCATTACATGCTGATACCAACGAAGCGATTTCTGACCTAATGGGACCCAAAACGAAAACAAAACTTTTAACTGATTTCTTATATTAGCATAATTTTATTTCTCCAAAACTTACTTTGTCGTTTGATGTCATTGGTACTTTAGGTGCGGTCAAATTTAGAATGGAATCATTCGCCGTATCATCACCGACTCCTATGACAGGTGAGCCTAAATAAAAAAAATTTGACATTTCACTTTTTTTCAGACTGTACCATTAACTCTATAAACCAACTGATAATCTTCCGCAACACGGAGTATTTCTGAAACGTCTGAAACAATTAATTACGAAATATATTGATATATAGTTTCCAACCTTTCCTCAATTTAGGCGTATTACTCTGATAGGCTAATCTTCTTTCCAAATCTTTCTTCTCTAGAGATCCTGCAGCGAGCTCGTCTACACTAGGGATCGGTCTCTAAATATAGAAAGAGCTTTAAAAACGAACACGAAATGAAATTTCAAACCATTGCCATTTCTCCTACTATTCCAAACATTTTCGCAAAACCTATGGGAGTTGAGAGCAGAAGAAGGACAACTCCACACAATGATACACATGAATAAACTACAGGGAGGTTAACAGATGTAATGCTCAATAATGACACCTTCAATACAGTTATTAAAAAGCATTTTTGCTACAAAAGAATACCGTAGATGACATCAGGGTTAAAACAACATCACCAAGGCATAAGATGACAACGATCAGCAAAGCACATACGGCGAGAGTTTCATAAACACGTTGCATAATACCCTATAGAACGGGATTAACAGTTAACCATAACCTTTGAAAAACTCACATTTTTTCGTTTACTGAACCCTTGGGATTCGATAAAAAAATAGCTAAAGGGTAGAAGAACAAAAAGGCTAAGGTTGGACAATATAAAAACATAATTCCAGAGACTATTAATCAATGACCAAGAGAGCCACTTAAAATCGTTTCGTTAGAAGATATAGAACAGTATAACAAACCTGAAGGTAGTAACTTCCCGGATATCTCTGAATTAATTCAGCCGCCAGGACTGAGAACGGCAAGAGAGTAATGGATCCAATAGAAACAGCTAGAGAAAATGTACATATCCAAACACTGAAAGATTTTTTAGACTTTTTGAATTGAGATGCTTCGCTACCTAATTCTATACACAAAATAATCTTCGTCACCGGAGTAAAGCGAATCTGTATCTGATTTTGACTTGAACTTCGATATTATCCAGTAGGATAACAGATAAAGCGTCATGAACAATAGTAGACACACCTAGAATAAGAGTATAAACCAAAATGTTCGAGGAACTCTTTCTAACGATTTGCTGGCGGACGAAAGAATGAAACTCTCGTTCTTGCTCTTCAAGAGCTCGTCTTCGTAGTTCCTCCTCAGATTCACTCCTTCCAAACAGCATCCACCAAACGGTGGATGCTGTAGCTCGTAAAAATTTTCCAAGCAAGTCCACAATGCTGGAAAATTGAATTTTGGAACGTATTTATTGAATTAATAAGTAAAATAGGGAAAGGTTCGAGGGAGGGGGATTATCAGCAATCTTTTTCGCTTTTTTTCAAAAATGGAAAACAAAGAGTAATTGCAAAAGATATCAATCGACTTTGAGATAAGACAATGAGAAAATAAGGAAACGTCATCACAAGGGGGAAGAGCTGACACACACACACACAGTGATGAGTGCATAGTTTTTTTTTCGTTTTCAAAGTTTGAAAACACAGTTGTTCTTCATTGTCCAAAATGCAATATTATGTCAATGTTATATGAAATGAATATTCATACAAAGTGCTCTTTACTATTTCTCTCGCATTCCTCTATCTAATAGTTCAAACCTATCAACCGAAAAAGTTACCATTTTCCAAATTGTCCAGCCTTCATAAGATCCACGCTAATCGAAGAACAAACTCTAATCCAAAATGTAAGTGGTCATACAATGACATTAGATGACATTAATCAATCTTTCTTTCACGTGCGAAGAACTCTCTCTTCTACCCTTCATCTCTCTTATATTATCTTTTTTCTATCGCGTTCTCACTGTCTCGCGCACCCTATCTCTATATAAGCGAGTTGTACAGGACAAAGTACAAAATTTACTAGGACATATAGAAACACTAATTTTACAGGAGAAATATGTCAATAATAAACAAAACTTAAACAGCTTGGGATTTAGCTCTCCGTTTAGTTGCGTTTAGAGCACAGACAGACGCCTACGCAAAAGGACAGATGGTGTAAATCATGGGGGTACGCAAATTCTCGTCAAACGTACAAGCTCAACAAAGGAGTCACAGCTGTTCTGAATCGACACCGGAATAATGTTTGTTGTGATGTTATTGAGGAATAGGAGACGTTTTATCTGATTGTTGTACTAATTTTTACGAAAACCTACTTTTCCGGTTCATCCCAGGTCATCGTTTGGTTTTGAAAGTGCATACGAGCTTCATCGCTGATCAACGGTAGAAATATATAATAATCAAAGGGTTGATGGAGTATTTCCATGGCTATCCGAGAAGCAGTTGCTTCTGGCTGCCACTAAGCTAATACCCTGAAGTTAAAAAAAAAGCTATCGGTTACACTAGGCATCAAACAAATTTTTTCTAGTAAGGCATAAATAGGAATATTATAAGAAAATAGGAAAGAAGGACATCAAGTTGTTCATTATGATGCCCGTTAGGCATGTGATCGAGGTTACGAGAACTGGAAATTCTAATTGAAGCAAGATAAAAGACAAGAAGTCTAGCGATTCTGGCAGGTCATAATGATGTGCTGATTGTACACAAACATACAAACACATTGATTCGAGAGTACAGAAAGTTTGCAAGAAAGGAAGGGATTCGGAAGTAGGTCTCAAGTCCAACTTTTGAGAATTAATTTCTTATCAAAATGTTCAGATTTCTCACTTTTATTTTTCGCGCACACCTTTTTGACGGATGACATACGAGATGATTTGTGTCATTGTTTAGACATCGTGACTCTAATCTTCTCAACTTTATAAGGAACTGTCTTTAATTCAATTGTTGGAGAGTAAAGCAGAAACAAGGGCATGTTTCGAAAGTTTTAAATTTGTGAATGGCTATGAAGAGAGAACATTAAATGTGAAATCAAGCATCCTTCCTTTTATTTTTTGTTTTTTTTTCTTGGCCTGCTATCAAGTCTCTCTTAAGGTGCGTTCTGCCGGTAGACCTCTCTCTTCTTTCTATCTTTCTAATTTAATCGTTTCAATCTATGTATGTTGACATTCTTGCAATGAACAAAAAAGAGACCAGAAAACGCTTTGATTGGGTTAGAACTCGGAAATGTTTCTCAATAGTAACTGCAAAGAAGACGCTGTGAAAGGAAATGTATTCGATGGCAGCAAGATAACTTCGAGCTTTATTGGAGATTTTAGATTCGCGGATTACAAATATGTAACGGAAGAGAGCTGAACGAACGAAACTATGTTTGAGCATCATCAAGTCAAAAAAAATCTGGTTATGTGTCTCTCGTGTCATTCTAAAAACATTATAAACTAGTTCCCAAATATTTAATGTGCAATTAATTGGAATTGAAGAAATACAATAAAGTTAGTCACTTGATGGAGAAACTGATGGCAGTTAAGGGATTGATTATTGTTTGGATATTGTCTGAACAAAAAATGGAAACTATTTATTCAGATGCTTATGTTAACGTTTCCAGTATACCGATGTTTATTAATTCCTATTGACACTATTTGCCAAATGTGATAAATGGCTGTGTCACATATGGAAACTTAAGCTCTGATAATCAGATTAAGATATTTATCTTTCACATCTTGTTCTACTCACGACAGTCTGGCAAAACACTTTACTACGTTATAATCCTTTTTGTGTTCATCTGTGTTTGCATGCTGTTTACGCAATAGCTTCATATGAAGGTGCACGAGGTGCACGTGCGGTTGCATTTCAGACGCTCGGACTATCTCTCAATACGTTTCACATCTCATCAAAACGAACTTTAGAAAAAAAATATAATTTATCTAGTTATCGTAAGTAATTCACAAAACATTATAAACATAAATTATAAAATTAAGTTATTTTCTATGAGAAAGGGTAAACAAAATCATAAAAAATCCATTTCAAATTATTATTTTTAAAAATCAATTGGACTATATCTGTTTGTATGAGGCGGTGGTGAATGATGAGAAGCAAGCTTGACAAACTTTGCAGAATTATTTCGCGAAAAAGAAAAAAAAATTCCATTCAAATCATTTGGAAGCTATAATAGATTAATCATCCCCACCATCCAAGCTTTTCTTCTTTTTCTGCGCATTTTCTTTAAGAGCAGCAAATGGTCCACTTTGTGCAGATAAACATGCTGGAATAGTATAGTTTTAGTTAAACTTTCGAACAATTATTGAATTTCTACATTTATTCGGCTTTGCATTGAACTTTTTCGGATCAGCCTCATTTCGTCCATTCTTCATGGTGGAGTCTTTTGTGATATCAACTACAAATACATTTTCACATTAATTTTCGCTAGAAAATTCATTGTGGTACACGTGTTCGACACGTAAACACACGTGAGAAAGCTGTTTAAGGAAATACAAACCTATATTGCACATGACACTAGCAGCTTCGAACAATCCTTTACTCTGAAATAACACATAAAATAGAGAAATTAGCATAAAAATTTGTTAGAAATTCAGACAATTAAAAATGAAATTTATTCGCCACATATGGCCAGGTATCTAGGCGAATAATTCATTTTGTACTAAATTCTATCAAAATTAATTTTATTTAGCTACAAACTATATATTTCATATATCTTACCAAATCTTTTTTATCATCACTATTACTTCGTTGAATTTCGCCTTTTTTTGAATTGGAACGTAGAATAAGAGAAGCTGACGATGAAGCTCCGTCCTTTTTCAACGATTTTCTCATCTGTAATTTTAATTTTCACACAATTTTTCTTATAATTTCTCACTTCTGGAGCTGTATCGGACGTATATTCTGAAATATATTCAAAATTAAAGAGAATACGAATAATTTTAAATAACTTTTTAAAACTTTTCCATCCTTAACATTCATTTGAGCGATGCCATTGGTTACTTTCTCTTCTAATGTATCAAACTTCTTCTCCTGAGATGAAGGAAAAAAAAACAAAAATTATTTAGAATAATCAATGAGAACAGAGATTACTTTGGTTGAGGAATGCTTGGAGACATTGGTTGTCTTTTTATGTTCAGAAAACATGTTGACCTGTAGAAATTAAAAATAAAAATGGCACTGATACTTGGAAATAATAAACGAGAATGAAAAGCCAGGAGCTAGAAGGTGTGGTTATGGCGGTTGTCAGTCAATTATAATTCTATTACTCTGTTACTTTTAATCTCATTTCTCTCTTTGTCTAACACTCTATCTCAAATATAGCTTATAACTTATATGAGAGAAAGCATGTTAATCTCATAAATTATAAAACTGATTCCGACCCGATCAACCCGTGGGTTCACGTGAAACTTTCCATACAAATTAGGCTTTTTCACTACTTTAATGATCAAAAAAGAAAAATAACAATAATTTTGAATGAATCAACTAAAAATATTCATTAAAACTTTGATAGTATGGAAACAGAGAGTGATATGGAGAAAAGCCAAGATAGCTAGAAAGATTTGCTTTCAAGAAATAGTACGGAATGAGAAATATGGAAGGGAAAAAAAAAGTTTTAATATAAGAAGGACAACGATAATAAATAATTCTCCCTTCATCTCCTCCCACCAAACTTCGTATCCAGAGTTTGTCTGCTTTCTTTCTCATCTATAACATGGCATATCACCTGCTTCTGATCAAACTCTATGTATGAAATATTAGAAAAAGATTGCCCACTGAGTGTAAAAGTTAAGTTTGTCTCAAAGAATTATTTCTAAAATGGATCTTTGCTATCCATTTCAATACAATAACTAGAGTATGATGTGAGAAAAGCTGAGAAAAAAGCTGAAATCAAGTGAAAAAATTGAAAAAAAAAATTTTGATTAAAAGCCACTGTGTGAATAAGGAGAGATTAGATGAACAAATTAATATTTTTTAAACGTCTACACAGATGTCACGTCCAATATGTTTTTTATAAAATTCACAATGAGCTGATGTTCGCGAGTAAACTCCTTCAAATATTTAAAGAATATTTAAATGAACATTTCGTATGAATAACCTGAGTGTTTGCGATCAGCACAGCCTTCTCCCCATGATATGAGACCAACTTGATACCAATTTTCTTCTTTTCTATTCTTTTTCATTACTAATGGCCCTCCCGAATCTCCCTGAAATGACTTCCTGTTTCAACAATACAACTGTTTTGATGTAACCTGACAAGCATCATGTCTTCCTTTTCCAGCACATTGCATGGTATCATCCAATTGGCCATCATACTCACGCTCACACACCTTGCGAGTTATGAACGGAACTGATACTTGCCGAAGATGGCGTGAAGCAGATCCACCATCTGTCATGGTTTGAACACAGTCATATTTTGAATATTCCAAAAAATACCCGATGTAACACCCCATCCTGTGGCATATGCTGTTCTTCCAACTTTTACCATCTTATCTTGTTTTTTCGGGATACAAACTGGTTGAATATGATTTGTGAACTCTACGGGCTTCGCCAACTACATATACTATTATAAAGTTGAAATTGTAAAGTGTGTTTGGACCTTCCATAGAGAGACGTCATATGAGTAGGTGTACGGATCGGAGAAGTTTGGATGAGGTATAATTTGTTCAACATCAAGGTACTGCTCTCCTTCTTCATCATCGTTTCTAAAATCGAATAAGCCCAGTTTTATAGCCATTTTTTCGGGTGCATCTGATACACCAACTCTGAAATAAAAGTAAAAAGTTTTTGATCTCAGATATTGCATATTACGTGCAATGAGCAGCTGACAATACCCATTGCTTATCAATGAGAGATCCACCACACCTCAACTTGCACGTTGTCTTCAGCTCAGGCTGTTGCAATTCAGGTGGAACTAAAATTCA
The DNA here is from genome assembly GCA_943334845.2 of Auanema sp. JU1783. Taxonomy (NCBI): domain Eukaryota; kingdom Metazoa; phylum Nematoda; class Chromadorea; order Rhabditida; family Rhabditidae; genus Auanema; species Auanema sp. JU1783. The sequence goes on along the minus strand of CALQYR020007420.1, from coordinate 1,661,472 downwards.
TGAATATCTATGAAACAAAAAAGCGTGTCTTCTATACTTTTCATACAAATTTCAGCTTGCCATGGCCATGAATATGGCACTGCTGGCTGTCCACCAACGATACGACTCTTCAAGAAACAAACAACTTTCAAATATCAGAAAAATAGAAGTTAGTTAGACACACAACAAGGAAACAAAAACAGTAAAACAAAAAATACAAAAAATAATTATACCGATTGAGGCCTAACAGGAGTACGTCCACAATCTGTCCTAGTTGTAATGAGTTTTTTGGGCCAACTCCAATTCCAAAAAAGGAATGCAGATGTTGTTGATAATGCTCAAAATGAATAAATCATACGAAGATAATATGAATTTTATAACTAACTTAATATTAATATAGTTAATATTCTATTAACCGATAACATTTTTTCTGAATGATGGCAAGAGCAATTTTAATTTTCATTTCTACTTTCTATATAAGTATGCACGTGTTTATTCAGCTTATCATAGAAGATTTTGTAAAAATATTAACAGAGACCATGTATGAATCAAACAAAGAAATAACAAAACAACAAATAAATTTCATTTTTTGTTTCCGCTTATTTCAAACAAAACAGTATAATTAATAGCAGTCAAGTCAATGTTTTTTAAATTACATTAGCATAATAGATTCTCACGTGAAACATAGGTACGTATGCTGGTACGTACGCTTGCGTTTCATTTCTCAATCAGTCAGATCATCAAACGGTTGCATACAGCTTAAACATTATAAAAAGTATATTTCAGTTCAATAAATATCCAATTCACGTCATTATCTTTGAAAGTTGATAAGTAGAACATTGAGTAAACATTAAGAAAACATTGTATATCATGTTCAAAAACTACATTTAAATACAATAAAGATTTATATAATATAAAAATTGATTAATGTAACATTAATTTTTTATTTTGTTTTTATTCTTCTATTACTATATATGTAGATGAATGTTGTAAACTAATGAGATTTATCAATATTTTTCCCTCAGGCAACACTAATCACATCTCGTACTGACCTTGCCTTTTCATAATCCTTAAAGGGTTTATTGACAAACATTGCATTAATGAAATGATGTAGAAAACATAATATGTTGATGTGATGTAATAAGTTAACAGAATTCTTATAATATCCGCTTATATCCGTACAGAAAAGACATTTTTGCCAAATTTACTCTTCTTCACACATCATCCATCTTTCGACCTATCCTCTATTAATCTTTCAGAAATGACCTTATTCGATAATCCAACTCAATTCCTTCGTTCTTTTCATATAGCCTCCACAGGCATTGACTCTTCTTCATGTTCATCTTCACACAATTGCATTCAAAATTTTTGTTCAAAATAATTCTTTTTCTTCATTGAATTTGTTTTACATTAAGATTATTACATCAAACCAACAACAGGTATTCTTCATTTTTTAAGTCGTTTTTTTAAGATAAGCAAGGTTAGAAATAACAAAAACCGGAAAAAAAATGGCTCATAATATCATTTTTCAAGCTTCAACAAGCTTTAATGATGATGAATGATTGTTATCATATCACCTTTTACATCAACATTTAACAGCTATGATGAACTCTCTCCTTGATTATCTCTTACGCACTTGTGTATAACTTTTACTTTTTCTTCTTCATCAATGATTTCTCATTTGGCTTTCAATTCATTATCATCATCTTTCCATTATGAGAAAACACTTAACATCTATTAGTTGTTAATAGAAATCATTTAAATAATCATTTTTCTATTCTAATCAACATCTATGAATGTATGAACATTCATAGTTTCATAGAATATTCAACTCAGAAGCATTGTAATCAGCATCTCATCATCAGATTTCGTTGGCCTAATTCTCAGAATTTCTGTTATTGTACGGTCATCTTCCTTTTTTGTCTGATTTTTATCGCTTTTTTCATGAAAAAGATTAAAGAATTGTTGTCAATTGCACTCACTTTTCATTGAGAACAAGAAAGAGAAGGTTTTAAGTGAAATTCACTTGTTAATCAAATTCTTTACCTTTTTTATTGTCAATCGTTCTCGTCGACAAAGATCTCTTAAATGGTTGAAATCAACAAATGATAGAATTGAAAGTCTTGCGCAGGATAATGAAGCCTTCATGAAATCACTTAAGCTTCAGATATATAGACAGAGAGAATGAGAGAGAAAGAGCGTGAAACATAAAAAATATTGAGAGAGAGAGAGAGAGAGAGAAAGAGTCCGGTGTCAGTTTTATCTTTCACATAGGGATATAGTCAGCCTGAGAAACTGTCCAAATTGAACCGTCTGAGATTATCTGTTGTCCAGCTTCTTCTTATCTTGTTATTTTTGCTTGCTCTCTCTCATATCTCCATAATATTTCGTATAAAGTCTCTATCAGCTTCTGCTTGAATACGCTAACTACAACGGGTTGTTTCTCGTTTTCAAACAAAAATTCATAGACTTATCTTTCAAATTGTTGCAGTTGAAACGTTGAGCAGAGATACATCCATACATCATCAGCGTTAGATCTTCTTCAGCTTATTCATTGCGTCTTGTTTTGGAACACTTTTTTTTCTCAATCATTTTCATTTTCATTGTTGTCTAATATCAAATATGTTTTGCCGTCATTCAAGCATTAATGGCTTAATAGCTATTTATGAGGAAGTTCTGGTTTTGAACTTACTTGCAAATCGTTAAACGTTTTTCATGTCATACTATCACATCATATGTTTTCATATCTGCAACTCATTCATGTATAGATGCTTTAGCCATTCCAATTATGAAGCTTTTAGATATTCAAACAGTTTTGAGATTTGAAATGAGATCATTATAGTCGACAAATTTCTATGCTGCTGACCTAAAGCAGTTTAGGCTTACGACCAGGTTACTTCTGTATTCCAACCAGATCGTCATCATCATCATCTATCCCTTTACTTGGCTTAACCCCTCCCATTCCCAAATAATTTTGATTGATTTATCTATTTTCATCATTATTTTTTCTTTTCTTACCATTATCATTTTCTGTTTGAACTTTCTTTTCTTACAAAAAAAAATAATTTGAATGTTCAAAAAGGTAACAATGAGTTTGAAACGGAAAACTGGCTAATGTCTTTGAAGACATGTCGTCGGACGTTCCTTAATCTCATTTTTCATTTCCACCGATATCTTTCATTTCGCTTCAGGCAATTAATTCATTCCACAAGCTCATACATTCTTTTGTACTTTTCGATATTTGAATGGAAAATGTAACTCTTTGCTTGCCGTTTACAACATTTGAATACTTTCACGTCAAACAGAAAGTGAAAACGTGTATGGATCGTCATCTTTAAAATATTTTTTTTGCGCGTTATCGCTTGAATTGACTAGAGACACAGAACGTTGACAGATCTATCTTCTTCGTTTTCCATGGATTTTGATGAGAAAAAAAAAAGATTTTTTATTGCAATTTTTGCGTCATCTGCTTGCTTAAAGATCCCGTATATGTTGATGCTAAATCAATTCATCATCCGCTTGGAAAAGCAGCAAAAAAAAAGATTTTTTTCATAGATAGATGAGATGTGTTTGTTAAGTTTATTGTATGTTATCTTTCTCACTAACTATACATAAATCTGTATGTATTTATATGTATACGTATGTACATATCTATTTATCAGGTTATCAAGATTTTCTCTCAAATTACATTGACCATATGAGATGCCATTCCATTCTCGATTTTCTTCAAGAGAACTACTCCTTTCTTTTATCTTATCCTCTTGACGAAGTTGCAGAACAGGTGTTGCCTGTCTCAAGTCTATGATGAGGGCGGCTTTTCCATGATAACCTCCAGGTATCATCAGGCTTCCCATTGCAATAATCTTTCAATTTCTTTGCATCTCTTCATTAGTACTTATCCATAGAAGGGATATAATGCTAAGAAAGCGAGAAAGGGGCTATTTGACGTTCCGGCTTCGAGAAAAGCCACCTTTACCGTCCAGTCATATCAAGCTACTCCTCCCTGACATTCTATCAATTTCATTTCATTTGAGCTTTTTCCATTTTGGCCACTATTCATGTTAAACATAAATTGTCTCTTTTTATATATTTTTTTGTTCGCAAAAATATTATTTTAATTAATTAACATTCATTTGAACTGTTTAGATGAAAATGAGAAAAAGGAGGGAATGGTTCATGATATTCTTAATTCTTCCAATGGTAATATATTAATTTCATTTTAACTAATTATATGTAACTAGATTATCGCTTATAATAACAAACTGTTTGTTACATGAATAGATAACAAGATAATCTATCCTGTACTTGTTTATTATTCATTGGATGTCACATGTCTTTGTTCTACTAACTGGAATGTAACTGTTTTATATATCATCATCATCATAGATATTTTAATCATTTCAAGGTTTCTGCTCAATATGATCTCAAAAATGATTTATACGGCGCTGAGCGCATCTCATTTAATCCTGTTCCTCCACCAGTCATCCGTCAACCTCCACCTCCACCTCCTCAACATCAGGGTAATGCTAGAGGATATCAAGTCAGAGAGCATTTTTAATAAGTTAAAACTTATCCTTCTTACTTAGGCTCCTCCACATGCTGCATTTTTCCAGCCTCCTCGTAGTTATTCTAACTCATACTTAAATAATAACTTTGTTCCATCGAACGTTCAGAGGCCAAGCGGTTTCCGACCACCAATGGGCCAACCGGTAATTATTTGGAATAAAATATTTGCTTAACTGACTTCCTCAACCTTTTCAGCATAGTTCTGCTAACTTTGCCCCTCCTAAGGTATGTCAGTTTTATATTTTGATGATGCAAAATCCACATAACTCATGCCAAGTTTGAAATTTTAACTTTTCTTTTTTTTTTGTTTTACTATCAAGTTTGCTGTGAATTTTAAAATCACTCTAATATGTTTGCGTGTGAATTCTAATCTTTCTCTACAGCACAACCTTCCACATCTGAATATGATGCCTGAAGTTTTTAATGATTGGCGAATGGCACAACTACATGAACAACATCCTCAACGTTTCACTAATCTTGCGAATCATGACGTTCCCCAGCAGTCAAATGTTTTGAAACAAATTCGGAAATCATCTGAAGCTGTTCGACGTCCTGTCTTCACTAATGCGAAACCGGAATATCAAGAGATCGACCTAACACCTAATCATTACGCCAGCGATTCGTCAACCCTCTCTACAACCACATCGACTCAGCCAACAACGACAACCTCAGCTACAACTACTACATCTAGGAGAGCTTCTGTTGTTTATGAATCTGATCTTTATGGTGATCGAAGAATCCCAAGCTCTCCTCCAGCTAGTCAACCTACACAGACTTCATTTGGTACGCCTTATAAAGCAAAGGAAACTGCCACCAGAAAAATCCCAACTGTTTCTCATTCCAATTACCCGGCTCAGACCACATCTAGAAAACCTCATACTGAACCGGAATCTTATTCTCGTACTGATGATTACGAAGCCTCTCCGATTTACCAGACAACTGGCGCGTTCGATTCCAAAAGAGTCTCTACGCAATACTCATCCACATCAACTAGATATCCATCGTATGGAACTGAAAATACTCAGTTTAAAGCGAGAGTGACAACCACGAGCGCTTTTCGAACGGCGATTGGTGTTAGAGTTCCGGTGCAAAAACCCAAGTCAGAAGCACACAATGAAGTAACAAGTTATGAAGGACCGCCAGGCTACAATAGCCAAGTGATTACGCACACCTTGCAATCAACTACACCACAGTCTACCGAACAATATACTCAAAAATCAGCTTCTTCACACTCTCGACCATCTACCAGTCTATCAGAAGGAACTCAAGCACTTGTTTCCATATCTCAAAAAGTAAGAAACGCTGAGACCGTATATTCACACAAGTTATTTTAATCAGCTTTTCTTTTGTTTTTTAAGTTTCTCTCTCAGCTTTTCTGAGGAGAATAGTTTGCTGTGATCTCACATCTCTTTATTTATATTAGCATCCTAAGTTAATTTTTTGTTCAGCAAGTAAATAATCGGGTGGGACCTCCAGCGCCACCCCCAGTCCGTAACCACGGAAGCTCTTGGACAACAACGAGGGCTCCTAACTCTCCAATCGTAGTGGGAACACGTGTAGGACAGAACAGAAATCAACAAAACCTTGGATCAACAAATACAATATCGGTTCGATACAAAAATGAAAAATTCAAAAATCTTGAGATGAAACTGATTTCATTCATTCAAGCCATGAATATTGGCTCATAGTAAAATAATTTCAGAATGCTAATGAAGTGAATAACATCATCGTTCATATTTTCCTGAACGCTAAGGACAATAAGCACCCCGGTGCTCATGCTTCTACTAAGCTTGGACCTTTCCATGGAACGTTCGGTGTTGGAACATCACATGGGTTTGATTTAAAACGAACGTTCGAAGTCAAACTTCAAAAACTTTTAAGAGGACCTGGAACTAACGCTAATCCGATAGTCATCACTAAGGATTTCGATAGAGATCGTCTCCGCTTCGTTGATTCTCAAACTGCTGAAGTATCATTAAACGAACTGAACATTTATGATATAATTTTTTTTATAGAACATGATGGAATCGGGACCAACAAACATTGTTGAGGTGAAAGCTATGGTTAGCTCACCAGATCAACAGATTGGAAGCACGTTGAACAGAGCTGTCAGTACAGAGCTCGATCGTGCCATTCCTGTTGTTCTCAATAGGCAAGTATTTGAGAGCAATTTAAGCTATTTTTACATTTTTTCCAGGTTCAAAGGACCCGCTAGTGGTATGGATGGAGAACTCAGAAAAGAATTAGAACAAGCTTTGGTTGATGAAATAGCAAAAAATCTTGGACAAACTATTGATGAGATCAGCACGGATGTTACAGAGGATGACCTAACACAACTTATTGGTCAGAAATTAATATAGATAATATCAACAGAAACATCTTTTTTTTTAGAAGAAGGGTTGAAGGAGTTTGAGAGCGATAAAAATGAAATTCCTACTTCAACTAGTGTCCCAACTACAGTATCACCAATTACTGAAGGAACTCCATCTTTCACAACTACAACTCGAATTATCGTGACGACTTCTGCTCCAGCGTTTACTACTACTACGAGAAGAATAGTTACAACGACTACTCCTATAACCACTACTACTCAACCAGCACCTACTACTACAACCACTACTAGACGAGTTCCTACAAGTACTGAATCTACTACCACAACAACGACGACTATACCAACAACAACTCAAACAGTTTGGTGCATCTGACACACAGATCAAAAAAATCTTTTTTTAGAAGCCAACCACTACTACGACTAGAAGTACTACTACAACAACTGTACCTACAACAACCACTACAACGACATCAAGACCACAACCTGTAACCACAACGTCTTCCGTTCCAAGGTAGTTTTCAACAGTTTTTTTGCAAGCCCCGTGCTTTACTATATCCCACACTGCTGAGTCATTAAGCAAAAGGGAACATAAAATTTTTTTGAATAATTGAAAAATTTTGCAGATCTACTTCGACTCTTCCACCTAAGCAACCAACAGTAACGACCGAACCTAAGAAGGTGATGAACAGAGAACAAAAGTATATTTTACATTCTAAAATGGTTCAGGCCACAATTGATTTTGAAATGGAAAATGAAGTGGATGTTCATAATGCTGACTCTGCTCCACCAAAGCAAGAACTAGAGCCAATGACTAAATCAAAGGAAGAAACTGCTCAACCAACAGATATTGATGACGACTATGACAGTACAGAAACGGATATAGTTCATAATCCCGAAGATGATGTAGATGAGTTGCCTTCTGATGACCAACGTACAACCCAGGCAAGCTCGCTTAACTTTTAAAAATGTTTCTGAACAGTGTAAACACCAACGTAGTATTCCACCCAGAAGTAGCTATTCATTCACTTCATAGCTACTTCTTATATTGAACGCAGTTACAGAGTGAATTAAGAACTACGTCAGCGATTGACGGGTCGGCTTTCGAAAACGCTGATGCTTCCAGAGCTTCTACTGCACGCACAACAATCCAAGTAATGAGAAATGTAGAGAATTAATCGTTACTAGCTCATATTGTGTTTTGCTAGTTTCATACCAAAACATTTACAACTATATTTCTCTTAGCTTGCTTATATTAGCGTTTATTTAACTCCCATACTAATAACGAGTGTACTATCTCACTTTACAGCTTTTAATTTCATTATCTATCCGCACTTCAGACAGCTTCTACCGCCTCAACCACTCCAAGCTTGAATCTGCTACCACCCGCTACAACTTCACCTGAAAATATCAACAACTCTGAGGAAATTTTCGAAACTTCACATCAACCTAAGCTTTCCATCGTGGATTTATCCGAGCCAGATTATGATCCAGAATTAACATCGCATAGCACTCAAAGTACTGCTACTGGTCATACACGGGCTGATCTTATAACGCTGACTGCCAGCACAATGGGTATGGATGATATACCGTTGAAAACTTCGCCAATGCCTTCAATAACGAAGAACACTATGGCACCTCCAGATGAAACGTCACCTTTTGATGCTAATTCTGATACATTCAAAATCAACGAAACCGCTTCAAAAGCTCCCACAGCTATCCAAACTTCAACAAGTAAAATTAATGTTGTGGACTCATCGTCCGAAGAAGTTCTGCCTGATTTAACTAAACCAATTATTGATGAACCCACATCTGAAAATGAGCATGAACCATTTAAGCACAATATGCCTTTTGAGCCTTCACAATCAGCTGATTCTGCACAAGCACCTGAAAACTCAGATAAAGATCATTTTGAAATGTTCGAGGTAGGAATCTTTCCACTCGTATGATACTTTACTACCACATCACAACGTATTCATTTAAAGAGGTGTATTGTGTTTAGTTAGTTATGCAATACTTTCAGACAACTACATTAACGAATGGAGGAGATGTTCAAATGCAACCAGAATCTGTGGTGTTCCCACAAGGTATCTTTTGCCTTTACGTTAAAACAATAAAAAGCGTATTAAGGACAATGTCCAACGCCCAACAACTTGAAAGATCAAAATCGAACTGATGTTCTTTTCCTTCTCGATTCATCCAACTCTTTCGATGAGGATAAGTTCATGCACGCCATTACCCTTATTCTTCACACAGTTGATTATTTCCAAAACATTGGCCCTGATGGTGTACAGGTTAGCTGAAGATGCTGTTGTTATTTGCTCAATTTACTATCTAGTTTTCACTTGTACAATACAATTCTGAACCATATTTGGAATTCTCTTTGAGGAAACATAATTGCAAGCAATGGCTATTAGATGATATCGCTGATACTGAGTATATGACAGTGAGCTATTCATATCTGCTACGCATATGATTTACATTTTTTCAGGGAAAAAGTATGCTCGGAAAAGCTTTGGATAAAGTGTCGAAGTTTGCTTTTACAAAGAAAAGAGGAGATCGTTTGGATGCCGAAAATGTTCTGATTATCTTGACAGGAGGAGAGTCTGATGACCGCGTACAACAACCAGTAAAGGTTGAACGACTTGTGATGAAGCTCATAATACGTTATGATCGTTATAGATAGCTAAGCAGAATAACATGACCGTGTTAGTTATCGCCACACTGGAAACTGATCCATCTTATCTTCTCAATCTTGCTGGTACAAAAGCTCATTTCGTCATGATTTCTTTAATTGCTCTGATTAGGTGATACTGAAAACGTCTTCCAACTAGATGATTCTCCTAATGCTCCTCTAGCTGGAAAGCTAGCTGAACGCATCAAAGCTTCGTCATCAAACGGAAAAAGTGAAAAATGCCTGTTTGTTTCAATTTGTAATTTCTTTCTTTTAGATAGCGTTACTGTCTCTGACAATGTTGACCCGATGGAAATTCATCAACCAGTCAAACCAGTGGATATCAATGATTTGAGTGATGAGAAAGGTGCAACACATTACAGAATTTTAAAACATAGCTTATTGGTTTTCAGAAGAACTTACCGTTACATCTCAACCCATCGTTGTTAACAAAGATATTAACGAAGATCGTTTGATAAAAATGGAATGTGCTCCTGATGGTTTCCAGGTTCGTTTAGATCATATGTTTCTTCAACGAATTATTGTATAGATTGATTTGAATCTGCCTGCTAATTTCCTAGGACATGTAGTAGTCAAAGGGCAGGAGAAGAAAGAAAACTGCAGGAAGGTTGTGAAACAATGAAACTTTGAGATTTACAGATGAGACTTCAGGTTATTCTTCCTCTTGCTCATAGCTCTGGTAACCAAACAGTTTCTTTCTTTGTCGCTAACGAAGACTGTGAAGTACAACAAGTCAAATCAGTAAGATTGGCAAATTTGGGGTTTTAAAACATTATGGGTGTTGCAGACTAAGCCAGAAGGAATGAACTCTACAATGGTTCTCCATCTAGTTCATGATCCGTCTTTAAGAACAGATAAAGACAGAGCTTATCTTCTGCAGTGCTTCGTTGGAACTGGGGAAACCTCAGAAGCTGAAGTTTCGACGAACCTGGATGTTCTCAAGAAGTTAGCACACTCCATATCTTGTTTGTTATTGTTTTCTTTTCAGTGACATAACGATAGCTGAAACAATATCTTTATCTTCTGTACCTCCTACATGTAGCTATTCTATACGCAAAAACTCACCTGACGGTCCAACAATCAGCAAAGCAACTGTTGGTCAAACTGTCTACCATCGATGGGAGTGTGATGGAGGAGATGGTAATTAAAGAACGGCTGTTCAGTCAGAGAGAAATTGATTTTATTATAGAAGCTAACCACGTATATGGAATTCAAGTTCACAACTGCTACGCTAGCGATGATATAGAACAGAAATATCCTATCGTTGACAACAGAGGGTAGATTATGATTGACTGTGAAATAGCTGATAATGTATAATATTATTCAGATGTTCTTCCGATTTAGCTGTACTATCTGATCCATTCTACGAAGACGAAAAGCTAGTAGCATTCGCAGTGTCACACGCTTTTGGTTTCAAAGATACGGAGTCATTAAAGTAAAGAAAACCGCCAGTTAGGGGAAAAAACATTTTTACTTTTTTAGGTTTGTGTGCAAGCTTAGTTTGTGTACCAGAGATGGTGATGGATGTGAGGGTGTTACGGTAATAGCTCTTCGAGTACTATTGTTTATTTGTTCAAATTTAGCCACCAGTCTGTGGGAAATCTCAGAATCAAAGTGATCTACTCCTGACTAGAAGAACCCGTCACCAATATTCTGCTATAGAGAAGGCTTTGACTTCAGCCTTATCCACTGAAGTTGACTTAACTACTCGTGGAGCGGAAATTCGAGATAAAATCACTGGATTAGCGACTAGTCACATCACGCTAGGTGTCGTAGCTCTATTAATCGTAGCATTAACTGTAACAGGTTTGGCTTCACAAATTGAATTCCAAGCTTTAAGGCAAATTTTTATAGGAGTAGTTTCGAAGCTCTATTCACCTAGAAGTCGTGTGTCTTCCTCATCATTCTCCACAGTTGATGATGAATCTGAGATTGGCTTCAGTCCTGCATCATCACCACAGCTAACGCTACGACTTCCAGCTGGAAGTTCAACATCAAGCTCAGTTGAACCAGCGGCTAATCCTCGTTTAGTTGAGTTCCTGCGCGATTTTGATCGCCAACGTTATGTGTAAAAAAGGGTTCTGTAATATCTATAATATTCCTAATATTAATAGCATTTAAATAGCATAATATAGTTTCATATATATTTGTAAAAACAATATGACAACCGTCATGTGATACCTCTTCCAATCTTTCAGCTTTTTTCGAACTCATTGACCATCTCTTTATTATGAACAAAAATCTTCCTAGATCTCCATAAAAGGAGATATAACACGGCTATATGTATATGATGTTATGTGTTTTCTCTGTTGCTATGATGGATTTGTTGCAAATTATCATATTTCCAATTTACTTTTTATTAAAATTTTTGGAAAAAAATAAATTAATATACAATAATTTGTGATAATAATTGAATTCATTAGAATATAGAAGAAAGCAACCATTCTGGGCGTTTGCAGTTTACAAACTGATATTAATGAGAGTGTCATTATTACTTACGTATGTTGATATTATAAAAAAACAAATTATGAAGTTAGGTAACGAGGTAAGATACCGGACCTGATAAGATCAGGATTCGTTATGCATTTGATGAAATCACAATGTAAGGAATAAGTACATAAATGGTAAGTCAGAGGCAATAAAAGGAAAATAATTGCTTTCCTAGAGATCTTCAGCTATTAATGATTTACATATGAAATCAAACATGAAGTGCCTTAATCAGATTCAATTTTTCACACGTATCTCGGACAACCCAAGTGCAATCTGGCTTGGTTTCTTCTTTAAGTCCATTGACCACGCAACATGAAACATCACCGTCAGCAAGATCATGAGTTGTCATAAACTAAATATTTCAAAGATTAATTATTCAGTTTCCAATCTAGGTATAACTCACTTTCAATACTTGTTTCCAACTTTGTAATTCTCCTGGTTGTGGAGTTGGGATATGGTTAGCCAAAAGAGCTGCTCCAAAATCGTGGAAAATTCCTTTGAGAGCTGGTCGGTTGGCAGGGCAAGACGTAGCTTCCCAGCATCGTACGAGACGGAGGTAAGATGCAACCTGGAAAGAGAAGAATCTTTATGAAAATCCCATCTATTTGATTGCTCACGTCATAAAGAATGAAAGCTGTCGATTTACGAGCAGGATCGAGAATGACGTAATCATTTGATCTGAATGGAATCTGCTGTTCGGCTTCCAGTACGGTAACTAATTGTAATCCAGAAGATCCAACAATTTCTACGGGTACAGTCCATGGTTGTTCAGTCAGTTGACGGATGTTTATGTATGTAGAGGTAACATGAGCTTGAAGAACTGGTCGTGTGCGTCTTGTAAACCATTCAACCATCATTTTTCCTGCATCTTCAGAAGCAGAGCTATGTTGAACAGCCTGTTTCCAATCTTCAAGAGTAGCAGTGCTGAATGCTCTCTGTTTAATAACCTTAAAATAAGAAGCAGTTTAATCATTAACAGAAAGGTGAGAACTCACCTCTTTGATCATTCCGGTCACAGTGTCTTGGCCATAGATTTCATCTAAACTATAGAAAACGGATACAAGACGTTGCTGACATTTGAGGCTATTCTGTAAGACAAACAATTATAAATAAAGCTGAATGATGGATAAGCTGTTACCGGATACAAAGCACGGCGCCCAACTCTATCTTCATCTCTGGTCAAATCCCTTGGTCTAAGAGCTGTGACTTCTACCGAGCGAGAGCGATTGACAAATTGCAGCTGTTCGTTGAGCTTCCATTCCAAGTAAGTTGTAAGAGCATCCTGCAAAACGAGAAAAATAACTTTGTTTGTTTTGGTGATGGGGTCAAAAACATGCAACAAATGATTGGTCGTATAACATATCAGCGTCACTTGGCATCTCAAGTGGTTGCGCAACCATCATAGCAGTTCAAGTTCTGATGGAGTACGTCGCCTGTTCAGCAGACGCGTTTACCTTGGATGACGTGAACATTTCGAGCAGAAGTCGGTCAAATTAACTATTTGCGGCAGGAGAGCAAAATAAAGCAAGAAAAGAATTAAATAATCATAAATATGGTCGTATACGGTAGACTGCGCAAAGCGAAACACTCAGCCGCAAACAGATGAGCGAAATGTGTTTTTGAATAAGTTTATGACGAACAACAGAAGATGTCCTAACGCTTCGCTAACTGGAGCAATTATAAGGATAATGACGGTGAAACATTAAAAGGGTTTAAAGATGTTGAGTAGTTTAAGGATTATGATTCAAATTGATCCAAGCCGACATAAGGGTCATTAAAATATAAAAAACTTTGCGGCTATTTGTTTATCTAACAGATGTGTAGAGAAGGGCTCTTTGACTCGTAAAAGATGATTCGCACTTTGCCGTCGAAATCTATTCCGGCAAACTCCCTGTTTGGCCGAAGGTATTACTCTTGCCAAAGTAGAGGAGAGGATAGATGTGTAATAATATGAATAGATGATGAATCATGTTTCATATGTTGTTGATTTGTAAGCCTTTTGATGAACAACAGATATCATAGATGAATTAAGTGCATAGAGATAGAGAAAAGGATGAAGAGAGAGTTAAATATGTGGAGTTATGAGAACCGATCATACGGCTAATGATGAGAAGCTGCCACACTTTCTCCATATTGTTCCGTTTCTCTCTCTCTTTCAATAAATTTTGAGATAGTAACAGACAGATGGGTGTTAGAACAACTTCAGGTCATTTAGCTTTTGTTAATCCATCAGAGCGCCGAAAAATTGCTTTGAAAAATGATTTACCTGGAAACAGAAATCTTCATCGGCTGTGCTGACAATTCCTCCAAGCCATTGTCCAATAACAGAACGCATGAGAGACTCGTGAGCCATAGTATAAGATGGGTATTCAATCAGACGATCTTGAAGAGAAATAATTCCAAGAGCGGAATGAGCAGGTAAAGTGATTGGAACAGAAATCAAGCTGAGCTTGGAGAAAGGATAAGAAAATTGAGTCCAGTTAGACAGTACAGCAATAACCTTGAAAAAATAATAATCTTAAATAACAGCTGGAAATGTAAAACATACCTTAGTAGCTTCGTTATAAATCCAGTCATGCTTTTCACGCTTGAAATTCTTGGTAAGAGAGAAAGCTATCTCAACAGAGGGAATGTAACTACCATCTAAGCTGGTTGAGTTTGTCAGAATGGTTTTTGCCTGTAAAAATAATAATTTTATTTCATGTTAACTATTCTGTGTTCTCACTCGTTCCGAGTAGGAGAATGCATATTGCTGAGGTGTTAAAGGGACAGTTGTTTCGAAACATGTCAATTTGCCATCAGTGAATGAAACTTCAGAATTAGAGCGGATTTCGGAGCCGATGGCGTGTGTCACGCATAAGTCCATTGGAGCCTATTGAATAGTTCATAGGGATGTTTTTGATCTAAACCATACCTTATGGATGGAGTTATCGAAAGAAGGTAGAAGTTTTCGGGCTGAGGAAGTACCAAAAACAGTTCCGAGCATGGTAGGAGCTTCACGATGCCATCTTGGAGGTGTAAGAGTATACAATACTTCACGAGCATTTGACACAGCATATTTGTTGAAGCTGAGACGTAAATGATGACCAGCAGGTACAGTTTCCGATAGAACAAAGTTAACAACTTCTTCACGTGGTTCAACAACAGTCTTGGCTACACAAAGTGTTTTTCCTGTAAAGCACAATATATAGAAGCGTGTACAAATCCCTATTCTCATTTCTAAATCTCTCTCTCTCACTGTTTCTTGAAAGACTTTTGTTCGTTTTCATCTACAGCGATGAGGGAGGAAGACATATGACAGCTGGCTGGATAAAGGAGGAGAAAAGAGGTTATAAACGTGCAAAGGAAAGCTGTGACAAACTAGAAGAACGATAAATCGCAAAATCACAAAGAGAACAGAAAACTGAGAAGTGAGAGTTATTACTTTAGGCTAAAAGCTTTTGTTTCAACTACTTAGAGGTATAAATGCTATTGAATATCAATAACAACTCAAATTTTTGTACAAATTCTCATAGCTAATGGATGAAGCTGTCAGACTGACAAAGAATAATAATGGAAAAGTCAAAACATAACACTTGTTGATAGCATGTACTACTTTGAAGTTATTCTTGACAAGTATGTTAAGGATAAAATATGAAAAAAACATGTTGTCAACAAGAGAATGATGGACGTTACAGGAAAGAGGAATCTGCTGATAGACAGGAGATAAATGGACAACAAGCCAAGTTGTTAATGACAAGATACGAGAGAAAATGAAATGAGCAGACATGCCACCCTCATAAGCAGCAGCTCATCATTTGTCAAGATTTTCGATTGGTCTGTAGTGAAATTGAAACTCTAGGGGTCTTGGATAAACAAGATTAATTAAGATGAAAGATAGAAGTATTGATAGCAGATATTTTCTTAAACAAACTTCTTACCGGTCTCACAATCAACAATTGTTAATCCATCTTCTAATCCATAAAGAGTTTGAGCAGCATTCAGAGAAATCTTTAATAGATGAATGGTTAACAAAGCTGATTAGTTAAAGAATTTTACTTGTTTTCCTTCTGTTTTTGTTTGGATGAAGATTTGAGTTGATGCTTGCAACTGTGTTGGTTGAATGGCAAGAATACTAACATTCCATTTATAGTGAAGAACCTTGAAGGCATCAGCTGATTGACTGCTAAAAACATTTTTTTTTCATTTTCACAAAACGATGAGTCATGTTTATCACTTACACAATGCTGTCTTTAGATGCAGAACATTGAACAGACGTTGCTTGGATTGATGAGCACTTGTTAACGACCTGAAATGAAGAAAGAAATGAAAAATTTAATCGAATTAGTCATGATATAGAGAAAAAGAAAAGAATACTCACTTCCAATTGCTCTTTTCCAACAATTTCTTCTGTGTCTACTGGTAAAGAAACTTCAAAAGCCTTCTCAGTTGTGATTTCTTCGGCTGTTGTGGTGGAACTTATACCCTCTTTAAAACATATTGAATTTACCTTTGATAAACTTTTGATTGATACCTGTAGTTGTTTCTATTTCTTTTGTTGTTGTAGAACTTCCTGTAGTGGCAGAAACCGTAGTGGACGTTGATGAGGATGTTCCAGTGGTAGTGGAGCTCTTCGTCGTAGTACTAGATGGAGTGCTGGTTTTTATGCTAGTTGGTAAAGACTTTGTAGTATTGAGCTGATCGATGTTATCCAAATGAGATGCCGTGAATTCATGCGCAGACTGCGGGCGAAGAAGTAGAAAACCAATAACGACAGAGCAGAAGACAATTAATCCGACAGCAATGAGAATGAGCCAGAGCAAACGACTAGGATTTGCTTCCTTTTTGAGCGGCGACGCATTTGACGGTGCCATGTCTGAAGATAAAAAGAATATGAAGTTTATTATGTAAGTGAGCACAAGAGAGAAGAGGTAAGGAGACAATGCCACGACTCACCACAAAGCTAATGACGAAGTAGCCAGAGCTGAGCAAAGGGCGGGCACGATCCAGATGACCACGCCCCGGCAACAGACGCACGGCGAGCTTTGCCGGATTTCAGGTCAAAGATAAAACGATTCAGACCGCCTAAGGCCAACAGAATGACACCTATCTTATCGTGCGATATACTAAATAAGAAATAAAAAACAAACAAATAAATAGAAACTTCACATTATACCCAATGGCCGATCTGACACTTTCACGTTTTTATCATAATCATGATGTATTGTAGGTTTGTTGATCTCTATTCTTGTTAACTGAACGTCCCATATATGAACATTAACAAACTTCTTACCATTGCTATTAGCAACTTTCATAGTGATTAGCTTGATTTATAAAACATTTTCGTGAAAACGTATCCTAGTAGTGTCATCTTGAGGAATTCATTTTGCAACCAATTTCATATATATATATATAAATGAATGTATGAAGAGAGTGAGTATACAACCGATTCTCTGATGCTTCGTTATAATAATGTGTGCGTCAAATATACGTGGCATGAGCAGCGTCACTTCTCAATGCTAAATATTCTAATTTTGTCATTTTAAGTCTTCTGGTATCTGCACTTCATTTCTTCGATTTATTATATTAAATGACAAATGACAATGACTCAGTTGGATATCAAACAAAAAGTGAAAAGAATACTCGCAACAGTAGCATAATGACTCCTTAGAAAAGTCAGTATCAACACTTAGAGGAAGGATGTCTGGCGAACACACACATGTTCAAGTGTTAATATATTAACCTCTATATCAAGTATTAGGTTCGAAAATCTTCCGGAAGAAAACACAATCCAAGATTATTCTCCAGTATTTGAAATCTCAAACAGTTTTGTATTTTTCTAATCTGACTTGTTGCCAGCAACTTGACACTTCATCTACTTTGATCTTTATACATTAAAGCATTGATCAAACTAAGAAATGAGCTTCGAGTTTGAAGAACTAATAGAGAGAACAGGCATACATGTTTAAAACAATTTATTAATAAGTTGTGATCTAATAAAGAATACAAAGTGATGGAAATAGCTTTTTTGTGTTTTTCTAAAAACGTCTTCAAATTCTGTACAACAAAAAAATAGGAAATTTAGAATATCTGGTTAATAAATATATATATAACACCCGTTTTCTAATATGAGTAGATGCAATTAGTAAGACGAATTGCACAGAGTGAGAACCCGAAAGCTTTAGTAATACCAGTTTTCATCATATTTGGTTAATTGGAAGGTACTATACGCCATGAATGGATAGTAGGGAAACGAACATTCAGGTAATTCATATACTCTAATTGATAGCCATCAACACTTCCACGACTGAGAATTTGCCTAAAATAAAACAATGTAAGACCATCATACTGCGCAAACAATACTTTTTTTGTTCTTCTGTCCAATTTGCTGCAGCATTATCTCTTCTTTCAATTTTTCTCTGTTGAGCTCTCCATAACGCAGGTCTTTCTTTTTTCTTCAAATCTTCCACCAAGCTTTTTTGAACATCAGCCTTAATGAAATCGATCATAAGCATATTTTTAAGATGGAACTCACTTGTTTTCCGAAATGAACAATGATCTTATCTTTCTCTGCTCTTAGTTCGACTTGTTCTTGAGAAACGATTATTGTAAAGTGCGAACGAGATTCAGAAGTCAATGTATGAGCCAAGTGAGGTCTAACGAAATGTCTCTCAAATCCAGAATTCCATTGGCGCCAATCAAGTTCAACCGATTCATTGAAAAGAAGTCTCAGCAGAGCTTCGTCATCAGCACTTAATGAAGGCAACGGTTCTAATATTGTCTGAAAAATGAATAAAATAAATATATTTTCTTTCTGAGTCCTAACCGTATTTACATCCGGAACAAGAAGGAATAGGTTAAAGAAACCAGAGTTATCCGAAGTGAATTTGACATCATTAGGTGGCAGCATGCTCGAAGATGTGGTGTCAACTAGCGCCGATGGACTCAAAGAAGTTGGAGTTGAGAAACGCTTGAAAACTGTTGGGAAAGAAGCAAGACGACGCGAGGAAATGACGCCAGCCAAGTTCATATGGAGAGGCAATGGGGGTAACAATCTAGGAGATAGCCCAACATGTTCAAACCATGAAGAAATATCTGTAAAAACATGTTGCGTATGGAAATCACCATTTATTCATTCTACCTAATGGGAAATCCGTTTGATCGCTGTACTTGAAAGAGAACAAATCCATTGTCGATTCCATGGCAGAAAAATCTATTTGGATAGCCTGCTTGGGGCCGAATGATAGAAAACGTCCAAGTTGAGTATCGAGGGGTCTCCCATTAATAATGGTCACAGATAATTCAGGAATATCTATTCCTCCACGATATCCAATCGGTACGAAAAACTCGGAATCAGTATCAGTTAGAACGCTTCCGTAAATATCATGATAAATCTCTTTAACGATTGAAGAATCAGAGATGACATATCTGAACGAAATAAAATAATAATAGAGGAAAGCTGAACGGAAAAACCTCAAACTTCCGAAAGAATCTGTGAGTAAAGCATAACGATAACCATTCTGATTGAGAACGAATGGGATTCCCTTCTCGTCGTACAGAATACTACCAACACTTGAATCTTGATTGGAAAAGTGAGTTACACGATTCTTTTGATCAGGTAACGCGTAAAACAGTGTCCTGGTTGACTGAAAATAAGATGACTAGTTTTCGAAACCTTCAGGTAAAAACTCACAGCTCCTTTTCTAATGGTACTCAGACGTCCTTCGTGGTCATAACTGAATTGGAACCTTAAACCATTTGGAAGAAGAGATCCACTCAATCGCCCAACACAGTCATATTCGAACATGATGTTACCTTGAAATGAATGCATAAAATATACTTATGAGATTTATCCAGTACCTCTCTTGATGACCCATCCGTTCCCATCCACTGAATATTCAGTTCGATTGTTCCGTTTGGGAACACCTCCGGAATGCCACTCAAAAGTGATATCATTAGAGCTATGAGGACGGCCATCGTTATTGAACAAGAGCAGATGTCTTTTTCCAGAAGTTGTTAAAGCAACAACTCTTCCCAGTTTATCGTATTCATAACTTTCTCTTTTAGTTCCAAATGGACCATGCCAATCATTGGCCACCACGCGTCCAGTGATATCACGCGAGATTACATGACTGATTTGGTTATCTCCGACACTAACTCGACTGTTCTCTTTTCTCATGTAGGAATCGTAGGAAACATCGTGAACCATCTGTAAAACGAAAGGTACATTGCTTCAGTATAGGTAGCAACTTACATTTTGTCCTGTTATCTGTCGGCGAGCAGAGTTTCGATTAATTTGATAACCCTGAACTTCATTTAACAACGAAGATCTATCATCGTATCCTATACGGATTGACTCAACTGCAACTCCTTCGATAGTGCAATGTACAGAAGTTGGTCGGAACATATCATCGTACTCATAAGAGAACGTTGAAACGGAGAAACGCTTCTCTTGTAAGTTTGAATAAGATATACTGCTGATGAGAGGTCCTTGCCAACTGTAGTTGACATGTAAATTAGGTGAAACAATGAGCTTGATCATAGAACTGCGATCGCGTGAGAAGGTTGTGAGAACACTATCACATAGTACCTGAAGATTTGTTCAGTAAATAGATTATCCATTAAAAAAATACTAACCGATTCTGTCTGCCCATATATGTTCTTGGAGGACACATAATGATGCATGTCATCAGCTGAGGCAAATTCACAGACGTTGTTATTCTCATCCAGAGCAAGTCGGAATGGCTTCTTGGTGAAAGGATACCGACGAAGAAGAATTTTTTCTCTTCCGATTGGAATGGAGTTGAAAGAATGAACATCACCCATTGGTGTAGTCACTTCTTTCAAACGGCCACGTGAATCCAACTTCATGGAGTACTTCAAACTGTCGGGCATTTCAACACTAACAGGATGACGATAGTCTTTATGATATCCAAATCTGATGGGAGATGTCTTCATTCGAATATATTCAACCACACGATTTTGTCTATCATAAGCAGCTTGGATAGACATATTACCCCAAACTACTTCACTTCTGAAAAAAAAATATTAAGCAATAAATACTGATACTTTCTAGTACCGTCTGGAGAGTGAATCATAAACGACAGTCAGATTCCGCGCATCATTCTTAACAGCTTCCGAATTTTCATAGTTTGGCAGAACGATAGAGTTAATCTCCCCACTATCAGTGTATCCTACTGTTAACAGTACAGCATCATTTGAGCGTGCCCGAATAACATCACTGTGACTTTCCCGGTCGAATGCAACCGAATAAATGTTAATTCCATTAACCTGAAACTTCTCATGAGCACGTTTATATGATCTAGAGTTAGAATTATTGAACAGTTGTTAACTGGTTACGGACACACAGAGGAGTTCAAATCAAAAGTTATCGAAATTAGGAAAAGTGTTATGTTGTTAGTTGGATTATTATCAAGTCCGCAAATCGTTATCATCTGTTCACTAACCCTTGGCCGGATGCCAACCTCAGCAACACGCTTTTCAGAGTTTCTCTTAATGAATGGTCTCCAATCGAAACGATACGTCAACTCTCTGCGGGAAGGATTCTAAAATTCAATTTTCAAAATGTTTAGAGGAAAAAAAGTGACTTGAACGGATGGAATTGAGATCTTCGATTTCATTATGGTTGGCTGACCATGCTCTGGGTGACTGTATGTATCCAACAAAGTGACCATATTATTGGAGGAAATCAAAAAGCCGTCATCTAGAGAGTTTAATCGAGTTCTAGTCGAGTCTAGAAAGCAAAACAGATGTTCTCGAAATATATTCAGACCAACCTTCATAAATGAACTCTTCTTGATCCATAGTCAAAGTAGCGAATTGCTCACCATTTCGGTAAACCTCTGCCATATATCTTCCGTCAATGATCTGAAAAATTACACATTGCTATTAATATAAAAAAACAAGAAAAAACGCACTTTTTCCGAAACCATATCAAACCCTTCACCGTCTTGACGAACGCTTCTTACTCTTCCCATTCTATCATAACTAATCGTCATAGAGAAATGATCTTGGATTTGAGTCAGAAGACAACCTCCAGGTTGGTACCTTAGTCGCATAGGTCCTGAAAAAATATAATTCTCTCCCAAACCATTGCGCGAGTACTGACCATTTTCGCTGCGCTGAATAGTATCGATGGTGCCATCATACAAGCTGTGGATCAATATTGTTCGTTGGCCAGAAGGAGTTTCGATGGTTACGTGGGTTTCATTTCTTCGAATAATGCGAAGAAGTAGTTCTCCAGCACCATGGATGGAAGATAATGTTCCGAGACTAGTATCAACGTTGTAGGTAAAGTTATAAACAACTTTGCCAGTAACCAATGACTGAGTCCAAGAGTGCAAACCATAACGATTAAAAGCATAAACCTAAACGAATAATTTAGAAAAAAAAGGTGTTCAATTCTTCACCTCTTGACGGTTTGCATCAACAACTGTATAAATTCGTTTCTGCGCGTCATAATTGGCAGACGATCTAGATACTTTCTTAATTTTTCCGTTTCCAGAATCCACAATCAACAATTCGCTTCTAGCTGTCATTGCTATAGCCATTGGAGAATTCAATCGAGCTTGGTTAGCTGGCAATGTTGTGACACTGTCATCACATTCACAAGAAGGCATATCGCATCCACATGCAGATCTACCACCGGCAATGAGCTTGAGGGAGGTTCCGTCTTGCGAGAGTAGCCGAACCTGAACAACTATACATCAGAATCCAAACCATAAAAATTAATAAACCTGATTTACTTGCTTTCCATCACTCTCTAATATGTATAAAGATCCAGTATCCATGATAGCAATATCTTTTACGAACGAAATAGCAAAGCTGCTATTATTCGTGCAAGTAGGGATTGACCCGACAGCTACTCTGGCCGTGCCGCTCTGATACTCGAGTTCATAAACGGTGTTAGAGTCTAAGACAAATAATCGTCCCGTGCTCTGCTGAACAGACAAGGAAGTAGGCCATTCAAGCTGTAATGTTGGAAATGTTTCTTTTGGTAATTCAATTTGCAATAATACCTGAAGTGATGAAATGGAAAAATAGCTCTGGCTGCACGATGGACGGACACTGGCGGATGAATCCACTATTGACTTTATGACATTGGTTGTATCGACTAATCTGATTTTTCTGCCGTCGGCAACTTAATAAGTATGAAAGTACAAAAAGTTCTAAACTCAAAAAATTACTATATAGGTTTCCTTGAGCATCAAATGCGATTCCTTTCGGAGTAATCAACTGCGAATCTACGGCAAATCCACCATCTCCGCATGCAGAATCATGAGAAGTACAAGCAGTGCCATCTCCAGCAACAACCTAATCGCTCTATGTTAAAAAACAATGAGAATGATAAAACTACCAAGTGATTGTTTGAAATATCTTGAGGTTCGTTAGACAAAACTTTCCAAATTTGCTTCGTGAACGATAAGGAAACATATAAAGCGTCGTCCACTGGGTTCACTGCTAGTTGATATGAATGAGATGTGTCAGCAGCACTATAAGTAATGAACAGTTGGTTGGTAGAAAAGAAACGTAAAATGTTACCTCAGTTGAAGAACAGTTCTCACTAATCCTGTGCTGTGAGAAACAAATCGAATTACATCATGATCAGCTACATAGAAAGATCCATCTTTGGTTACGACAATGTCAGATGGTCGCAAAAGTGTGGCTTCGTCAGCCGAAACTGTAGTACAGTTCGTACACGAAACACTTTTCTTGGCAGCTTTTCCGACTATAGTTTCTAGCATTCGTATACCATTTTTCAAAAATCGCTTTCCTCCATCTCCCATCTCGATGACATCTGAATTTTGCATTCATAATCGACAAACAAATTAATTTCATACTGTTAATGGTATCTAGATGATGATGAATATCTATGGTCCAAGCGTTTCCTTCCATGCTTCGAGCAGTGGCACCTTCAGCTTCTACTGTTCTCCAGTACCAGATGATCTCGTTAGTTCGATCACAATCCTTATATTCATATCCAATTCGAACTGTAACATATATATAGGTGGCATCTATGTTAAATGGAAAACTCACTATGCGCATTAGTCAAGCCATGCTCACTTTGCTTGTAAACATTTTGTTTATCCCAAGACCAACTATAAGTTAAATTTGGTGATGGAGCTAGTCTAAACAGCACAATTCAAAGTATTTAAAAATTCGAGCTTTTCCTACTTTGTTTCAAATCTTTTCCCTGCTAAGTTCACTTCAATATGTATTATCCTCAAGTCTTCATCGACTTGCTCGCTTAGCAATCCAATCACAATCCAGGATTGTGCAGACAAAACTCTTGATGAATCATAAACAAGACGTGCAGAAGATCCAGGCAGTTCAACTATTTTCACAAAGCTCCGGGTGTCAACCAAGAGACCCGATCTAGTTGCGCCATCAGTGCCAAAATCTCGAGAAGTGCGAACAATAGGGTTGTGGGCAGACGCTTGATTAAGCTTCTCGCATTGCGATCTGCGACGAGTTGGACGAGGAGCAGGTGCCTGCAATCATTTAAATTTAATTTTGTCAAATTTTTGTTTCGAATTTGTCCTAAAAGTTTTTGTCGTTTTCGTGTACTATCCCCGGGTTTTTAGGTGTTGAACAAATTACAGACTTGTTTCTTTATGCTAGATTGACCTTTCTTCATTCTTAGCCAGAAGAAGAAGAGGAATTAGCCTGTCTGACAAGCTATACTTATCCCCACGTGCCGACTAATCGTGCACCCGGTTAACCGATTGAAGAACAAAAAACTAGCAATTATGAGGCCATTATAGTTTTCAGCCAGCTTCAATTACGATTTAGCGGATTTGTTACTTCTTTTTATACCCGATTATTTTATGCAAATTGAATTGTAAGCCTCACCTTTTCCGTATACATGTGAACATCGCCGACGTGGAAAATCTCATTGGGTGGTACATAAACGTTACTGATCACTTTCTGCAAATTTTTCCGTTAAATGATAAAACAAATTGAGTAGGCACCGAAAAAGGATTTCTTTGGAATCGCAATTGAATCGTTTGTCCACCATTCACTACAAGATCGAACTCGCCGTCGAGTCGACTCAATGTGAAGCCCCACAATGGTGTTCTTCCGTCCGAAACTCTTACACCCGGTAAAGGGAAATTGACTCCAACTGATGATGTTGTTGCTCCAGCATTCCATGTGACTCTTCCACGAACGATAGAAACAAGACTTCAAAAATTATGTATAAGTTTTTCATTGATAAAATCAAACCTCTCATTGAATTTAGCAGGATCAGCATATTTTTGTATTTCATTTTGATATATGAATGCTATTCTCTGGGAGAAAGGAACATTTTTTTTGCCTGGCAATCGGAGAAGAACTTCAGATGGATTTGCTGAGAACACGCAAGCGCCCTGATTGCGACAAGCGTCGGCATTACAACATTCTGGATCATCACAATCGATGAGTGCATCTATAGAAATCTTTCTTGATTAATTATAACAAAGAAATAGCTACCTCCATCGTTATCCAATCCATCGTGGCAATCAAGCTCAATTGATACAGCACAATCTGCGCCTGTTCTTCCAGGTTGACATTGACAAGACCATTCGTGAGAAATTGGTGAAAAAGCGCATTCTCCATAACCACTGCAAGATCGTGGGCAACCATCTGAATCGAGAAGCGTTACTAATCTCCCTCGTACATGAGCAAACCTATGAAACAGTTTCCACCATTCCATCCTTTCTGACAAATGCAGGTACCGTTACCAAAGCATTCACCATGATCTTCACATCCTATAGCGCAAGCCTTCTGGTCACAAGCTGTACCCATGAAGCCAGTAATACACATGCATTCACCATTTTCACATCTTCCATTAATGCAATCAGTACATGTGCCTAAAACACTTTCTAATTAAAAACCAGTGAAGAAAAACATACGCTCGGAGCAGATGTGGCCAGTCCAACCTTCATTACAAACGCATTTATGACCATCGTACTTTCCATGCGTAGAGCAAGGAGAAGCAGTAGTAGTATATGACGAAGTTGCAGGGGTAACTTTGGATGTAACCGGTTTTGATGTTGAGACAGGGGCAGTATTATGTTTACGGTTTTCAACAGATCGGGACGGTGTACTAGCGACAGCTCTCGAGTCCTGTCTCAAGGCGGGTGTCTCATGTCTACTTGGTGCCATGATTGCCGGTCTTCCACAATCAGAGCCTGTCCAACCATCAGTACAATAACAGGTTCCTTTGACGCAAATTCCTCCATTTGAGCACAGCGGAATGCAATTCCTTTCTTCACAGAATTCTCCAATCCAACCACGGTTACAGTGGCATTTTCCGTTCGCAGAGCATTTACCATTACCGGAACAATCTGGTTTTTCACACCAGTTAAAACGAATGTCACATTCCTTAAATAAAATATCAATTTTTTCAAATTAGAGCATTACTTACCTTTCCTTTGAAGCCTGCATTGCAAACGCAGACACCTCCAGAGAAAACTCCGTTTCCACTACATACTAATGGACAAACAGCTAAAACAACATTGAATGATTCTGGTATGAGAAAAAAAGTATATACCATCTTCGCAAATATCTCCTGTATAACCTTTCACACATTTACATTTTCCTTCAATGCACTCTCCGTGACCACTACAATTCATTTCGCAAGTCTGCTGAGTTCTACCAAAAGCTGGACGTGACAAGCTGGATGGCATTTCATTGGACGAAGAAGGTGGGTTGATGGCGCTGATTGAGAGAATGAAAGGTTCAACTCGATTTCTTTCATTAATTATCATCAAATGCCAACGACCTTCCAACAAAAACTCTTCAACGATGGCCGACCGAGGATCCTATAGCATACAGTCATGTTAAAGGATAGAAAATTGTAAAAGTTACTGTTATATCTGGGGTCTGTGTCATCCGTTTCTGTCTTAGAGAGTTTTTCGGTGCCGTTGACTGAAACACTCATCTTATTGCATGAACACTGCATAGAACCTTACTAGTTGAGCCTTTAATGGCCGGAAAAAATCATGAATGTACAACGTGGGAGGTACACTGTGTCGACCTAATAAAACCATCTGAGCACCAGCACCCAAAGTTATATTAAATAATATCCTAATCGGGCGAGAAATAAACATCTCTCTAAAGACGAAAGAAAAGAGTTTTCAAAAGTTGTAAAACTAGCTTACGTTATCACGGTATGCTTGGGTGGAATATCAGCTTCTATCCGTTCTCCTACTCCTATTATGGCTGGCAACGGCCGAAGTATAGACTCATCCACAGCCATGGGATCAGCTTGGGCTCGAGAAGCCACGGGAGAGAGTTCAGAATATACATAATGAGGGCTACGTACTGTAAGGAGAAAATATTTGTACTTCCATTAGCGTAAAATTAATACTTACGTAACAAGAGAACAATGATAATCAAAGATATTATCAAAGCAACTAAAAGTGCGGCCATACATATAGATGGCTTCCATATTGAAGCCGAATCTTTGTCTCTCTTTTCTAAATACTCATGCATAATAGGTGAACGTCTGGAAATGATAATTATAAATGAAACACGTTGAAGATAAACAAACTTTTTATTAGCTACGGGTCGGCTCAATGAAGCTGTTGTGTTGTATTTTATTAATGTCGCAGTTGCAGGATCTCCTTTGGAGCTAGTTAATGTACCTCGACCGGTAGTCAACATGCCTGCGCATCTGAGAAAAAAAATTCGAATAATAATGAGAAGTGTCGAGATTAGTGAGTAAAAAGGTAGATTAGAGAATGGCAAATTATAAAATAGACAGGAGATGAATAAGAGACAAATTAGTGTATGCATCAGCAGCAAGACTAGCCGCCGCTTGCCCTAACACGTATTCTATGGCTGTAGAAAGGAGACATATAATTAGGTCATTTAGAGACTCATGGGTTTGTGAGAACCAAAATAAGATGTTTCGAGTTCTGTCTCACGCTCCAGTCTATTCATAATTGAGATCTGAACAGAGTCTATCACACATTCAGAACAGGATACCACAGAAATACAATTACTTCATAACATATTCTGTTAAAGCTGTAACGAAACCAGTGAACTTGACATCAATAGCAAGACCACATTTCACACCCGCGTAGATAACTCTAGTTGCTTTATGAGGCATAACAAACAGATAGCCAACTGTCGCAGGTTATAGCTCAATTTTCAGAGAAATAGACGAAGACACGAGCAGATGCAAACATGTAACTCAAACGTTTCATATTTACTATCCAATAAGATAGCTAGAAGCGCTTACTCGAGAGTTTTAGCTAATATACCTATTGAAAACATATATGAGGCTAATAATGCAAAACGATGATGAGTCGCTATATATAAACGAAACGAAAATATGAAATAACGCCTTCAAGCACAAGAAATGAATGGTGTAGAGGGATAAGCTAGTATTGGAAATTTGAACAATAAAGTAAACCATATTATTCGTCATAAAAACGCAAGTAGCAATATGTTCATCCTATACAAAACTATGAAATATCCAATAACAGAAGATAGACATCGTCTAAGCTTGTGTTAACTCAATAGCCACCAACTAGATTGAACTTTAACTTAAATAAAGCTATTTATAATTCTACTATTTGAAATTAATGAAGCCCAACAAAGTCGCAAATCTCAACATTTAGTGAAACGAAATTAGCTCAATTACTTTTTTATAATAGAACACCAAATCTTTAATTTGTCTTAATGGAAAAGTTTTGGTATCTGAGATGTATACAGCTATATTCATCTTAAATTGTGCTATAGCTTTTTCTTTTGCATACATCAAACAAAACATTAAGCAAGATGCAGATGGTTTAGTTACTGCCAATGACCAAACACATACACACAACGAATTCAATGGACATTTGATTAAAAGTTTATGATGGCAACATAAAGAGTGAAAGAATAGATTCGGATAGCTGAAGGAAGCTGGAAGCTCCATTCTATCTTTGGCACAACATGCACACCAACGAATCACGCCCGAATACGAATGTACAGAATGTTTTGTTGGGAGAAACAAAAAAAAACATTCTTTTTCAAAGATACTTTAACAATTAACCGAAATGTTCTATTCATCATTAGACGACTAGATGTCGTCTCGAAATATCAATACGGAGTAAAGAGAAAGCTGAATTGCTGATGAACATGAATTAGAGAATAAGAAAGTAAGAAAATTGAGTGAGTTAGCACGACAAAGTCAGAAGTCTCTCTTCTTTTATCCAGTAAATTAGAAAACAATGAGAATTGTTCGAGCATCTTCATGCGCAGAATGTGAATAGTAAAGAGAAACAATATCAGCATGGGTTACTAAGATACAAATTATAACGGAAATGTAACACCTCACTTCTCACTTAAGAACTACCATTTCTTAATTGAGCATGAGTAATCACTGAAGCAATATTAAAAGCTGACCAGTGGCACAGATTTGACTATTCCGGTTTATACTGACCTACTAGAGCATATATCAGCGTTTTCGGTAAATGTAAAAAGGCTTTGACACCATAATGAGATCATGCAAATGTGCTAAAAGACTATAGCTAAATAAGAAATTGTCAGTTACGGAAATCAGCACATGGATAAGCTTATTTGCTTTCTAAGACCAGCTGCTGCCTGCTGACCCCTGCTGATCTTCCAGGCAAAATGAAGTAAAATAAGAGGAAAGCGAAACATGTAATCTAAAGGGCACATCTAATTGATTTTAATATGGCCAACGTGCTCAGAATGGTGAGACAGCAAAACTGAAGATTCAAGATTGAAACTTGTCAAAAAGATGAGAGAAACGCTAGACTTCTGCTTTGAGAAGCCGATGTACAAGTATCAGACAGACATCAGCTTTCAGAGTTAGAGCATTTATGAGTAACTCAAGCAGGATAACGAGTTTCAACGAGCTCAGATGGCTCATTTCGATAATGATTTTCCCTACATCCCTTTCCTAAATATACGCACAGTTTTTCTTTTCTCATTAGTTTAGGAAACAATAGTAACCACACAAAGAGAAAATAAGACGAAGAGAGAAGAGAAAAATCTGAATAGAAAATGAGATAGTCGAAAAAGAAGGCGCGGAAAATTGTCGCCAATGAACCACATCATTTGGCGGGCACTCACGGTCAAAACCAAACAGGAGAAGACACTTTGGATGACTTTGACAGTAAAGCTAGCCGTAGTTTGAATCTTTATAATGCTGCCGACTAATCCATCTGGCACCGCTGGGAGTTTCTTTATAAACCTGTTTAGGATATTTGCCTTCTCATCATTTGCATATTTGTCAATAGTCAAAAAGGTTAGAAAAGCATAGTTATCATGTCTGTCCCCTTTAAACGTCTTTTAAACTTTTTCGGATCTTTATTAGCTATGTCAAAATGAACTCTTGTGCTGCAAAGAAAAAAAGGAGAGAAGGCTGGCACTAGTAACACCATAGAGACATAGGACATCAAGACAGATGGTCGACGTAGAAAAGAAACTTGAACATTGTTATTCCGTGAAGCTACTTGCATATTCTCGTGCGATGCGCTCGATTAATTATACATGCCACAGGAAAATCTGTTCAAAGATGTGGTTGGCGTACAGCCAACATCACACCCTGAAGAGCACTTGATTAACATCAAGCTTCTCTCAATCTTTCATGCTTTTATAAGAAAATGATGAAGAAATAATGAGATGAGAATAGGAAAGATCAATTATAGAAGCAACAGTATTTAGAAGCTGAGCTTTAATCTTAAGTGGTAATAAGCAAATAAGAACATGTTGTGCTTTCAGCTGACCACTTCTGAATATGATTATTGCATGTCGTTATTTACAAGAGCCAATATTATCAAAACATATGAAGCATAGTGAATGAAACACCTCATGCTGTTACATATATATCGAATCTCAATTGACTGCAAGCCTATTCATTCAAAAGCGTTATGATTGTGCGTTAATATAACTAATTGGAGGCATCATTTTCCGCTTAATATTCAATTATATACCCCATCTAAATCATTAAATATGGTCCAAATATGAACAAGAAGGAAAGGATTATGAAAACAACTGCCAGAAGGTAAATGATGCTTTGGGATCTATTGCGCAACGCTGCAGACAACCCGGTCATAGTACGGCAATTATACAGTGACAGTAGAACTGCTGCCATCAGATGAAGCTTAGAGATATCGTATTGACAGAGAAATAAGTAGAGAAGTAGATGATGAGAGAAAGAAATAAATTACGAATAAACAAATAGCTTTAAAAAACTCACTGTTCTTGATAGCGAATCTGAGAGCTTGGAGATAGTGTTGAGGTTGTTGTATGTTCTGAAAGAATAAAAGCTTGTTGTATCAGCAGATTGATTGTTTCAATTTTTTCATTCCCCCCCCCCTCCTTTCTAACTTTCAATTAATATTATATCGGTCAGATGAATAACGTTTTGAACTGTTCTGTTCCTTTATCTTCTCTCTTCTTCTCCTTTTTTTTGTATTTGAATCATTTCGAAACCACTTGATGATCAAAACATATTAAGTTACGAAGTAGTCGCTATGCTTTTGATGACAACTGCCGACATATTCAATACAAGTGATTGAGCTGAGCCAAAAACTAAATGAGCTCTCATTTCTACACAAGGAAAAGGTCGAACTATCTTGCGCAATAATTTTACAAACACCCAAGATGGTGTTCTTGACCTACCGATAGTAAGAGCTGTAAAAACTCTGACATGCTCAAACAATAATTATTTTTGATAAACTGCTTAGAAAATGATAATAAAATAAGAAAAAAAATATTCTAATAAGCACCTGATACAGCTACGCTGGGTATATAATATGTTCCTTCAGAATTTTTATGAAGTACGCGTTGATTTCCGTCATCAGAATGCCAATCTTCATTGGAAGGTGCTGTTGATATATTAGCAGTTGAAGCTTTGCTTCTTCTCTTCAAATAAGCATTTCCTATGAATTTACTAAGATATTTTGAGAAAATACCTGTTGACTAAGTGAAAGTTCATATGAATTATACATAGGTGGAGGACAACTATTGTTCAAAAGTAATTCTCTTGACATATCTGCAAATGTTGAATGTATGAATCACTATGTGAACGATGAATAGATTACCTTTATTTTTTTGTAAGTTTTCTGGATCTTCATAGTTATTTTCATAATCATGATCCTTGTCAGGCGGACAAGGAGGAAGCCAAGCAGGTGGAGGTCCACGCATTCCGGATGAAATACCCGGAGGCTGCTTTAGTGATTTTGAATCTACTGCAAGAGATAAACATCAAAATAAAGAAATAATAAGCAGTTTTAACTATAAACATAGCTAAGCATATGGAAATGACCCATCTATACATAACACATGGAAAAGTCAAAAGATGACCAGATTCAAAATGGAAATTCATGTATGAATCTAGTCTCAAGACCATGTAAGCGTGTAAGCAGAAGAAAGCATATTCAAATCAAATGATTGGATTTCGTATACAAAAGATCATGGTTAAAGTTGAGAAAACTAATCAGCATTTTCATTAAAATGATGAAATCGAGTGGACGTAACCGATTAAAGTAGTTTTTGGGTGATGGATGAACAAGAAAAACATTGATTTAATGAGATAAAGCAGAAATCATTTGGAAAAGCATATGTAATGTATGAACAAAACGGAAATATGCTAATGTAGGTCAAAAAGTAACCAACTGTTTCTAACTAAATAAAATATCAGCAGAAGCGGATTATTCGGGGATAAAACACGATAACACTTTCTCTGTTAAATGAATGTGTGGATGTATGTATGTGTATAAATCTATGAAAATGATGCATATAAGGATTTCATATGAGTAAAAGATAGTTAAAGATGAAATGATGATGAAGAATGGAGAAGAAGAAAAAAAATTCATCGAGTAGAAAGAAAAGAAGATTTCAAACGGATATGACAATGAAAAGAAGGAAACCCATGATGATTCAACATGTGAGAATAGTTTAGATGAAAGAAAAGGACAAATCATCTTTTGCCAACTATTTTAAGAACAATTTCAGAGAACAAAATGTATAAACATTCAACCGGAAGATGAACATGATCATCATTGGTTAGAGGTTAAAGCATAGCCACTAAGCATCAGAAATAACATTTTCAATTATCATTCAATAATTATATGTAAATTACTATATATATATAAGAAAGAATGTTGTTAGAATGTTTGAGTTATAATAAATGATTAGAAACAACACAAAAAATGAGGGTGAGAACTGACATATGTGATGATTAAGGTAAACATTCAACTGACCAACAAGGGTCGCAGAAACTCCGCCTTTATCTCACGCCAAAAAAAGGCAAAGTCAAAGTGAAGAGAAATGATAGAGAGAAGAAGTAAAGAGTAAGTGCCAAAAAAATAGAGAGAGAGTTCTATGTGGACAAACAAACATAGAATAAGCATAATAGATAACAATGAGATACAGAAAAAAGGCTGTGACGCTTGAAAAAGACGGATGAGCCCATAACCCAATAATGGTACTAACATGACTATATCAGAAAACATTAAAACTATTAATATCATTTGAAGATTATATATATATATATATTATAATAATTGGATGGTTATGATATGATATGCTATACGTATAATTCCACTAATTCTCAAATATATGCGATTGTGATCTGATGCAGTTAGGCATTTGGCAGGTGATAAAAGCATTGGAGATGAGGAGAAAAAAAATGAATAACTTTCAAGCAATAACATAATCAGTCACTGATGAAGCAGTTTTCTTATGACTAGTTATCGATAGAGATGCAAATTGGATGGATATAAATAGAAAATAGCTCATTAAGATCAACTTGTCTTAACATATAAATAGTGAAATATAAATAACGAGCAGAAAGATGGTTGTTTCATGCTGTTTGTGGGAAAGTTGAAAGGTGTTAGCTTTCTCTATGAAAAATATAGTCTGGCCAATGAACCTTAAGTAGCCAATGGTAAAGAGCAATAAACAAGATAGGGCGTGGCTTGAATTAGCCATAAGCAGATTGTATCCCACCGGGCTCTAAGCTAGAAGCAGTACATTTGATACTTCTAATAAGATATTCAATGAGTCTTTTTAATGGTATTCAAGAAATGTACTGCTTTACATGAGACAAGAAAATAAAAGCAAGTGTGATTCTAAACAAAACAAGATCAAAAATATAATATATGATACATGTAACCGACAGCCTACTAATGTGCGTGTGAGTGAGGAGACAGAGAGAGAAAGGGAGTCGGCTTGGTTACGCCGGCTGGATTGATGGCGAACAGGCATGAACTCAAGCATGAAATGCGTCAGAGGTCATTTCCTTGTGCTATTGGCAAACTATCAAACGAATCCACTTAAAATGATCCATAGATATTCAGTCAACCAAATGGGATAATAGAGATATAAGGAACTGGCTTCGAAGGACAATGAGTTACTTTCTCACATTTTTTTTTGGAGCTCAAGCAGTTTTAAATGATTAAGAGGGGTGGAGAATATGATGACTTGAAACATTCTATTCCAGAATTATTATTCAATTATATAAATTATATTGGAATTCAAAGCAATAAGAACTAATTTCAATTCATTAAATACTTCAGTCAAGATGCTTAGAAATCTTTAATACGTTAAAAGCCAACGGAATCTTTCTGATCCTCATGAATACGTAAGCATGGGAGGCCTACATTAATAAGATCCAACTCAAGATAATTTTCCACATGGCTTGATATTAAAATTTTCCAGTATAGTAGCCAATAGCTTAAGAAGCAACATCTATCTTTAACAAATTTTCTATATATGAAGTCACTTCATATCGATATGCAGCTACTTTTAGTATCATATCTATATGCAGCTGTGAAGCTCAACAAGAGAGTGAGAGAGACATAGGAAGAGGATGAGAGATGAACTATACGCTGAAGCTGGAAGAAGGAAAAGTAAACTAAAATATTATTTCTTAGAGGCATCTTTTAAAGATGAAAAATGGAAAAATCTTTCAAATAATAAAATTTGAAAAATAAAATTAAACTACGAAGCACCAAATCATTTCCGGAAATTATTACAAAAAGTGCATACTCAAGTAGATAAGGTTTGGGCGATGTGTTGAATAATAAATATTGAAGGAAAAGCTGTAAAAAGGAAAGATGAAAAGACTAAAAGCAACAACCGAATGCGCATCCTTTTCTAAAGGTAGTATGCAGTTGGCACAAAAAAAAAGGAAATAACGGCTAATTTCTATCCTGACTTTCAATGTGTATACCGCCAGTCACATAGTCAATCTATTGTTTTCTATCGATGGGATTGTAGTAATTGTTTAATTGGGGTCAAAGCAAAGCGCCAACCATTGGTGCATAGCCATCTATTCACAATTGTTGCTCATTGTGAAGGTCTTTCACTAAACTGTATCATCTTCAACAACAAGAAATCGAGATTTCAAAGAGCAAAAAAAAAATTGAATTAAACTATCGAAAGCTAAGGCCTATCCAATGTAATATGTCATTTGACTCAGCTGTACATCGTTCATACTAAACTTTCAATGAACGGATAATTGGTGAAGATGATTAACAGTTTGAAACGACAGGCCAAACGTCTCAACAAAAAAAAAAGTCCAAGGACAGGAAGAATAAGAGAGAGAAAGAAAAAGTGGATTGAGGAAAGAAGACAGGAAAGAGGGTTAAAGATGCAGAGATGGAAAAAGAACAGAAGTAGAGAGATAAAGCAGATTGTCTGTTAGCTAAGATGTTAGTTCAGTCAGACAAAGCATCTCAGAATTTCAGTGTTCTGGACATCTTGGAATGATGAACAAAGAAGAATAAAATGGACAATTGTGCTAATCTGCCAAGTTAGAAGAAATGTAATAAAGCTGATGAACGGAAATGAAAAAGTTATAAAAAAATTTTGAAGATTAAATCAAAAATCAAAGATATCAATCAATAACACAGTATATATGGTATATGATAGCCTGAGCTATAGCATATCTATATTGATTGTAAATAAAGAATGAAATAAAAACTAATATTAGATAACCCAGTAGAGCTATGAGCAGTATAAATGATGAAAGATTATAAAAAGTGTCTGAGTATGTGACCATAATAAGAGTTATGAAACTGACCGTCATTATTGTTGCTCAATATTGATTTTTCGTGTTCACTTAGTATAGGTGTTGGTATCTTATGATAAACTCCCGGCACAAGACGTGGTATTTTGTCACCATTTTCCATTCTATAATAGATAAATGTTAACTATATTCATTCTTCTTTCATATGAAAGGAGTTTATATTTCTTATTTGACACACATTATCGGACAATTGCCTATGAACGATGTTTTGTTTTGTTTTTTTGGTTAGCCGAAAGTATAAAATTTGTGTCTGTCTTTGAAAACTTCCTTTCATGCAAGCAACAATTTCGAATTAAATGAATCAAAAAGAAAAAAAAAGGATAACCTTGATGCTGAGGTTGACGTGCTGTTCGTAATGTTATTTTGGCTGCTGGACATATCCGAGCTATCTGTAGAACATTGGGCTCTGCAAATATATTCAAATAGTTATGATTATAATGAATGAACATACTTTAATTCTGGTAATTTGATAGATGTTCTATTTTGTCTGTTTTTTAATTTATTTTCTTCAGATGAAGAGGAGCTTGCTTCTTCTGAAATAAAATAATTATAGAATGACTGACAGGCAACTCTTGAAGTCAATATGTAGACAACAAACTTGATCAATTAAATTGAAACACATTTGACCTTCTACTCTCTTTCCATAACAAACAATAACATAAAAAAAACAATTGGAATATGCAAAAAATCAGTGGGCGGAACAAGAACAACCGCATTCCTGCTCACATGACGCCACAATTAAAATTTTGAAAGCTTACAGTTTTCCCACGTAACCCGTGCGCGCGCTTTTATCAGATGAACATATGCTAATAAGGTGACTTCAAAAAAACATCTAATGAATTACATGTGGCAATTGATGGATCAGAGAATGAATAAAAATATATTCAATAGACAAATTGTGCGCGTGTGTGTTTGTGTGTAGAGGCAGCTGTCACAAGTAAGTAGATGGAGAAGATACTGGACGTAATGGGTTCGACCGGCTGGGATTAAGTTTTGCGAATGTGAGTCATACGTATAAAAATGCTCAATTCAATCATTGTCCTGTTCATCTTATCTTCTGATCATCAATAGTATGTGAGTGATGATGAGCAGCAGGCGTTGATTAGATCAACTTGGGATCAAGCCGAGGTGCTGAAGTGGGAGAATTGACCCCAGTCTATTTCGTTGTAAAATAGTCGCAACAACATGAGTGAATGTTCGAAAGATTATATTACCTTGATTACACAGTTTATAAAAGTTGTTTTACAAGTGAACGAGAGAGATCGAAACAACCGTTTATCACCAACCACAGGATTGAAAGGAACTTGAGTGATTGAACGAAACGGAATGATTTGTGGTTCTGTTCATGAAATGCATCTTGGTAGAGTATATCGAAAGAAAAAGAAAAAATGAAAGTGCTCGGACAAATCGTCTGAACATGCGTTATTAGCCCGGAAGAGTATGATAGTTGTTGTGTTACAAGACTCGAGAGTAATTAAGCCAGCTAATAGTGCGAATAGAATCCTAGTCAATGGTAACATACGGTCGCAATTATAAGACCCTCATGAGAACCAAAACAGTTTAGTCTGCCTGACAGATGATAATCTTTTGCCCGAATAGCTTAGCAAGATTATAAAATTAACCTGTAATAACAGACGGTCGCTGTGGTCGCGTCCTGATCCTCAGGACATACTTGTTAGGTTGAAATGGCTGAAGACGAATATTACGTGATTCAGCTTCGTTGCCAGCCGAATCTTTGTTTTCTTCAGAATCCATTGATAATAAAATAATATTTATAGCTGCTAGATGAACCAAGAATTTCTGCGAGAAGATATGGAGCAGCCAGTTGTCGAATAGCCAGTGGTCAGACAACGGACAGCCTAGGGGCTCAGAAAGATGGATATCGCAGGTGTTTCAACCAGGTTGACATTCCTAATGAGAAGCGAGAGAGCAGCAAAAGATACTTTGATGCCGTAAAACTTAAAAAAGCTCGTTTATGTCAGAGAGCCATTTGTGAATAATTAGCCATTTTAAAAATGCACTTAAAGTTATGAAATGTTTATAATAATTATTGGAAACAACAAAGCTTCTAAAACAAATAAAATTAACTATAAAATATAATTTGAAATTAGTCAAGAGCTCGAGCATCCCGTTTCGCAGTAGGCACAACAACTTCTATAACAGTATCTTCCTTAAGTAATTTTATCTGAAAGAATGAGTAATGCAATGCATATCAATGAACTTGACGAACTTGACAACCCAGCCTCGACTGATCGCTGAGGTCAGGAGCCAAATCTAATAAATCCATCTCTTCCTCCGATGCTGGGTTCACATCATCTTCCCTCTGGAAATGTTCTGGCGTTAAAATAACATGGCATGTACAACACGCTAATGTTCCTGGAAAAAAAACATAGGTAAGAACAAAAGAGAACAAACCTTCGCAGGCTCCAAATCCATCGAGAGGAAGGTCATTGTTAATTACAACATCTAACAAAGTATCTCCTTCCTACAACAAGTCGCCAATTAATTAGAGCGCATTATA
The DNA here is from genome assembly GCA_943334845.2 of Auanema sp. JU1783. Taxonomy (NCBI): domain Eukaryota; kingdom Metazoa; phylum Nematoda; class Chromadorea; order Rhabditida; family Rhabditidae; genus Auanema; species Auanema sp. JU1783. The sequence continues at coordinate 1,622,852 of CALQYR020007420.1, read as the reverse complement.
GTAACAAACTAACTCTTCCGCTGCCAACAAATGTTTCTGATCCACTAATGAATTTGACTGTTTTCGTTGAATAATTTGAGAAAGTAGTTAGGTTGACAGGCCTCCTTGTTGCTAATGATAAAATTCGTCCTACTGAACTCCTAAGAATGCTCAACTGCATTATACAATTTATAAATTATTCTGAAAACAATCAACAATGAAAAGAAGCAGAAAATCCATAGAAACACTTATGAATATGAAAAAGAAACATAATTAATGGGATGAATAACACGTGTTGTGCGTCAAGACGGGAAAGACGCCAAGTGTGAAGTGTTTGGCGTGTTTGCAGCACTACAGATAACAGCCTTCGAAAAGCTGAGCTTAATTAATTAGCTTTAAGCCCTGTTAGTATTTGAAATGAATATTAATAAGTAGAAAGAGTTGTTCTAAGGGCAATAATCAATATCTGCTCTTGTTCTCATGATAAGCCAGTTTTTAGTCTTTCGGACATATGATTGATAAAGCGATGTTATTATAGTGGTTACCGTTTGTACATCAATAAACCAAAGTATTGTATTGAGTGAGAATCACAGACATTCAATTTCAAACACAAAATATTATTAAAACTTCTTTTATTAAATATACATAAGTTTATACAATTCTGTAATAGCTATGTGTTCATCTGATTCCGAAAGAAGAAAGTGAAATTTTGCTCTCTCAAGATAAAAACTTGGAAGTGAGAGTATTGAATGCGAAAGTAACGCTTAAGTATCATTATTATTTTAAGCAATAAAAAAACCAAATTAAGGCAAGGTTAACTGATAGCGAAGTAAGAAATCATATGGAGAAATGCTAAGAGAATTGAATAAAACCATATTAAGGGAATATATTGTTGATATTTAAGTTCTGAGAAGAGGTGGGAAATTGATAGAAACTCCGTTAGACTTTGCTCAATTGCAGTTTGTCATTGCTATAACAGCTTTGACAATGCAATCGTCCTTCTCGTACACGAACATCAGTTCCTGTGGCACCGGAGCCTAGAATGGTAATTAGAGAATGAGTTTAGCTAATGAGGGAATTGTAATCTGTAATGTCATCTTGATCTAGTAGGTGTGAAACTGTGAAGATTCACATTTATGATTGCACGTTAACATTGACACCACAATTTCGTCTAATTCTTACCTAATGGAGTTTTGCAAACGAAACATTTGAAGCATGCGAGATGATAATATAAGTTAAGCGATTCCACAATCATTGCAGCACCACGTCCTAAACATGAAAACGTAAGTAAGATAGACGATTGAAAGTTATATGAAGTATAGCCTCCTAGAGAATTACCTCAAGCTACACATACAAGCCTAGGGGTATCTCACATGGATTTCAAAAAGATGAATGTTCAAAAAATAAAAGTTTAAAGTTGTAGCAGATATTTAGAAAATGTAAAAGCGGACTCTAACTATTTCTAAAGTTTAAGCTTCTGCGAAAGCTCTAAATCGACATGGACACAGCTTAGATGTTTCTGAAATGAAGTTTGAAAGATACTTAAACCTCCAATAACAAAACGGTTAAGCAATTAGTTATCTCCCCGATCCCATGAAATTATTGAAACCAAATAATGTGTAGTATAATTAATAAAAATTATAAGTTAATAACTTATTTCTCTAGTAATACCCCAAATTATTTCCCCTTCATTAATGAAATAATTTTTTTTTTAGCAAATATGGTAATTCGAATGGTTTTTTTAATTTACCTAATTCGGTTGAGCAATGTGCACATCTATGTTTGCCACTGACAGCCACAACATTCTCCTGTTTGTCCTCTTTGTATCCACTAGGAGTATATTCCTTGGCTTCCTTTTGAGAACTTTGCATTGTGGATGAGTTGATGACTGTCTTCGATTGATAATCGTCATATCGACTTACTTCTTCGCGCAAAGTATTCGATTTATAACTCGAGTTATTATTAAAGTTATTAGTTGGTTTTGGCTTGTAGCCTAGTGAGTTATAGCCCGAATGGGACTCTGTGCGCTGAAATTGATCAGATGAGAGCATGTGCGTAGCTTGTTAACATACAGAAGTTTGAATTTCTGGTTGAGACTGCTTCCAATCTCTATTCTGATAATGATAATCGTTCTGTTCACGAACCAACTTCTTTGATTCCTCGTGCTTACGATCAATGATGGAGGGAAGGTTGCTGAATAATAAAGTATATTATTCAACATGTTTAAAACTGTTTACCTCATAGAAGCCGTGACATCTCGTATTTTCTGGTTGTCAACGGTTTGACCGGGAGCTGCTTGTCTCTGTTGATTAATTATGTCCCTCCAATCTCTGGTTTCCTTCAAAAAGTAAAAAGATACATAAATAATTTCATATTCAAGGTTTTAGCTTTTCCGACGGTTTCGACCACGGTTGCTTGGAATCGATAATAAGGAAAACATTTTTATACACTTCTTGTTCAACGTTGATACCTACCACAAAAGTTTTTTCTTCTGATCGATATTTATATTCTCCATATTCACGGCGAATTTTAATAGGCATTGAGTCAGGGACTATTTGATCTCGATAGACGTGATTTCCATCGCGATCATAGAACCGATGAGATACATTGCTTATATCCAAAGATTCAGATGATTTTGATCGGAGTTCCGGTACGGATGCATAAGAAGTCATAACCGATCTAGATCTCGGAGTTGTTGGAGCTTCTCGTGATATGCCATATAAACGAACAGTATGGAAGGGTTGCTTCTGATGCATTCTTTGATAGAGATGATCGTCACTTTCGTCACCGTCAGAAACAATATCGTATTCAGATATATGTGTTACAGGAGTTAAGGGAACTTCTCCCACAGGACGTAGTACTTCAATAGGAATAGTACGTGTTACAGGCTCTCGCAACGCTTTACGAATGTTTTCGAGAGTTGTGTAATGGTGCTCTTCTGGACGGTGCTGCTCTTGTTTCAATCTGTTTTCCTGCTTAATCTGCCCAGTCAAGGAAGATGTCTTGAGAATACTGATAGGTACATGAACTTCAGTAGAAGACGACGATTTCTAGAAAGAATCTCGTAAGATTTTGGTATTGGAAGATTAAGCATCAAAGTTTGCATTCCAGTGCTGTGCATTGAAATAATAATGGAAACGGAAAATAGGCAAGTGATGTCTAAGTCAGCAGAGGAGAAGAGTTATATCGAATTTTTCGTCCGAATGTCAGCTTTGTGTAGATTCTGAAGCGTAGTAACCAATTCGAAGCTGAAAATAGGTGGGAAAACCGAAGGTAGAAGGGTAACTCGTGTGTTTTCTTTTCCATGTTAAACGCAACGGTGATGACCGTTTAGTTCCGAAAAGCTGAACCGAGGTAGAAACCGATTAGGAGAAGCGATAGATTATAATGAAAAATATTGATTTTGATAAAACCAAAAAGGTATTGTAGAAGAAACATGCATTGCGTGAAAACTAACCACATGAGGTTGGCTGTTGTGCTCATCGATGTAATTGTAATTGTTGATTTCTGCCGGCGGCTTGTAACTTGATCCAGAATTCTGTAACGGAATAATTAGATAAAACATTAATCAAATAAGAAAGTGTATTAAGATGTATTTTTTGTGTCTCTCTCACAACTAGACAAGCATAACTAAATACTCAAGAGAATGAGGGCATAGGAGGTCGTCTTAATCAATTTCCGGAGGTTCTAGTTGGTGTATTTGTTCCTCTGGCATCTGTTTGTTTAGACGTGTCAGTACCTCTCATGCATGTTTTATATTCAAAAGTTGAATGATCTCAATTCCAAAACGAAAGGCTCATCGTCTTTTCATCATCAAATAGTGAAAGAACAATAATAATTGAATACAACATAGCTATGTTAGAATGATAAGTGAAAGTTAAATTACAGCTACGAGCATATAATACTTGTTCATGAGAGAAGCCAGTTTAACTTACTCTTCGCTTCTTTTTGAATATTCTCAGGTGAGGCCAACATCTACGACTCATAACTGGTTGGATTAGAAATGAAATCCAATGAATTTTGAGAACGTGGGAATAAGCAAATACTTTTTTTTCTTTTAAATAAAAAAAAGAGATAAAGATTAGATGTATTCAAGTACAATCTATGAATGGACGTATAAAGAGGGTGGTGGACAAAAGATAACATGTCTCATCATACCAGATGAAAAAATTTTCACGGACACCTGGACCTTTTATAGAGAAGCATGTGTATGAACATTTCAATTTCTTCAAATATTTTTGAGATATTAGCATAATTCACGTGAGAGTTACGTGAAAGCCTATTTGCAAGCTTAAAACACATGATATGTGGACAGAATGAAGCGGTTGCACTAATTACTTCAACAATCTCTATTTTCTTTTTGATCGTTTCATTAAACATGAATGTTTAAAGACAAACCTGATGTTGAGTTTGATGTACTTGAGGACGATATCCTAACTGAAAATCAAATTTTGAAGTTAACATGAATTTTCATTTAACAAGCAACCTCATTTGATGACACTTGATAGTTTCTAATTGTTCTGGGAGTTTCTTCAGAATCGACGACACGTCGACGTGGACTATCTTCAAGTCGTGAACGCTCTACTTCTGGGACGAAGTCAGATAATTTACCAGGACCGACTTTGTCGTGGAGAGAAGTTACTCTGACGAAAGAACATTCAAACAACGTATTATGGAAAAGTGGAACCTATAGTCGGAAGAACTTAAAGACCGGCTACTTCCACCAAAAGGCTCACGTACATTCGAATGACCATAAGCTAAAAAAACAAAGATGAGAGCATGAGCTATTAGAAAGTTTAAATACAGGAATGCATGGATTGTTCACGTCGTCGAGGCAAGCTTTCATAGGAATTGACAGAGGTTGAGGTTGATCGAGGTAAGCTGTTATAATCACGAGCTGCAGGATAATCGCGAGGGGCTTAAATGTATGGAAGATGAGTAAGAGAGAGGATTATGACAAGAAAACAGGATAGCTTTTTGTTATATAGGAAGCACTTACTTCGTGAATGTTTACGCTTGAATTCCGAATATGACTCTACTTGTTTTTCACTGTTGAACATACTCCGAGTTTGTTTAAATTTGGAAGTTGATGATGCGTCATTATACTTATTGGTTAAACTGTTAGATGTTGAGGTAAAGGTACGTACTGCAACAAAGGGTAAGCAAGGAATGACCACATAGAAGGGTTGACTTCAGAATAATTAAGTTACTTACCATCCTTGCGCTCAATACGTAAATGAATTTCTCCCATACGAGTTGCTTCATGAATTGCCCTATTGATGGCGGATGGGAATTGATCAGCTGTCTTCTCGCCATTGATTGAATCAATACGATCTCCAATCTGAGTTGAAAAGTTTTTTCGAATATAATAACTTTTTGAAGAATTACCTGAAGACCTTGCTTATCAGCTGGAGTTCCTACAACAACAGCATCAACAAGACAGTATCGCTTTTCACAGTTAACTGAGAAACCGAAACCTTTGTGAACGGGTTGAGCGCCAAGTTCAATTGTTATAGCAATAAGGCCATCCTTAATGAATAACAGAGTTAGTACGGAGAGATTAAAAGGATTATGAAAAACCTTATCGCGTTTAGGTGGATGATAGATTGAAGAGGAAGACGAATCATCAAAAGGAATATCAACAGCACGATACAAAGTAGTTGTGGATGGCGATGGAGCGTTAGAAATCATTGTATTTCCTGATACGGCTGGAGTACTAACACTATGGGATAAACTACGAGAAGCTTGGATTGTTGGCTTAAACGCAGATAAATAAAAAAACTATAGAAATGTCCAAAAACAAACAGTTGATCGATTTGTAGAGCTCTCGTTCTGTTGGTTGGTTCTATATTGATAATAGCTTGTAGTTCTATTATTCTTCTGAAAATATAAGAGTTGAAATAGAATTTGAAGAATTGGCAGACTTCTTGAGGATACTCTTCAGTTGCTCCAAATCGGTATTGAGAGTTAATGGTCTCACTCTGAAAATGACATGAATGATATTGAAATATTGAGATTATTTACAGGAAATGACGAATTAGCGGCCGTTTCTGATCGCTTCGAAGTTGAAGATTCACGATTAGGGAATTTGCTTGTAGAAACGATGGCCTTCTGTTCGCGATTTAGTTCAACCGTCAAATCAACTGTAAATATGCAAATTAGAAATTTTCGACTCGTGAAAGCCGTGAATAAAAAAAAAAGCTGAGGGCGGATGATTCATTTCGCACAATAGCAGATCAGTGATCGGTTGTGAAATTTAGGAGGAAAAAAGTTTTTTTTTTTTTCAAATCAGTAGCCACATGATGGCAGTTTCAAAATGGAAATGAAATTTATGAGATTGATGAAACATAATGATTTACCGTTAGTTTCCGGAAGCTTTTTTGTTACAACTTGATGCTCACGGATCGATTGAGCCACGAAAGGCTGAAAGATAATTTTTAAAAATTATAATATGGATAGTTCCGTTAAATATGAAATTAAGGAAAAATATGTCATAATTAGATAAGATATATGAAATAGATTGTCTGACACATCTTTTCATATCTGATGCTTAGCGTCTCATTGAGGTCAGTCGGACACTATTTCCGTTCATTCTTTTGTAATAATTTTTATATGAAAAAAAAAGAAAAAGAAGTTAATTATGCAATGATATGCGTGAGAAAAATATTTTAGAAAAGCTTTTATGATAATACATTACCTCAACCTTTGTGTGTTCGCGAAGATAGCTTGAGGACGGAATGGTTGCTGAGATGCGAGCCTTGTTTGGAGTTAACAAATCGGTTTCTGATTGAGGCTTAGAAGTCTGAAATATATATGATTAAATGAGAAATTACAACTATTGTATACATACCTTATCGACTGATGATTGAAGTCTGAGATGATGAGGTGGAGGTGGATAATCGACAGTCTCTTCCAACGGAGATGGACGATGTAATGTTGTTGCACCGGTTGTCGGAATAGGTATAAGTACCTTCAAATGATATATATTACTATGAAATATTATTAAAAAGCTCTTACTTGATCTAAATGACGTGTAGGTTCAGGAGAAGCTTCAGCAGGTGGTAGAGATGGAGGTGGAGGTGGTGGAGGAAGATTTTCCGTAGACGATGTATGACTCTTAGGAGATAGAAAATCTGTACCTGAAGAGAGATGTACATGTACAATGAAAGATAGAAGAAGCTTACTTCTAGGTGAGAAATCTAATGAAGTAGAAGGAGAATGAGAACTGCTGTTTCTGTTATTTTCAATGCCAGAATCGTTGTTCTCCTCAGCTGTAGGAGAACGTATGGTTAATATTTCTTCTTTCAAATTCTGAAACAAGGATGACGTTGAGAAGTTGAATAGAATGATAATCAGTATTTTATATTCTATTTAATTTATATATTTAATATTTATGTATATATTTATATATTTCAAATACAAACCTTTTCATCTACGAAACGAACTATACGCATAGTTAACGCTACTAAAGGATAGATGAACGTATGAGGAAATAGAAGGATATTTTTGAATAAAATATATTATTAACTATACGTATAATATTCTAAATGAAATACAATATTTCAATTGTAAAAGTAGTAGATTTTGACGGATTAACAACTTTTCTCCGATCAACTAAATGGATCTGACTGGTTGCAAACAAAATAAAAACACGTGTAATTTCCCTTTCTAATATAATTATTTTTCTTTTTTTTTTATTATTATTCATATGCCATTTATATAATTAGCATAATTGTGATATTGTTTTGATATGCTATAGATGATGAGGGGACATACCTTTAATGGCTTACGACCTATTACCGGCATGTCATGAATTTGACGTCCGGTATGTGCTCTCACTTCGAGATAGCCAGGACGATTTTCAAGTTCAAAATATTGAAAACGAGAATTAGGAGAGCTAAGTGAAAGCTGTTGAGAAGCATATTGCAGATAATGAGCTGGTGATGAGCTTGATTCCAAGCGCTCAAGACGATCCCAATCCATTATTGGATTAACAAGTAGAGTTAGAAGAGATAAAGGATAATTGGATGTTGTGAGGATAAAGGTATGAAGATATTGAAAGCTAAATCTAGAAGAGAACGGAATATGTGTCTCGTTAGTTTAAAACAGATGACGAGACTGTTGGATCACGTCGTCAAACTAACTGGCTGATGCGACAAACTGACTGAGTGACTGCGATTCTCTCTTTCTCTCTGATGATCTCTTTTAAAATAAATATCTCTCTTTCTCTTCTTTTTTTTTTCTGTAATAACAACAAGTAAAATTGAGAGATAAAAAGAGAGAAAGTTTTAGATTTGTATGAGAATATTAAAATAGAAATAGATAGTATGAAAAGCCTGAAAAGATAGAGAGAAAAGGAGGGCGGGAATGAGAAATATATATAGAGAGAGAGAGAGAGGAACGCAAAATGATTGTAAGATATTCAAAAAGAGAATAAGAGTAGAAGATGTAGAGAGAGAGGGAAAGAGAGAGAGAGAGAGAAAATTGAACTGAAAGAGAGTTTAAAACGAATCTCTGTTTCAGGCCCTTTAGGGACATACAACCAGGACTAATCGAGACGATGAAGATTATGATGCGATTACTGTATTCTCATGTGTCTTTTCTATTTCCCTCGTTATATTTTCTCTTTCAGTTTCTATACAGATGCCTATGAACTTTCATTTGATAGAATATGAAGATTATTAAAAGGAAAACGAGAGTCATAATTATTTGAATATGAGTCTTCTAACTGGTTCAAAGTTTCATCAACATGTAAGGGAGTGAATGAAGATGAAGAAGAGAGCGAGAGAGGAAGAGAGAGAAAGATAGAAAGTGAAAGAGAGAGAGAGAGAGAGAGAGAGAGAGAGAGAGAGAGAGAGAGAGATGATGAAGAGATAGAGAGAGAGTAAGATAGAACGGTAGAAGATGAGAAAGAGAACAAGAACGACAGGCATGGCGAGAATGCCTCTATGTATCATGGAATTTGAAAGTTCGAAGCTCCAAATTTCATCTGTTAAGCTTATCTGATCATCGGCTTAAATTCATTGTATTCTTCATTGAATCAGACAGCAAAAAACTTCGTTGGCTGTCAAAAACTAAAAAACTGATTTAGGTGTTCAGGTGGATAACGAAGAAACAATGCTTTCATAGTCATGCTTATCAATCATAATCTGTTCTCTTCTTTTTTATTTCATTTTTAGTTAATTGATTGATTCATTTAGTCTATCCCCTAAAATCCAAATTAAATTTCATCTGATTGCTGCTTTTCATTGAAGAAAAAATTTTTTTTTTTATTTACAACTCGCCGTTTTTGTCGTCTTCACTTCCAAGTCAATATTTACCAAATATCGTCAACGAAATGGAGAGGCTTCTTGTCTTCAGGCTTTTCCTACTTCCAGATGAGGAATGAACAAGAATTTGACCTTTTATGGCATATCTAGTTTAGGTGCCGTAGACGTCAAGTCATGCACAATTGAATATACAAGACTGTTTGGTTAAGTCTGATATTCAAATATCACTCAATCTGTCTTGATAATGACTTTACCTGTTGAATATGATAAACAACAAGTTCGAAAAGACATTAAAGAGGATGAGTAGAAGAGAAAATATGAGGAGAGAGAGAATGAAGGTATTGGAAGTAGAGAGGAATAGAACGATAGAGAGAGTAAGAGAGAGAGAAGAATGAAAGAATGTGATAGTCAACCGTTCTGTTAGTCCGAATTTAATCAAAATGAAATGTATGCACTAGGGCACGTGAGTACACGTGTTCTGACGTGAAAGATGACTCATAACCTCCGCAGAATATTTAAATTTCTTTTTTTCTTTCAACTGGCAAATGTTAAACTTTTCAAAAGATCATAAACTCTCGAAAAGGAAAGTAGGCATAAAGAGAGAGAGAGAGAGAGAGGGAGAGAGAGAGAGGATTGAATAACAACAAAACTGGATAATGTTGATCTCGTCGTATTTTATTGTTCCCAAACACATTGGTTGAACAGTAAAAAAGCGTCCAATTGTCATAAGCAATTTCAATTCTCGACTAAATCATAAATCATTTTTACCTATTTCATATTTCGATTTTATCATCACTTCATCCAAACAAACAATCACAAACACATGTTCTTCATTCTATTCCGGTTCCGGAAATCTCAAGACGTATCAACTGGCAAAGAATGAGGAATAAGCAAATGATAGAGAAGAAAGTAGTAAAATACTACGAAAGAAAAACATGTGAATATGTCTTCAGATGGAGAGGGAATAGAGATAGAGAGATAGAGAGATAGAAGGTAACGAAGGAATGTGAGTAAATTCTTAAGAATACACAAATTCTTAGGAGAGGGGGTGGGAAAGGAGTTGGTTGGTTATCAACTCGTTTTTATTCAAATAAATTATTTTCAAAAAAAGAAAATAAAGCTTTCATAACAAGCAGCATGTGGTGCCATTGTGATGAGCGAGAACATGGATGTTATGAATGATTATAATTTATAATTTCATTCATAAAAATGAATGTTGATTGTTATGCAAATATTGATAAAACAGTTAGATATTGTCAGCTTGATCATTAAGCTTTGACTGTTGAAATATATATATTCTTACCGGAAAAATTTGAATACGCAGAACGGAAAGTTCTTTTGGCGAAAATGGGCATTCAGGATTTTTACAGAATTCCGGACAACAATTAATAGCCAGAGGCGTAGATGGAGATAATGCCTGAGGGATTGGTGAAGTCATAGTAGAGAATAGGTTCACAGCTGATTAGTTGTAGAAGAATGATGATGAAGAAAACGTGGTTTTCAAAAGAATTTCAAAGGTGAAAAGCTGATGACGATCTTCTATCAGGAGAGTTGTGACAACAATGGAGACGGCGGACGTTTTATCAACCGATTGTGTTTGAAGTTGTGAAGAAATTGGAAGAGAGTCACGTAAAAAAGAAGAATACAAATAGTGTGTGAGAATAGAAGATTATGTGGTTGAACGGTGAGGCAGCTTAAGCTACAATGGCAGACGAACAGACGACAGAACGATAATTTTTTTCCGTATCTTTACGTCTCTTCCATGTTGCAACTCGTGGCGATGAACAAATTTTTTTTGTTTGCAGTCAACAGACATTGAATTCTGATGGAGAGGGCAGACGTTTGAAGTTTTCTATAGACAAACAGAATTTTTTCTTTTCGGTAGCAAAAATAATCAGAAAGAAGCAAAGAGTAGAGAGATAGTATGAGGTATGTGAGGTATGAGATAGTGTGAGATGAACTGAATGAGCATGAGAGTTCAGATGATATCAGGTTGAAGTGAGATCATTTAGTTAAACTTAAAAGAACATTTTTATGAAATTAAATTCTTACCGTTCATACACACATGCGCATACACACAGACACGACGATTGTTCGCGACTGACTGATTGAGTTAAATTGGGTCTCAAAGCGAAGTATAAACTATATGATATTCAGATTTATCATATAATTGATAGGTCGGATAGAAGATGAAAAGAATGATTGAGATTTGCAATTGGTTTCCAATAAAAATGACCTAAATGCTCTGGAAGAACAGACATCTCAGGGTTCTTGGATGCGAAAGAGAGAAGAAGATGAGGAAGAAGAGAGAAGATGATATACTACCAAATATGGTATATTGATAGAGAGTTAAGAGAAAGAAACTGTATCACTGATGAGATATGTTCTTTGTCCATGACTATATTCAGAAGGAAGACTTGATATATAGAGAGAGGAAGAGAGAGAGAGAGGTAAAGAAGAAAGAGAAAAGGAGGAAGAGATTAATTATTAAATGAAGAGGTTGAGAGAAAGAATCTCAAAAAGAGAGGGAAAGTCTAGAAATCTTGAATATCAATCTAATCAGTCATTAGTATATCCCTTTCAACTCAACAACCATAAACAACAAATAGAAAACCCCTCGAAAAAAAAAAGAATCAAAAAGTTTGAAGTTATTCATGGAAAATATTGAGGAAAAAAAAAAATTTTTTTCCGTGACTGACCTTGTGATATTCATTCGAATAATCTTCTGAATCATCATCTGTATAAATGCCGTGAAGTTCCGTCTTTTTGCTCTGAAATGTATAAAGAAAATATAAAAAAATATATGAAATAACTTTAAAGATGTTGTGTCAACTTTCAAAACGAACCGTATAACGTGGAATCTCACGGAATGAGGAATTAGAATTGGAGTCTGTAGAGAAGTGCTCAGATTTTTTGTCTTCAACCTTAGACGGTATGGTATTGGGGGTTTTGACGTCAGCTTCTGCTGACAGACGATTTTTTCGTTTTCTTCTCCATGTATCTAAATCTGATTGCCATTCCTCCTCAAAGACAGGATTCGGTAACTGAAATGAATATGTTGAAGCATTAATTAATTATAAAATATACTTTGTTCTTATCCATTTCCATTCCTCTCATCTTCTTCTGCTGTTCTGTTAAGGTAACAAGTTGTTTGGCTTTCTCAGCCATATCCAATCCATTTGGAGGAGCTACGAATTGCAATGGGTCCATTGAGGGCTGAATTTAGCTTATTTAATTAGAAAATAATGAAATTACAAAATTTAAGTCTCAAGAATGATATCTGGTATGACATTGACGTATAGCATTGAGGAAAGTGCATACGTGAGAAGTAAGTCGCTTATTGAGTTTCATGTTTAATACTTTCACAGTTGATTATTCACACATACTCATATGGAGTGATAGATTGCTTTCATCTTTTTCTCTTTCTTACTCATTTTAACACTTAAAAAACAATTGAAATTACCTGGCCGGGCCCGCGTAAACGTTGTAAAGAAGCCGTTTTGTTAGATGATCTGTAACAATGAATTCAATAAAAAATAACAAAGAAATAATATTTTTGAATGAATCTAAAGAATTTTTGAGTGAAAAGATAAGAAATTAAGAAAACAAAGTGCTGCTTGCTAAACGATAAGAAATGTTAATTATTTCCTAATGCCTAAGGGCGAATTTTCGTTTTCAATGCTCCAATGCTCTATCAGGAGTTATCGAGTGAAATTGAAAAAAAACAGAAAAAAATGGAAAAAAAGAGAATATGAAGATGATAATAATGACCGGAAAGATAGCCGGATAAGCCGGTCAGGTTTTGTGTGAAGAAGGCGGAGTCGAGAGAGAGAGAGAGTAAGCGAATGTATGAATGATGAAGCATGCTTCATCTCTTTCTTCTTGACCGCCTCTTCAAAAGCTCTTGGAGCCACTTTTGGGGAGGAAGAAGACAAAAGGTGAGAGATAATTGAGAGATAAATGATAGATAAATAAATAATATTTGAAAAAAAAAGAAGAATAAATCTTACCCAACATTGCCGACGACCATCTCATCAAGATATTGGCAAACCTGAAATAGAATCAGATGATATAGATGAAGCTCTCCTCAATATGTGAATATATGAAAAAAAATGAAAAAAGATATGATCATATTAGAATAAGAAACATGATGAGTATAAAGAGCAGCTTGAAACTAAACGAATTGTCAATGTATGAGAATGATAAGAAAGAAAAATGATTATTTGATAAGAAATATAAAAATTACTTACTTTAGCCGTAACATCGATGACATTCATGTTATTTTTTGGAGAAAAACCGTTCGTCTTCGAATATATGTCTATTTATATACCTTAAAATATACAATATAATAGTTAAGATATGAATAAATATTTGCAATAGATAATCAAGTGTTGAGGATGAGTTCTAAAAGAGAAGAAAAAAAAAAAGGAAAAAGAGAAGAAAATGTGCAACAATGAACAATGCATGATGTACGAACAATGTAAATTCAAGTGATTTGAACCAATTTCTTCTACTATTACTACTTCTATCTTTTCTCTTTTTTACGAAAGTTAATTTAACCTTATTTGGTAATTTATAAATGAGCTAATTAAGAAAACATCTCTTGTACGTAATTGCGTATCCCATCTACGACTGTCTGTTAGTGAAGGTTTGTGTCTGGTAGAAGTGTGAGTGAGTAAGTGTGGGTGCGTGTGTGCATGTGTGGGGGGGGGGGAGATGTAAGCATATGTTGAGTCATTATTATTTTATATTAGTTAAAGCAGAAAAAAACAATATTATTAATGAACATGAGATATGTATATAGTAAATTTGAATAATTTTGAAAATTCAGTTTAGTGAAGTTTGATGGAAGACCAGGTCTCGTCGTGGACGATAATATTCCGAATTTGGGGCTTTGGTTATTCGAAATATTTCCTTGAACGTCTTTGATTATGGTTTACAGGATAACATGATGGAAAAGATATAATATATGAATATAGGAGTGTTTAAGATAAGTTGAAAAATCTATTTGAGAGATAGAATATTCATATTAAAGAGGTAAATGATGAGAGAGAGATAGAATATACGTTTGAAGAGAGAAGAGATATAGAGATGGAGAGAGAAAGAGAGAGGACGAGTAGAGGTATATCTGCCGAATGAACGGGTTATTCCATATCTCGGTCAAATGGCCCTATTTTCCATTTCCCCTCTGAACTTTCTCTCTCTTTCCCTCGTTCTCTCTTTATGTCTCCGACTCTCTATATTAATTTTTCTCTCTCTCTCTCTCTCTCTTTCTTCAAATTTCCCTCCAGCAGAAAAAAAAAGTAAAAGTGAGAGATATGGAAGTTCACGGCACTAAATTGGTTTGTAAACCTTCTTTCGTCATGTCTTTAACGATAAAATTCATCAGAAGAGTGTTGGATATTATTCAATCGTTTCAATTGGAATAAGATATGTATATAACATTTGGGATCACTGTCACTGTGTCTTCCTGTCAACCTTCACCTCCTCCACAGAATGAATCATAGTCTTCAAAGGAAAAAATTAAACGCGGGGGGGGGGGGGGAAATGATCATTTCCGAAGTCATAATTATGGAGATCGAGAAAAAATACTTTTTAATCTGGGGATAATTCAAATTAGAAGTTTATGATCAAGCTTTTACAAGTTCTGAGAAGCCTTACACCCATAGCCATCGTTAAAGAGCTGGGAATTCAAATTGAAAGGAGAGAGGAAAAGAGAGGGAAAGACGGATGTTACTTCAGTTTATAGTTCTGTTAAGTGTTTTATTACTTCTACTATTTTTACTACTTTGAAGCTTTTTTTCCTCCTTCTCTCTCTCTCTCCCTCCCTCTCTCTCTCTACATCTCTCAGTATACCTTTCAAACTAATCAGCTTCAGCTTATGAAAGTTGGAGTCATCGCAGACTCTTGCTTTGTCTCTTCCTCTCTACCACTCTCTTATTTGTAAAACAATCACTTACAAAACAAAAAACAAAACTTCAAACGTAAAGCGATACAAGATGTAAGCTTGTAATGTACCAAACTGAAGTAAACGATCTTTTTAAAACTTCACTCATAATTGCTTCTTCTCATCAAAAGCTATGGGAAATATAAAAAACGGATCTCTGTCTCTCTTCATTACATATACTATTTCTTCTATTACTATATAATATTTTTTAACCATAAAACTGTCCGGTTTTTTAATGCTTTTCAGTTGTTTTCCTTTCAATTCATCTTTAAATCCTTCCAATACGCTTGGGATTAGACCAATCACCTTGAATTTCCATTTTGAAATTTTCTTTTTTTCTTCCATTTGACGCATTTTTTGCGCGAACTTCATGTGAACTTTGACTCTCCCTCTCTCTCTCTCTCTCTATCCTTGGTCTGTCTTCCCTCCCCTTACTTGTAAATACTTCATTTTAATGTTTTGTAGATTTATTGACCGGTTGTTCCTTGTTTCCTCATTCTATTATCATTGTCATCACCATATTACAAGAAGTCATTTTGACATCTATGAACTTCCAGAACGTCCTATGAAGAGTTTGATGCTTTAACGCTTCATTTGCAGACTGTCACTTCATCATTTGTTTTCCATTTTTGTGTTTCAATAATGAGAGAATGTACGATGAAGACAGAAAGGCGAGAGAAGGAGTCTGCAAGGCATTATTTACACCTGTTAATGGAGCTAAAAACCTATAAAAACATCGACAAGAAAGAAAAATTAATAAGTCGTTTGATACAAGGGAGAGTAGTATAACGAGAGAATAACAGAGAGAGAGAGAGTGAGATAGAGAGAGAGAGAGAGAGATAGAGAGAGAATGTATGAGGAGAGGTACAAATGGAAATGTGTTTTGAGGTAAAAGAAAACAAATTAGAAGAAGGAACAAAAAAAATGTGGTAAAAGAGAAAGAAAAACGATGAAAAGCTTAGATGGGCGGTGCGTGAGAAGGAGTGAAATGAAAAAAAAAAGGAGAAAAGACAAGTTTTTTTTTATTTTTGTCTTTTAAATGGTCATAAATGACTATCTCAGCAGCCAAGGTCATTTGCAAACATTTTCTTTTTCTCAAATCGTCTTTTTTGTTTCGAAATTCTTTTTTGATTTTGCTTCGTTATGTATGTCTCTGATATCCATGTATGTATGATTTGTATGAGTATTACTGCTGCTACTGCTGCTGCTGATGCTGTTGCTGCTGCTGCTATTGTTGTTGTTATTGAATTATAATTAAAATATATTTTTATAATTAGTTGAATATGAAAGTGCAAATGAGCGTGTCAAATCAGGTGATAGAATGAGTGATCTATCGCTGACGGCCATCTAAACGATGACTTTATCTTTTCATTTAATTTTCTCAACAGATTGGCCTCGTCTTTCGAACAAATTAAGAACAAGATGATAATGAGTTGAATTAGATAAGATAGTTAAGAAATCTACGAGATGTTATAAAAGGAGGTGGTTAATATACAGAGAGAGAGAAAGAAGAGATAGAGAGAGAAAGAGAGAGATTGGGAGAGAAAATGGAAGAGAGAGAGAGATGGTTTCGTTAAGAAATTGTTATGAGTGAGGTGTATGAGAAAACTCTTTCTAAACATATCTTGACTTTTAGCTTTTAAGTAAGCTTTTCATGCTCTGCATCTCAATCTCCATATCTTCTATCTCAAGGTTTTCTATCAATTAATCAATAATCATTAATTTTATTAAATATTTTTAATTGATAGGGAGGTCTTGCTATAAAAGGAGAGAAAGAGAAAGAGATAGAAATAAGATGAATTGAGAAGAATGACGATTGATGGAAACATTGATGAATTGTGACAGAATGTCTCGTACTATCCAAATTTGGATGTAACACATGTTTGTTAAATAAGAAAATTATTTTTATTATTTTTTTAATAAAAAAAATTTTTTTTTCTCATAAATAATGAGTATGGGTGAAGCTAAAAAAAAATTTTCTATTTCACTCTTTCAAGCTTACATCATCATCTCTACCATACCAACTTTCCCTCGATTCCTTTTCTTCTTTCATTCTCTATCTCTCTATTTTTAGCTCTACCTGTCTCTCTCTCTCTCTCTTTCCCACTTTCTCTCTCTCTTAATCTCTATCTACTTCCTCCCACCAGCTTTATCGTTTTTTTCTGATGCTGCTGTTGAGACAGAAATATATCTGAAGAAGATGACGTCAGCTCTCACAACACAATATACATATCAGAAGACTTGTAAACGACGTGCAACAAAAGTTTTTTTGTTGTCACGACGGATAAAATTAGTTGTCAATTTCAATAACAAATCGTTCAAATCGATCATTTGCCTGTTAAAAGGGAGAACAACGAATGAAGAGAAGAAGGGAGGGAGAGAAGGAGCTTTGAATGAAATGTTGAACAGTCAGAAGCTTCAGTTCTGTTCTGTTTCCTTTTTTTTCTTTCTTGCTTACATTCATTCGCTGCTATGTGCTATGCCTCTCTGTTGTCTTTTGTGCTTCTTCTGTATTTTCAGCATTGTAAAACGAAATAGAGAGAAAAAGTTGAAAGATTTTTTCAGAGTGACAAATTGAATGAATCAATTTTCGTAAATCAGCACTTGTTCGCGAGTGCTCTTACAAATCATTTCATCGTCAGTCAATTTTCGGAAATTTCGTGTTTATTCAGATGACGTCACTTCTATAGAATATGGAAAACGGTAAGTCAAATGAATCCTCTCATGTCCATCGCTTGCTGCTCCAACAGACTTTCTTCTGTTATTCTACAAAATTTTGAATACATGAATGTGACAGCAACACAAAACTTTTGGTGTTGTGGGGGGGGGGGGGGGGACGATGAAGAGATAGAAGACGACAATCACGGCGACAAAGAAGAAATAAGAAATTGAATGGGTAAAAGCTTCAAAGAGAGAAGCCTTCTGTTGAATCACATGGAAATGATAGCTTTCCTATCTCAACTACTTAATTACTCCAGTTTCCCTTCTCAGTCAGTCTGATAATTCCTTCTATCCTTCTGACCCCAAATCTGTTCGTCTTCCAAACTTATTCCATCAGATGACCAAATTCATTTTTACACATTGATTTCATTTTTACATTGTTTTCAAGAATATGTATATATCTATAAGAAAAAAAATATTTCATCAACCTCTTGACAATCTATGACATTAGTAATTCTGAAAGCTAATTCATAGAATCTTGAAATATTCAGACTTTCAGTACTCTGATTCATATGACGTTCGCTCTAGCTACGCAAACCTTCTTAAGTTCCGGTAACATTCAGAAATTATCATTAATGCTTATAATTGGTCCAGTTTCGGTCATCTAATCCATTTTATTTCTTATAAATTTTGGGGTTAGTTCATGAATTTCAGATACGCAATGTCTTCATCTCATCATTTTTTTATTTTTATTTTGCTTGTTTTCTTCTTTTCTCTTTCGCCTTAGCTATATGCTCAGCTTCTGCTTCACTTAGCTCATCTTATAATTATATAAACTGGATAACTGTTGTAACAACAAGATTGGTTCTAGGGTTGTTAGATGGGAGGAGTTAACGGCGTGGAGGTGGCGATCCGTAAATGGGCGGAGCTTCAAAAGTCTCCACCGTCCTCCCCCTCAAACGAAATGTGCGAAAAGGTTGTTGTCAACCATAAATGGACTGTCAGTGTTTCGTGACGGTTGTCCAGCCAAAATGTCTCCATTTATTTCTACTATGCTATTTATGTGATGACGTAAGGAAGTTCGGAAGAACATTCAACGTTATCTAGCTCGTCTCTCATCTATCATTTCTATATTCACTTCATTTAGGAGAGGCATAGCTCATTTCACTCCGAACTCTGCATTCTGATGATGTGAGCAAAATGATGACGAAGAGGCTCAACTTTCATTAATTTACCTGGCAGCCTTCCGAATGAAACGCATGAGACCACAGAACCTCCGAAATCTTTCATAAACTTCATAGAAATGAGAAACTGTTTCAGATTTTACAAAAGTTGGGAAGGCTGAATAGATTTTTTCTGAAGGCTAGGTATATCGGATGACTTCAAACATCAAGAGATTCTGAAATAATTGTTGTGAGAACATAAGTTGCGCAGATCGAGACTCAAACTACCAGCATTGAATTTGAGAAAAGCACTTTTCTGGCTTTTTTCATCTTTTCTTCTGTTCCGATATGCACTAGGTTGATGTCTTGACACAACTGGTTCTTCATTGTTCATTTGAGAAAAAAAGAAGAGGACGACGACAACGACAACGAGATGAAAACAGCTTTGGTCTATTCTATGAAGTTGGTTGTCTGATGCTCAAACTTATTTCATTTCTTCATACAAAATTTATTCGTCTTTCATTTCATTTCATTTATTTCTTTTCTCTTTCGCTCTCTTCATCTTTTCATTTCTTCCAAAGTTCAGATGATCACGGTCGAGGCTGGCGTGAATCCTTCTGAAGGTACTTAAGCATATCCCTCCGAAATGAATTGTATTCAATTCTTAAAACAAATTTTCAAACATCATTCAAAGAAACATTTCAACCTGTATTCTCAATCGTCTTCTCCAAACATTCTTCTCATCTGAATACTCTCCCATGAACTTTTAATCTTTTCATCGTCTGAAACAGAATTTTCTTTTTTTTTCACCAACCTTATTCTAATTCTATAATTGCATCTATCTTTTCATTCATTAACTATGCGGACATTTATAGATACAGTAATCGTGAATATACTGTAGCTATAAGAGCACTACCGCTCACTTCATTTTGGTAATTCACAAATGATGCGCAACAACCGCTTACTCATTTCTCGTTTAACTACAAATGAAACGTCACCACCGCTAACAAAACTATTCAGCAGAAAAAAATGAATGAAGCTCAGCTTGAGACATTTACGGCAAATTCTAAGCACAGCCGCTTATTATCTAATATTATATCAAAGATGAAAAGAAGAAGTAAAAGGAGCACAAAACGATTTTCAAAGGAATGGCATCGAATATCTGAGGTATACAGATGAATATATTTGAAAATTTATTTTATATATCATTTATTATTCTATAATTTTTATAATTAGAAATAGCTCAAGAGAGCAGTCTGTTGACAGTTTGTTGAAGATTACTGTCATGGAGTCGCTCTCTTCAGATATTATTCTAATTTATGTATTTTAACTACTTTTTATATAAATAAAAATATATATTTATTACATTTTCTTAAACATGCTAGAGACACTGTACATACATTTTCATCCATACATCTATACATATATGGTATAGTTAAGTAAATGAGTTAATAATATTTTGAATAAATTAGTTGACCTCGTAATGAATGAATAAATAGAGAGACAAATAAGGAAAATGAAAAGATCATATTGTGGTTTTACCCAATAGATAAGTCTTGTTTACCTTATGAGTTTCCTTTTTTGCCTTTCTTTATCTCATCTTGTACCCCTCTTAACCATCTTTACTCTTTCTCTCTCTCTCTTTTAAGGTCGAGCAGTCTGTGCAGGTATTTCATGAGAAAAGATTTTTAATGAAAAGAGAAAAGAGAGACAAGAAAACGATAGAGAGGTTACGGAGAGGGGTTAGGGAAGGTGGGTGAAGAACAGACAAGGGGTAGTTCCTGGGATTGAAAGAGTGCCCGACTGTCCGTATATGGAGTGTCAAGGCGTCCTTGTAAGAGAATTCTTTCATTAAAACTCTTTCTTTTCTTTTTCTCTCTATCATTCTAATTCTCTCCTTTCTTTCTCTTTCTATCTCTTTCTCTCTCTCTCACAATCTCTCTCACTCGTAACTATTCTTCTTTCTGTTTCATTCTTACATCCTCTACTATGCTCATATTATCTTATTTATATTCACTACCTGTTTTTCTCTAAATCTCTTCAACATAATTAATATTTTTCTTAAAACATGACAATATCCTCTTGTTCAACTTCATTTTCCGACAAAAGAAACTATTTCTTATTTTCTCTCTTTCTCCCTCATTCTCTTGATCTCTTAAGAAATGTTCTGAAACATAAAATGTTTGGCCATGTGAAACAATCTGAGAACGTGACAGTTTAAATATTTAACAACCATATAGAAATAGTAGATTATATGTTTTATAGTTAATGATTATCGTATAGATCATTTTGAACGTATTCATACGTATATGTACATTCTTCAAGTGGATTGATTGTACTGCTGCCTGTGGTTATACATTTCCGGTAAATCGTCTAATTGCAGATTTTTGGTTGCTGAAGATTTTCGAAGATCAAAAAGGGAGTTTTAGCAATGAAAGAGTAAGAGAGAGAGAGAGAGAGAGAGACAGAGTGAAGAAAGAGGAAGAATAGAGTGTAAGCGATCCTTTGAACTACTGGCTCCTCAGGTTGAAGTTGTACTGTTTGCTTTTGAATGTCACAAAATGACAAGCGATCAAACTTGTGAAGAGTCCGGTTACAAGGGAAAAATACGGAACGAAAGAAAGAGAGGATACGGCAGAAAGAGAAAAAATAAAAGGAGAAGGGAAAAAAAGAAGAATTAAAATGGTAAAGAGACTGATGCTTTTCACTATTCCGACGACAGTCAATGGTCTCGTCTTTTCTATTATTTTCCACTTAGAAGTCTTTTTTGAAATTTTCTTTTTTTTTCTTTTTTGTTAAAATGAAATATAAACATGAGACGATGAAGAAGAGAAAATTTAGTCGGAACATCTCTAACTATTCATATAGTTATAATAAAAAGCCATTATTAACAAACGATTTATGTTCTTGTATAGATTTATGGATTACTGTATCTCTCTATATGGCAATCTCATTCAAATTTTTTCTCTTTTCTATCAAAGTAAAAAAAATACAAAAATATATATATAAAGTATTAAATATGAATACAAAACACTCTTCAACATTTTTTCGAAGAAGGAGAAAGATAGAGAGAGAGAGAGAGAAATAGTAAGAGAGAATTATACAGAGAGATACAGATGACGATATGACTCTAAATGGCTTTATGGATGGATTGTCGACGAAAGAAGCTGAAAATTGCCTTGAAAACGGATGTTCTTTTCACAAGTCATCGTCATAAGATATTTGTTGAAAGAAGAAGGAAATATTAATTGGATGAGATTTAAGTGAGAACAAAATAACCTTAAAACCAAACATGGTCATTTACATATCATGAGATATCAATCAAAGTAATACAGGTTGTGATAGAGAGCACACAGGTTCTTGTAAACAGAATACATCTATGACGTCCAATGAAAGAAATTTTTCTTTTGTTTTATTCTTATTTTTTTTTATCATTTTGAATTATTTTCTTTTTTTTTATAAATAAAACAGCAAATTTCCAAATGACGACGACATCAACAAGTTGTTTCCATTTTAATTCATATCGTACGGAAGACCATAGAAGATTGGAGTTCCGGATCGTTTTCCAAATCGAAGCGGGCCGGATGGACCTCCACGGCGTTTCCCGAATCGCAGAGGGCCCTGAGGTCCAGCTTTCTTATAATCTGTAACAAAAAAAAGAAAATAAGGATTACTTTTTTGCAAATTATATTATGATTAGATTAGAGCGAAAAATGATTGAAGTTGCTCGTCAAAATATGGAAACCAAACGTTCCCGTAACGATGGACAGGAGGAGAAAAAAAAGAAAAAAAAATTATTTTTAGAAACTAGGAAGAACGAATTCTCATTTCCTAAACTGAAATTGGCTGATGAAAAACAGTTTTAGATTGTGATTATGTGCGTCGTTGGTCAGATGAGCAAATTGCCGGAGGGGGACGTTGCAGGATGAGACACAGAGAGCGGGGGAAAAAAAGAACTTTTTTTGTGTTCTCTGATTGCTATGTCGATGAACGTATGATTTCATATGAAAGAAAGAAGAAAAATTTTCGATTATTAGAAGCTCAACGGTTATGTCCATAGTAGGAATGCAAATGAGATTTTAGCGGAAAAGAAGAGAGGAAAAGAAACTTTTTGTTTTTATGAAACTTTCTTTTTGGTAATTTCTGGAGAAATCAGATGACGAGAAGGAGATGACAAAAAGAATGATGAATAGAGATGCAAGACAATCTAACATGAAATGATTCAGAAATGGAAGTTAAACAGCCTTCAGTCCTTATAATTAATCTCTTTAATTATAATTTTGCTATTAACTATGCGAAAAAGAATGAAAAGAATAATTTTCTTTTCATAGTTTGCACTTGTGATACAACATCCGTCTTCAGATGAAATATGATGTTGTAACACGAAAAGAATTTCATTGAAATCGATCACACTTAATCAATTTCTTTATTCAACTATGAAAGGCATAGTTAGCTCTAACAATATGTATAAATTAAAAGGTTTTTTTTTCATTTTTTTTTTCATAAATAAATATTTGATTGAATTATGTTTAGATGGTTAAGGATTGGATGAAGAGATCGGAAGCAACACAAGCTGATCCAAATTTCCTAATTTCTATTCATTACTGATTGCGAGAGAGTTTACGAAACAGTATGTCTTTATAAGAGAGATTGAAAGACGAGAGACTCTTCCAAATTTTGAAAAGCCCTGTTTACCGCCATTCTTTTTTCCTTCTTTTTTTTCTCAAATATGAAAAAAAAAGAGTGTTTTAATAGCAACCGCTCAAGACGTCCTAATGAATACAAACAAGCTTCTGCCGTGAAACGTGCAAATTGACGTGGGCAAATTCTGGCGCAACAACGTGGTGTTTTTTGATTTTCAAGTTTCGTATTTCACTACTGCTGACCCTATGTATGAACGGCTGACAACTTTTTGACTCTCAAGCTCTGTATATGATGAGAAGAAGTTGTTTTTGGTTAACAAGAAGAGAACCCAAAATAAACAATTGAAAGTTTTTTTCTCTCTTTCTCTCTTGTTTCTTTCACTTTGAGAAAGCTGAAGCTATGCTCTTTGAAGACACGGTCATCAAGCTGGAAGATGGTGGTGGGATAATCATGAAGAAGTTGAAGAGAGATTTAGAGATTTAGTGAAAGTAAGATGGAAGCTCAACGTTTATTAATAGTAAGAGTAGAATTGAATGAGGCAGAAAGAGAGAAAGATAAAGAGAGAAAGAGAGATGGCCGAGGATGAGAATGAGGAAACTCACGCTCTTTCTATCGTAAATGAAGTAAAAGAAGACATATTAACGAATTACCCACTAAATTTGATATGTATTAAGAGACAAATCAACAAATCTCATCTAAAATGAGAAAAGATGACGAGTGAAAACTGATGATTCTTAACCAGAGAATGTGTTTTATATATCATTTTGAATATCATTATATGAAATGAAATAAAATAAAACATACACGAAACGAAATATTCCGGCTCTGCTCCGTTTGATGTGATTTCCTCATCTGAAACACAGACAGATGAAAGAAGAATAGAATCAAATTGAATTTTTTAATAGAAAATATATATGTTTGTTTCATTTTAATATTTTAAAATGATTCATCATAAGAAGTTCCTACTAACTCTCTCTTCTCTTCTCTTCTATACAGCTTGTGCCTTCCCTAGCAATCCCAATGTAATCACTTTTTCAATTGACTTCAATAGCCATGACGTGTGACAAATCTTCTATAAAAAGCTTCCAACTACAGCTCATTTCCAACTTTAGATAAGTTAGGACGTAAGCAATAGATAAGAGAATATAGATGGTTAGAGAGAGCATGATCAGTTATTGAAGAGGTTCTTTTGGACAAGAAAGAAAGAAAGAGTGAGGAGGTAATCAGTGGTGAAAAGCATCTCTTCCAAGATAACTGCATTTAGAGAGGAAGTCACTTCAAAGGTAAAACTATAAAGATCATCGACTCCCTAATTCATGGCTCTTCAGAAAGATTTTTTTAGAAAATGCTCTCTATTATAGAATGGGATAGCTTTTAGAATAGATGGATAGGCATTAGCGATCATCACGTATGGAATGGGCAGATTGAAGAGGATGAGGAGTGGAGGCAATGAGATTGACCGGTCGAGCAGTGGGAATTTGTCAACCATCGATCTTTGTACTTCTTACAATGTTGTTTTTTAATTAATTGAAGAAGGTTGTTGAGCATAATAGAATCTTTTGTTTCATTTTTTTCTCCTCTTAGCTCTTCTCTTCCGAACCCACGTTGCCAACGATGAAGACATAGAGAGATGAAAAGAAGCACATTTCTTAGTGAGAATGTCCTGAGGCAATTAATGCATTTTGTGTTCGAAACGAGAAGCCCCCATGAAATATGAAATTTAGATGCAAATTGACCTTTTTCTCATCAAAATATTTAGAAAAGAAATGATTTCACTTATATTTGAAGAATGAATGAACTTCGATGTTTCAATTGCTTTCATCAGCGTTCTCAATTCATCTATTGATTGATCCCAATACCGTAATCTAATTAATTATATTGAATTAGCCAATGATGTCATTGGGACTGTTTCGACTTTACGGATTACTGTAACCTATGCATGACCTTGTGAACTATTCAATTACCAATTATGGTCTATATCGTAGTTCGACTCACTTTTCGACTACCTTTCTCACATTTGGACAGTTTTGTTCATAATTGAACTGGATGTTATTGTTGAAAATTTTATTTTCAAGTGAGTTTTTACAATGAGAATACTGTGTCAGGTAGTGGGATGGAAAGCGGTTATATCTTCTGATCGTCTGATGAAATTCTTGAGCGAACTTCGAGTTGAAGAACAAAGCGAGGGAAAGGGACTGAGATGTAAGAAATAGATATAAAGACATAAAGGTTTTGTTCTTTTTTTTTTCGTTGAAAAGCTTGAAGACAATGCCAACGAACAGAAATGATTCTGAAAAGGCCTAGAGAAGAGTTCAAAAAGCCAGAAATCACAGCTGGATGCTGTTGTGTATGCTTCTAGAAGGTAAGCATATTGATAGTGTTTGTCATCAAGAGAGGTGGAAGAACAGAAAAGAAGCCGGATAAGGAGTGGGAGAGAGGAGGATGAAAGAGGTTCCATCTTCATCTTGATCAATGATAGCAAAATGTATTCCGTCATGAAAACAAAAAACAAATTTTTAAGTATTTTGTACGATTCGTGAGGCCATTTGAAGAGGGGGAAAAATCTTTTTTTATCTGAAATTATTTCATTTTGGACATGAAGCTCTATGATGAGACGACATGATGACGATCACAATGACTTGAATAAGATTGCCTGAGGGGAATAAAGCTTAAGCTGTCTCTTTTATTGTTTGGAAATATTTTTAAAATAAAATGTTGATGAAGCATAATTAGAATAAAAGAGTGAGTAATCAATTATTAAAAACATTTCAAGAAGGAATATTAAAGAATGGATATGAGAGAGAAGAAGGAACTGCTAGAGATTTCAAAGAAGAGGAGAGTTCAGAGAGAGAGAGAGAAAAAGAAAATGAGAATATTTGTTTATAAAGGGAAAGAAAAACCTTTCTAAACAATGTTGAGATGAAAGGTGACTTTCGTGTGTGAATGTGTGAAAGCTTACTGGGATGGGACAGAAAAAGTGTTTCTGTTCTTCTTTTCCCTTATAAGCTTCGGACATCAACACAAGACTGTGTGTGTCGTCGTTTTGTCTCCTTTTAAGCTCTATTTAGAATATTTAAAATGTCCTTGTACAAGAATAGCAATGTTATTAAAACTTAAAAAAGAAAGTTTTCGGCTACAAGCAGCAATGACGCAAATCACGCGAATGTTGACGTCAAGTGCACGTGAATTTTCACGTTTTTTTTCTCATTCGTATTGTAACTGATCAGAATGAACGGTTGATTTCCACTTTTGTTTTTTTTATTTTTTGTTGTACGTATTTAGAGAAAAAAAAATTCTCTTTTAATTTCACATTGTTTAGAAGAAAAAGCTTTACCTGAAGCTGCGGATGCTGCCTGAACAACAACGAAAGCACAAATAAGGGCAAGGAGACCCAGTCGTAGAATGATGGAAGAGAAGAACATAGCTTTTGAACTTCTTGGCTATAACGAATATATGATTTGATATAGAACGAGATGAATGTGTTCAGATCAAAAAGTAAAGTGCGATAAGATAGATACAACTGGATAAAGTGAAAGAGGGAAGGAAAGGGCTATGGAGAGTTTCGTAGTGATTCAAGGGGAGATTAATTAATCTTTTGAAGCCATATACGGGAAAAGCTCCAACCAGCCGTTCGGTACAGCAGCTTCAGCTAGGAATAAGAAAATCATGGCCAACCCCTTCAAGCTTTATCTTCTAGTGCTCCTCCTCCTACTCTTCCTCCTCCCCTTTCTCTTTTCAACTCTGCATCTCTCTCACAATCATATTCACACTCATACGAATATATTTAAGGATAAAAATATGTCTCTTGGAAGATATTGGAAATCTCAAATTCTCGTATGATTTAAAAGTATTTTCATAATATTTCATCTTTTATAATAAGAGAGAAAAAAAGAGAGACGAGGGGAAAGAAGGAGGGACTGATTTGAACGGAAGGAGCACACAGGAGGACCGCCTCTTTCAGCTCTGGAAATGCTGGTTTCATGCCACACACCCATAGAGTCATTGAAATATGCGAGAAAGAATGTGAAATAAGGAGAATATGAGAGAAACGACTCGAAAAAAGGCTAAAAAAAACTTTTTTCTTTTTTCTCCTCTCCCCTAAGTCTTTTATCGTAACATTTCTCGAATACAGCTAAATGAAGTATGAAGTTAGAACACGTAGTAAGAAGAGAGATGGAAGCTTGAAAGTGGATGTGACCGGCAGAACTTTATGAGCTAACAAACATTATTATAAACTACATTATTACATAATAATTATAATAAGTATTTCGAAACTGAAATACAAAAAGACAGAGAGACTGAATAGGAGAGAATCGTCTTGAAACTGAAACTCTTGCATACTAACTGAACTTACAGGTTCTCAGTGATATTGAGAGAGTAGGAAATTTGGGTAGATGGATAGAATGAGAGAGAAGCGCATGTGAGTGATCACACATTGACGCAACTGGACCCTTCCGTTGTACTTTTCTTGATATGGATATACATAGATAGCTATCAACAAATAGAAAAACAAGAATGTATTGTGCTTTACCTTTTGCTCTATAAATTTCAAAGATTATACAGCCATGTTCTTCTGATGGTCAGAGCGGAGATGAGAGGGAGGAAAAGAGGGGGGGAATTATGAAAAATTTAAATTTATAAAAATATGATCTTTCATCAAAATGTAATGAGCTATGATCTATAGTTAGAGCTTTCTGAATCACATAGAAAATTGACTTTAATATTTTTTAATTCAATAAAATTGTCTTTAAACATTTCGCTGTCTTAAAATGGTTAACAAAAGGTCGAAAGGAAGTAATTTGAGGATTGATCAAAGACTCCCTCTGAGCATGAATTGCTTTTCACGACGATAGATGAAGATGTTGCTGCTCAAAGAATAAAATCTATTTTCTTTGGATGTTATGATTGTGATATGAAGTACATAATAGATGTAAGGAGAGAATGAGAATATGGAGGCTGAAAATGTGTGAGAGAGAGAGCAAAATGAATACAATGAAGTAGAAAGGGTAGTTATGTTAGCAAGACAGCTCAGAGAGACAGAGAGAGAAAGAGGGAAAGAGAGAGAGAGGGAGCTAAGAAGGGAACGAAGAAATAGTCTATTGGATAGAAAATTACAAATATTCTCATGTACGCATGGCGGAATTTTCTTGGTTCTCTGGTCATTTTTTATTTAAAAATTATGTGAAGATCTATCATCTGAAAAAGAAGATGAATGAAGGATTCAGATGACGAAAGAAAAAGGAGGAGATCGGAGGAGTAGATGTAGAGAGAGAACGAGGAACAGAGATTGAAAAGAGGGTTAAAAATCAGAAGACGTCAAAGAGATCGTTTGGATTTAAAATTCAAATTTTAATTTGTTTTTTTTTGTTTTTTTTTATTTTTCAAAACATACAGTACTTACTGAAGAGATGCTAAATGGATCTGACGTTCATACACACACAGACACCACATACACACACGCACACATACGTACACACTTTGATTTCGCAAATCATTACAATACAGTTCTGATTGCTACAAGACCATTTTACAGAGCAAAGAATTTTTTTTTGATTATTTCAAATAATATTTGGGAATTCATTTTTTATTTTATTATCTTTTCGCATTTGATTCTTCTACTCTTTTCTCATCTTCTATCCGTCTGTATGCTTCTGAGGAATGAACACTGATTATGAATATTCGGAAAATTGGAGCTTCAAAGCTGTAGAATAAAGGAAATTTTTTTACTGTTTTCCCATGAAATAATATCAAACAAAATATATAGGAAAAAGAATAAAAAAATTTTTTTGTCCAAAATAAATGGAAATAGAGAGTGAGAGGGAGATGATAGGTTATTTCAGAGGATATAAGCTTCCTTTTGGTGCAGAATGAAAGTTACAATACAAGTTTTATCTTTTCTTTCTGTAACCATCTTCCTCTACTTCTTCATGCATTATCCTTCAGTTTTTTTATTAAGTTGGTTTCTATAAAGGATTTAAAGGATTTTGCAAATAACATCTTGAGTTTCTTGGTCATTTCTCTCATGATATCATTTGACTTTGCTTTTCGTAGTAAGAAATAGGAAAAAGGAGAGATATGTATAGGGTGAAAGGAAGAGAGAGGAAGAGAGCTAGAGCACAAGGTTTCATATAAGGATACAAGAAGAATGAATGAGGAAGAAAAACGAGTCAAATAGTCAATGAATAAGGTACAGATAGATAGGGAGAGAGAGGGGGAGAGAGAGAGAGAGATAATGAGAAGAAAAGAAAGATATAGATGAGAATGAGAAAGATGAGGAGAGATGTTCAAATTCAACCGCTCTGTAAGCTTAATTCAAATGAAATGAGCATTGACGTAAAGTTCACGTGAGAAGAAAATAAATTCTAATTAGAATATACGTAAATCATGTAAAATATGTTAATTTTTCATATTGAAAGAAAGATATATGTGAAAAATATAGAATATGATGCAAATTATTTGTATAATTAAAACAAGATGAAGAAGAAGAAGAAGAAAAGAAAAATTAGTTTTTTTTCTTTAAAAAAAATTAATTTTCATAAAAAAACAGGAATTGATGTGAAAGCCATATGGGTGGTGAGGATGTAAAAGGGGGGAAGCAGTGTTCGCAGCAAATGCTAGAAGGAAGAAAGTTTTTTTTTCTTTCTTCTTCTTTTTTATTATATAAAATTCTGTTTAACAAAGATCCTTATACGGAGGGATGTAAGCTTGAAGTTTCGGCCCTATGCATGTTCATTCAGAAATCTTTTCTCCTTTTTTTGTTTTACGAAAGAATAGGATTATACGGCCGATATGGAATACTATAGTACAAAAGATATTTTCTTTTGGAAAAATGACCAATAGATAGATGAGATTAGTAATAAGAGATTGAGCTATTAAGCTTAATATGAAATCCGCAGATCTGTATAGTTCAGTCTGTATAGCAGATTAGAAGATGGGGAAAGATGAAACAAATGAACTGATTTCCTTTGGAAGCTCTTCCTATTACTCTTTTTTTCCCTCTCTCTCTCTCTCTATTATTTTCTTAATCTATCTCTCTATTACTATATGACTCCAATCTCTTTTAGTAGTTGTGCTGATTCTATACCAGAAGGGATATCAGTTTCGCTTTTTTTTTGATTTGGAATAGTAAAGTTTAAAAAATTTTTAGAAAGCAATAAAGATTGGAGAGAAAGAAATGTAAACTTTTAAATTTTTCATTTTCATTATTGAAATTTCCGTTGGAGGTGGGGGGTTGTTGCAAGTAAAAAAATTGAAAGAGGGAATGGGGAGAAGGGGGAGAGGTAGAGGGACAGGAAGGGTGGGTGGTATCGGAAGGTATATTTACGAGGTGAGTCTATATCAAATTAGATCGAATAATCAAAAATTGAAGTTAGACCGATGATGCGAGGGAGAGAAAGAGAGAAATTGTAGAAGAAAAATGAAAAATGAGATTTTGACAATAGATAAATGGGATAAGGCTTGTATAACGACACCAAATATGACTTTGCCTTTAAAATTCTAATTGGCTAATGCTATCCTAATAAGCTTATGTGATGCTCAAAAAATGTGAATGAGACAAGAGATGGGATGAGAAAGCTAAATCTTTATATGTTTGAACCAGAAAACAAGCCGTAATTAAATTTTTTTCTGTGATTCCAAAAAGAACCAGGAGAATCTCATCAAATATGCCTTATGTGGGTGATACGAAAAAGAAGGATACTTCGTCTCATACTTTTCCTCAACAACATTTAGGCAGTTGGTCTCCTTTTGTTTTGCATATAAAGCCACATCACTAGACCATTCGGCAATTATATATCTTGCCTTATTTGGATTATTAATGAATATTCAAATTCAAGAATGATTTCGATTGACCTTTACAATCAATTTCTTGTTGCAAAGGAAATCCTTTCTTTGTGACCGCTTATTGTCTGTAAAGTGGAGCTATTGATATACTACATGGAATCACACGTAGTTTCAAATGTCCAAAGGTCAACTTTCTTTTTAGTTTATCCCAAATATGGTGTCAAATATGTTGCTTCTTTGAACTTCACACGTTTGTCCGCCCAATGGCATCCTATTTCATGAACACTGACCGACTATTCAATCGGATTTTTAATTGTCCAATGTTACTTGATTGATCCAAAAAAGTTTAATCATTCTCTAAGGGGTTCTTAACTTTAACAATCTGTTTGATGTCACAAGACTTTATGTTATCTGCAATTTGACCATCCGGCAACAAATCTAACCTGAAATCTAGAAAACTTTTTGTTAACCTTGACTAAAACGATTTGATAACCTTGGATAGTAACAGAAAGCAGTTGCTTTCCGCACAAACAAATCTTAGAACCCCTATATTATTTCTATCTTTATATAAACGAACAGTCCATTTCCAATAGACGCCTTGTACTCCTTATCAGCTCGAAGTTTACTTATTGCACTGTTTGTACGCAATGTATCGTTGGCGTGTCTTACGGTGTACATTTTTATTTCAACGAGTACAGAACTTATCGGCGTCAACTTTATTGCACACGTTTCGTTCGAATTGTAACAGAATATAATCATAATTCATAAATTCTGATGAAAATTATGAGATTCCTTATTTAAATTCAAAAACAAATAATTTTACTAAATGATTTTTGCAGGGTTTTAATTAAAAATACGCGATTCAATGGAAACTCCGGAGACTGGTCCTTTCAAGGCATTTTTCCTATTATAATGTCATTGTTTATATTTTATTTATTAGGCTTTCGTTGGAAACTTGCCTTTCGATTGCACTCATGGTGACATCGAGCATATTCTCCGTTCAGGATGCCAGTTTTCAGATGAAGAGGTGTAGATTTCTCTGCTTCTTTATCAAGAATTCTCTCGTTTTAGCTGTCAAAATGTGAGATTCGATTAGTTCGTGATAAGGAAACTGATCAATTCCGTGGTTTCGGATATGTTGAAGTTGCTAGTGCTCAACAGCTTCAAGCGCTACTTGGGCTTGATGGAATTGTAATCAATAGTTATATGGCTTATCTTATTTGTGGCTTGCAGGAATATGGTAACAGAAGTCTCAGGATTGATTTAGCTACAACCAAAGCCCGGACTGGAGGACCCGGTGGCAGAGGTGGCCGAGGAGGAGGACGTGATGGCGGCCGTGAAGGTGGTCGTGATGGCGGACGGGAAGGTGGACGTGATCTTGGCCGTGATGGCCAAGGTGGACATAGAGACTTTGGTGGTCATGGAGGCTCTAGAGGAGGTGGAAGCAGAGGAGGCGGTTTGTGTACCTTTTTTACTCTTTGAAAAATGGAAGTTTGCAGGACGTGGTGGTAATGGAGGATTCCAAGTGGTAGGAAGAGGAGGCCGTGTGCAAACCGGCCGACAGGAAGGAAGAAGGCGCAATAGTCATAGAGGTAAGGTTGAGTTATATGTGTTTTAAACAAGGCAGTTTGAAGATGAAGTAATTAGCGATGATCCTAATATCGAGGCTGAACGTCCTCGTTTGGTTCTTAAGCCACCTTCAACTGATCCTGCTGAGTTGGAAGCCAAAAAGAAGAGAGAGGCTGAAGAAGAAGCTGCTAGAAGAGCCAAGCTTTTCCAAGCATAAGTTTCAAATCTTTTTTCTAGTTCTCAGATTCTGGAAGAAGTTGTTGTTGATTTGTTATATGTTTATTCTGTCACAGACACGTACCTTTGGGACACATGTTTTTAAACTTTGTTAGCTCTAATCATTTGGCATACTTTTAACACTCATTATTTCCTTGCTCACCTTCACCTCTCCTGACCTCAAAGCGAAGCTTTGCTCACAAAGTTTTTGAATTCTCACATCAAATCTTATTCACTTTCTTTTTGCGAAAGTTTCTTGTTAAAGGTGTAACCATTTGGTTTTTAGTTTTGTTTTATTAAATAAATTTTGGTAGTAGCTCCTCTCATGTTGCGCATCATCCAGTTGTTCCACTCAGTAATCAATGCGCTTTCCCATATTACAGAGTATCATATTGTGATTCATGGCTTCAGAGAAGTTCGAAAAGGACCATAGTCTGAGTCTTGGCAAGTCGTCCTGGTTTTAGAATTACTATGTTATGTATTCGAAAACTTTGGTTGTGCTGAGGAACTTGATTCAACCTGAAATTGAATTCTTATCGTTACAGTTTTGTTATTAATATGTTGAGATTAAATATTTTATCTCATTTTTGTTTTCCACACAGTTGTTTGTGCAAACCAATATCTTGAGACTCTCAACTGAACCAATAGAATCATTTAAGTGATACTTTTTATAGGGAAATGGTAGCCATAGAAGAGTTGAAGACTAGACTTCAAAGCTTGAACCCTTCCATTTTGGTTTGCTTTGCTCGTTTTCATTTCAAATTAAGTTTATATAATAGGACGTGCAAGATATGTCCGATGGGTGTGGATCGAAATTTAGCATTCTCATAGTCTCAGAAGCTTTCGAAGGCAAAAGAACTCTTCAAACTCATAGGTGTGGTGAAGGATTGCGTATGATGTAATTAGTAAATATATTCTCAGACTTGTTCAAGAAGCTATTAGTGATATTATGCCTCAGATTCATGCTGTTACTATAGCAGCTTACACACAAGCCAAATACGAATCAGTAAAGCAACAAGCTCAATAAAGATTTCTGAACATTCTTCTCTCATCCATTTGACGTATTGTCCTTTGCGATTTAATTTTTGTCATTCGTCCATAATCCTTGGCTCTTATCTTTTTCATTCAATTTAGCTAAAAAAATGTTTGTCGTTGTCATTCCGAGAATAATCCAATCCTGGTTTTCCGCCGGATCATCAAAAAGTTCTCTACCAAAAGAAGATGAAGTATGTGCATAGATAAACTTATCATATTTTTCAATTTAAGACCAGTGAAGAATTCAAAGTGTCGAAGAAACGGTTCGATGCCGCTACCACATACGTACCCCATGTAGTTGGGAAGATCCATAATAATGATCTGCATGATTTTTATGCTCTCTATAAACAAGCCACGAATGGCGATGCTGGTGTGTTCAAACTCTTCTGCATTCATTTGACCATGGGAGTTTCAGATGATTCTCAGCGGCCTTCCTTTTTGGACTACAAGAACAGAGCTAAGTTTGATCTTTGGGCTAAAAAAAGGGGCATGAAAATGATCGATGCTATGGATTCATATGTTCGGAAGCTTCTCGATCTTGACCTCGGTAAATAATATTCGTTGGAGGTATCTCACTGTTATTTTCAGGGTTCGATCCTAACGATGCTAGTCTTCAGACACAAGGCTTCGGCAATAAACCAAGTAGGATGGCCATGGTCGAGGAGCAAACTGACGATGAGTAAGAGTTCAGTACTCTCTGTTTATTCAATGTTTGTTAAGGGAGTTCCAAGATACTGATGTCAAAAATTGGTTTTCTGCAGTGAAGGCTAACAATTCATCAGCTTTGGAACCAATGATTGCAAAAAAACCAGAGCTTCTGAACTTCAGGGACCACAACATGAACGTAAGTGAAAATCTCCAAGAAAATATGTTTCTATACAGCTACTCTATACTTGCAGATAACCGCTCTTCATTGGGCTGTAGATATCGGATGGCATGACACTGTTATAACATTGTTAAACTTGGGAGCTGATGTGAACTCAAAAGATGCAGAAAATAACACTCCTCTTCATTATGGTATGTCATAAAAAATAGTCCTACGCTATTCTTATTAAGCTACATTGTGCGGAAGAAAAGATTTAGTAGATCTTCTACTATCTCGTGGAGCCAAGATGGATTCACGTAATGCGGAAGGCGAGAGACCAATAGATTGTTGTGATCGAGAAATATTTGAATACCTCCTGCTATTGGAGTCGGACCAATGATCTCTATTCTCATTTTCTAATTCCCATAATATATTGACATGTTCAAATAATTTATTAAATTATCACACCCATAAAGATAAATACGACTTAGGGAGCTGTTCGACATAAGTAAGACGACTACAACAACAAAATTAAAGTTTGAAAAACAAATTTAACT
This sequence comes from Auanema sp. JU1783, assembly GCA_943334845.2. Taxonomy (NCBI): domain Eukaryota; kingdom Metazoa; phylum Nematoda; class Chromadorea; order Rhabditida; family Rhabditidae; genus Auanema; species Auanema sp. JU1783. The sequence goes on along the minus strand of CALQYR020007420.1, from coordinate 1,587,225 downwards.
AAAGAGGAAGCTGTAAGGATATCCACGGTACTTGCTGCGGAAGATTGAAATCAACAACGAGAAGAAGATCGCGACCAATCCAAGGGCGAAGTAGACCATAGCTGAACGGTTCAATAGAGAAAAGCATTAAACAGTTGACTTACTATGTCCTTGGAAGGTGATGAGCGGCTTGTGTTTCTTCTTGTCAACTTTGTCTTCCGATCCAATAGCATCGCTGAGCATAATAAAGCCAAATGTAATAATTCCATAGAGGATTCCGACAATGTATGTTTCGGAAACGAGTTGATATTGAGTAGATCCATGAATGAAGCTAGTCTCCTTGGTATTAGGGTTGGTCATCACGAATGGTGGACCTCTAATGTGATTCCACATTTGTCCAGACATGAAGATGAACACAACAGTCTGAAGATGAGAACAATTGTGAAAATGTTAAAAATAAATTATTTTACCACACAGATCAATCCCCAAGTTGTCTTATTCTGGGCGAACTCCAAACTGTCTCTCTTGAGATAGACGAGACCTATGAGAAGAACAACTAGGAAAATGGCTACAATGGTGAAGGTGTAGTTAGGTGGACGAGTGATTCTGATCTGAAGAAAAAACAGTTATTGAAGGGAATAACGCAAAAACAAACATTCATGTCGGTGTTGTCAGAAACAAAACGAGCCAAAGCCTCGGCATCAAATCCATGTCTTTGGAAGTCCATCTTTTCAGGCTTCTTCTTTCCTTGGAGCTTAGGACCGAAATGATACAAGATAGGAGCAGTGTTAAGATTCATCTGTTTGATAAAAAAATAGAATACTTTTATAGATAGATTCTTACTTGTTGGAAAATTTGAGGTGCCTCTTCATAATCTACAACTCCGAAATAAACACTCTTAGCATCGATATGTTGATGACGGTATGAGTTAGCAAGGATAACAAATTCATCATAGGCAGGTCTTAATCAAGTTTGATTTCAATGAAAAAGCGTCTGCACTCACTTGCAAATTGGGCAATTAACACCTGGCGATAAAGCAGTGAACATGACAATCATAGAATAATTTCTAGGTTGGGTACGTACATAAGTTCTCCAGCGATCCAAGTTCAGACGCATAACTGGCTGACGATACATGAGATCTTGAAGGTAAGAAACCTGGCAAATTACAAGTTTATACGACATACTGATAGGATAGCCTCACCTTTTCATCCACAGTTGGCTGGGCTGCATAGAAGCAGCCAATTAAACTAAGGAAAAGAAACAGCTCAATTCTACCCATAGCTAAAAAAAATGATTAACGGTCACATCAATGGTCTTCAAATATGTCAGGCATCAACCTGTTAGGAACAGAATGAATGTAAGAGATCAAAACATGTACTACAGAGACAGTTACAGTTGTAGTATAAGTAAAAATTGCATAATTATTAAGTTATTTCTTCTTGGAAGTTCCGAATCCTGAAATTCCCATCATAGCTTGAATGTCGGGATCTAATCCCTCTGTTTCTTCCTCCACTTCTTCTTCTTTTTCTCTTTTTCTTTTTCGTTCTTGTTTGCTCTGGTTATTTGTTAATAATAAGTATACTCAATCAAAATATAATTTACCAGCTTAGCATCGTTTATCTTGGCCTGTTCGAGAGCAACATCCTCGCTGTTCGCTTCCTTCTCTTTCTGTCGTCTCTCTTGTTCTTCTATAAAAGAAAATTAACTGAATCAGAGCACAAAGTCAATTCCTACTTTCCCATTTCTTGTAAGCAAAGCGATCTTGTACATCTTCCAGAGTACTTCTCTTGACTTTCATGCTCATTCCCAGGTTCCTAATTGAAGAGAATTCATAAGAGAACAAATTGCATACACTTACTTTATGTGCATCTTGCCATTCATATGATCAAGAAAGTTGAGAGAATCTTTGATGACACAATCACAAATATCACAGTAAAATCCTCCCGACTCAGCAGCCGGCGTAGTTTTACTGATTACAATAGCTTTACCAACTTTAGAATCCAAATCAAGCTTAAAACAGAATGCTCAATCACAATGGAAACTGATGGTTCCTTACTTGAAAGTCGCGGTATTCAAGCCCCTTCTTCTTCACAGGAGGCTCGTCTTTTTTCAAAAGTCCTAATTTTTTCGAATCAGCAGTTTGAGCTTCAGCAAGACGCTCTTTCGCTTTACGTTCATATTCTGCCTAAAAATGCTGTTACATTTATTAGTATTTAGGACTGAAATCGAACCTCGTCCCACGTCCGTCTACCGTCACTGATCTGGGCACTTGAGCCTTGTTTGTCATAAAATGACATCTGAAAATTTCCTTTTTTGTTGAAAGAAAATATTCACAAACATAAATATTCGTTTTGAAAGCATTCTACTATATAAAGTATGTAAGTATGATCAGTTCAAAGATAAAACGCCGTTGCAACGTGTCGTAGGTCGTAAGTGACGAAACCTCACCAGCTCTACGTATCCAACAAGCATGTGAACGACAGAAAAATAATTGTTATTGATATTTGCCTGTGGTGAATATCTCGACGGTATATTTCATAAATGGAAACGTTTTCAATTCCAAAAAGCTTGTTCTCAATTTACTATTTCCATATACACTTTTAATAAACTACCTGCTACTATTTTGATGCGAACGGAAGAATGAATGAACAGTTAGATACAATTTCAATATTTATGTATGGTGATTACGTGAGGTTGGAAGTACGCATCAACTCATGATATGTATTCTTGGTGGGTACGAAAGTGATATTGTACAATGTTTAGTATTAACCGTTACTCTATTAGCTTATAATGTTTCGCCGATGGGTTTTCAATTTTAAGCTACAACTATGCAATATTCCAATTTAACTGTGAAATATCCGCTCTTGTTTAGGAAAAATAATGAATATTCGGCATCGGGGAGATTGTCCAGAGATCCTTCCTCGTTCAATTTGGAAGTTATTAACCGGAATCGAGGGAAAACCATATCGTGTTGTTGCTAAGAGGGAAACATTAAACCTGCTGTATGAAGATGATTTACCTTGTTCCGATAAATGAAAAATTCCACCTCCCCGCTCACAGTGAAATCCCAAAGAAGACTCTTACCTTCAGGAACGGTTATTGGAATGATGAACGCTTCTCCAGGGCTGATGTCCTGAGATGAATCAAAAATATTTGGGCATGAATAATTAAGTAACTTTTCTATTGTGTTTTGGTCTCTCTACTCCATGGTTCTTGTAATGTTGATAAGGTACATAAAAGTCGGCAGAGGTGATTTTCTGACGAATACTGACGCCAGATTCGTCGCCATGTGGCCTTTGAGCTATGAAATCCCCTCAAAAGAGAGCAGGTTCGCATGGTATTATAAAGAAAAACTGACCTCCATATTCTTTCGGAATGAACCATTTCGGAAGATGTTTTGTAAATTCTTTCTCGTCGGATATGATTTCAATTCGTTTCAAATTGTGTTCAGATAGGAAGAGACGAGCAATTTTCCAAAGAACGCTCACCAAGCGCGGTGGATTAACAAGATAAATGCCTTGAACCATATCAGGAAACCTCAAAACGGATGGTTTTTTCATGACACATTCACAAAACCTACCAATCTTGCCAAAGGTCAGATCGAAGTTGCCACATCTTCATGTAACCACTCATGGGATTTACATAATCAGTTATGTTCACAGTCATCAAATCGAAGATAACGATGAACTGCACGGGGCCTTTATCTGGCGATTGGTTTTTCTCTCGTCTGAAGTTAACATCTAATCCAATATCTACTTTTTAATTATTACTCTAGAATGAGTTGTAGCAAAAACTCAGAATATCCAAAACAGTGCATCTGATAGTCGGAGACTTTGAAAGTTTTTATGAACTGTAAGAGTTTGTCAAACGATACTAATGTTAGAGATTACTTCTCGAGGTTGTGACCAGGCTCTTTCCACAAAAAGAAATGCATTGTGTTCCTCGGACCATTGTGAATCAGACAACCGAGAAGATGCGATGTATTTCAAGAATGGCTTCACATGAGGCATCTCGAAATATCTTAAAATCCCAGATGATCTAGGACACTATAAATGCTTTCTACCGTTCCTCGAGATTCTTTCCTGTAAAACCTGCCGCCTGTCGGGAAGCCACATAGGTGGGGAAAATCTAAAAATTACTCATGATGTACAACAGTAAAGGAAGATTTATGACCTCTAATATTCTTCCGATATCTGACTGATTTCCTCGGATCCATCGAAGCAAATTCAGCTCTGTATCTAAATCCTCGGGAATGCCATCTGCTAAAACCTCAATGAGCCTGCAAGTTGAAGTTATTTATCAAGTATTAAAAATGATTTTAACTTTTCACGCAGTTCCCTTATGGTCTCTTTTTCTATCTTCGACGCTGGCAATGACGCTGGAATGACAGCCATCCTATAAAAGATCAAAATGAGGCAACACTAGAGAAGCAAATGAATAAAACAATAAGACTTTTGACTCATGAAGTCTAATCTCTAGAGATGAAATTTCGTGGAGGAGATAGACCCGAAAGACAAGAAGAACAATAAAAGAAAAAATATGAAAGCTCATCCCATCAGGGAAAACCCGAAATAGTGAATTTAGAAGTAGACAGGTAGATAGCCGTATAGATCAGGAGATCGACCTAAGATTTTGAGTTGCGATAGATGGTCTGAATTTCGGTCAACAAACTGTTGCGCTCCTAAAAGGTTAACAACGAGAATTCGTAAACAAAAATCAAAGAAAGATGTACGTCCATGTGTGACGATGAGTGAAAATTGTTTAATTGGGAGACATCTATGATTTCATAGACAGTATAAACCGAATAGATTAGAACTCAAACAGCAACAAAGGAAGCAGCGTAACTTTCCTTGATCCAGACTTTCGAAGAAAAACTTGGAGACGACATAGTTAGAATGACAAAGATCTTGCTTTATCCGATGCTAATCAGGTAGATGAATCAGAACGAAATCGATGACGTTGTTCAACGGCTAACATGTATTTGGAAAAAAAGATTTTCATGAGATGAGAAAATGCTAGCATTGATAGCTAATGATAAACGAAAGAACTGGAACTGTTATGAGAGTAGATAGTGAACTACTGGTAAAATGTGGGTTTTGACATCTTCAACTGTGGACTGGATGAGAGTAAACGTCATCTGTATGCGTTTCTGTGGTAATTTGCGGTTGGAAGGCCGGAGTGCAGGTCTCGGAGGGCACCGTCTTATGTCTGAAGGTCATCCAGAAGATTTCGACGAGGCACGTATAATAGAAGGAGTTATGAGTAATGACGTCGGGAAAAAGAGAATAATGCACTTGAAACCTCGATAAAGTATCAGACACTAATTGGTTGGGTGGTTTAACTTTCGAACTATTTGCCAACATTTTTCAGAAAAAATACTGGATTAATGGAATAAAACTCAGACAAAAGAAGACTATAGGCTTCTATTACAATCAGAGTGAGGAAGAAACCAGCAGAAGCAGATGTTGGGTTAGCTATAATGATATGAGAATCTAGTTATTTCACCGAAATTCCGATACTAGTTGCGATCAAGCTGAACCAAAAAACCATTTCAACTATATGGTCACCAACTTGTCGAAAAGCGAGAGCTTCCGAGCTTCAATATAGTGTGAGCTGAGTGCAACGATAATCCAAAACCTGTCAACCGTTGTATATAATAACATTTTCTGTTTCTTCTTAACTCCAAGATGGAAAAACCTCAGAGATGGGTTAGTTGAAGCTACAATTGTGCAGATACTTTCAACATTCTACTAGTTTGAGGAAAACTGTTCAAGATTTGGATCTGGAACAGAGATAGTAGATTACGGGGTCAGAGCGAGTGAAAATTCTGAAATCGAAAGAATATTTATCCGAAGATTATCTTCCATCAGCAAAAACAAATAACAATTACGTAAACTATTAACAAACTATTTCACTAATCTAAAAAGAGTTGTAAGACGATTGTGTATTATTTAATATTTGAAAAGCTACGTGCTGCTCTGCTCTTTGACTTTCATATCTACATTTGAGAACTTAGGAGTGAACTTAGCAGGTCCGACATTCCATGATTCAACCTGCAATGACACAAACACATAATATAAGAATAAACAAGCGCTTGCCTTCACAGGGATCTCACTTCCATATAAATCTAATAAAGATGATTTATCAGCTTCCTCATATACTGATTTACCCGGGTTAGCCACAGGCTTCTGAAGATTAACATTATGTTTATCTGATACATTCGTGAACAATCACCTGTACGAAAAACTTCTTTGCCATTTCAAGTTCGGGGTCAACACAGAGACTCAAAGATGTTCGAAGAGGGACGTTTTCAACTGATTCTTTATTTTTTAAAGCATTCATTTTCATAAAATGTACCTAAAAATATATTTGTACTTGATAGGTGGAGAGAAAGCTAACTTGTAATGGTGGAATAGGCATGCTATCAGGGAAAACAACTTCTTTCATGGGAGTTTTACTTTTAGCGAACGTCTCCTCCTCGTGTCTGAAAAAAAAACGTTTGTTAGCCAAGTTGACTTGCGGCATTGAACAATCAATTTTCAAAAAAATTAGCATAATGTTCAGCGTGGATTTGTTGTTTTTCATTTAATAGCAGAGCATTGTTTGCGCGGTTGCATCCGCCGTTTCTTCAACTTTGAATGTTCTTGATTTCTTTCAGTTTCATCAATTCATATTCAACAAAACAAGCGTGGTTAAACTCACTTATGGATTAATCGCCAATCGCTTCTGTTGAGATCTTTGGAAAACTCATAAATACCCAAGTTCTGTCCTCTGTACACCCATTCAGCCCAAACTTTTCCGCCGAACAACCATCTATCCATCGTTGGTTGCACCTAAGATGGAAGTAATCTAATCCAAAATTACATTCCAGAAACAGTACCTTGACTACTTTCATGTACGAAGGTTGTCCAGGCCATTTCCTCGCCCATTCATTCTTAGTTACAATTCTACCAACACCAAACTTAATTACAGAGCAAATAGGAAGGTAAAAAATTGAATTACTTACTTTTCTCAGTTGGCATAGTACTTCCCAGAGAAACTTACCTTCACTAGCTATATCAAAATTTCCAACAAATCGGATACCTCCCGACATTCTAAACAACATTCTCAAGTAATATCATCTTTAAGAAAGAAATTAATAATTCAAAGTATGAGTATGAATACGATTAAGCAATATATTAGTATGCTGCTTCCCAGTTTTATTTTAATAGAGAAAATGCGTACGCAAAAAGACGTTCACACCTGAATTTGTCTTTCAAATTCTCTGAAACTATCTTTCAGATTTCAGTTAATATAAGACTTTTTTGAGAAGCTAAAACCATATATTTCAGGGAAAGATTCCACAATAGGCCATTTTTGATATAAAGATAGATAAGAATGAAACTGATCAACCCACCATGGGTAAGCCATGATGGTACGTTCAATTTCACTTAGCCATACATCCGCTCAGTAAAAGTGTTTGAAACAGTTAATATATATCTTTTAGGTGGAGCTATATACTCTTTGGATGTTCATCCTTATGCAGATAAGATAGTTACTTGTGGACAAGGGGACGTTAGTTGCCTTTAGTGGTATCACATTTATCTTTAACTCATTGCAGATAGGGGGGAACGGATTAATCGTTGTTTGGAACAGCATACCCATCCTAAATGAAGATCGAGACAAAAACATTCCCAAGATTTTAGCAAGAATTCAGCACCAAGCCGGAGTAAACTGCGTAAGATGGAGTACTGATGGAACCCTGTTAGCTGCTGCTTCAGACGATAAAGTTGTTACAGTCTATGAATATGGTGAATGATAATCATGATTTAAAAATTAAATGATTTATTAAGGCGGTCGTGTCAAATCCTCGGGCACGATTGGTAGTAAAGAAATTCTAGCAGTAGAAAAGTATAGGATTGTGCACAATATGCATATGCATACAATGGAAGTGAGAAACGCTTCAACTAAACTTAGAAATTTGATAATTGAAGGTCCTCTCCGTGGAATGGTCGGACGATGGAAGATTTTTGGCATCTGGATCCATGGACAATACAGTAATTATTTGGAACGCTAAGCGTTTACCTGGTATGTGAGCACTTCATTTACGTTATACCCTCCTCATTAACAGAGAAAGTTATTGTACTGGATCATAAACGAGACGGTCACACCGCGCCCGTGAAAGGTATTAGTTGGGATCCGATAGGAAAATATATTGCAACTCAGTCTGCTGACAAGGTAAGTCTATGAAGTGATTCGTTGTTATCTTGTTCACTTCAGACTGTGAAATGCTGGAAAACAGATAATTGGCAATGTGAAAAAACTGTTAGTGAACCATTCGTTGAGGTAAATTATGAGGCTTTTCAACGAAATACAAATTTGTAATTGCAGAGTGGTCAAACTACTATGTTCAGTAGATTGGGATGGGCTGCAGACGGACAGTTCTTGTTTGCACCATGTGCTATGAATAATCAAGTCAGTTTGTATCTTTCACTAGTTATATAAAGCTGAATTAGGGTCCTGTATGCCAAATTATTCGCCGAAAAGATTGGGATTCTTCTATGGATTTAGTTGGCCACAGAAAAGTAGTATTAAGGATCTCTCTAAGCTAAAATGTTCCTTTAGGCTGTTACTGTTGTTAAAGTGTCAAAACGTTTATTACATTATGTCGATTATTCCGGTAAAAAAATGCAGGTTCGTTCCCGTTATGATGGTGACAAGATTGATAATCTCTTTGCAGGTTTCTTTGTTAGCTGTGGGTTCACGTGATAAGTCACTCTCTGTATGGGTTTTTCCTTTAGTCAAAAGACCAGTTATTGTTATGACTCGTATATTCAAACATTCCATAATGGACATTACTTGGAAAGGGTTAGATTTGGTTGTTTGTTCTCAGGTATCCGTAGTTTTGTATGTTTTTCTTAATCGGTTTTGTTTAAGGATGGTTCTGTGAAGTATTTCGTGTTCAGTGTCAAAGAACTAGGAGACTTGGCTAGTATCGAACAAATGGGAACAGAGTGTGAACTGCTTTACAAGAGCAAACCTCCTCAATTCTGTGAACAGGATCTGAATTGTGCAACTCCTGGAAAGTTGAATAGTACTTTTATCGACACTGCTGAGCAGCTTGTTGCAAAAAGAAAGGTACGTTTCCTTGGTATGCTGACTATCATAACTTGTCTTGTGTAGGCCGAAGAAGCCACGATGGATGTTGATTCAACGAAATCCTCATTCATGGAAAAAATTGATGCAATTCAAAAAAGGAAGACAGAAGAGCTTCTAGAGAAGAGAAAAGAACAAGTCGAGGTACTTTGCCCTGTTTCTCTTCAAGTATCCACTATGATTTAGACGAGAACTAACGATGGAAAACGACGAATACAACCCATTTTCTTGGCATCTACAGTTGATGATGAACCCCCTGCTACATCCGTTCCTGCTACTAGTACTACTACTACGACTACTACAACTGTTCAAGCTTCTTCTAATAGCGAGCCTACAACGTGAGCCTTCTTCCCTATTCACTTGAACTTTTTTTTTTCAGCGAAGAAAATGTGGTTACAACAGGGAAGGTTGTTGCAGGGTGCTTGAGCTTTTATCATATAATTATTGAAAGTTTTGTTATAGAAAACAAAGTCCTCCACCTAAGAAAACTAGATTAGAACTAACTACTGATGATTCAACTGCCGATGACAGTAGTGATGACTGTGCAGATATTACCATGTCTGATGATGAGTCTGCTAAAGATGCGTCTGCTCAACCTTCAAGTAAAGGACCCGCCGAACAAATGATGAGAGCTGATTTCAAAGTAGGCATCATTTTTTAAATTAGGATTTTGATTATTCCATTCAGAAACCATCATTGAGACTTGTTGATAACACCCATATTGCTGTATCGGATGCTAATACTGTTTTGGACACACCTGAACAGAAGTCCACCCTGACTGAAACGGTCATAGGAGTAAGCATATGCGACTTTGACTTTAAACAAAATCTTTCTTTCAGCTGATTGGAGACACAGTTGATATTCAGAATGAGTGGGCTTGTACTGGTACGACAACAAGTAAACTAACGTATACTAAAAAGAAAGAGCATGTTTGGTCAGCTTTTGTTGGTCCACCTGTAGCTATCGTTGCGGCTAATCGGTATGTGAGTTTTTCAAGTAGAGATATTGAAGGAGCTTTAAGACTCTGGACAGTCGTGGGGTGTTTTGATCGAACTGTACGTGTATATGCAAGCACTAGTGGAAGATTACAAAGTTGTCTCCAACTAGATTCAGTCCCTGTCCGTGTTGGGTTAAATGGAAACAAAATGTTTGCTCTCACGCAAACTGGAAGATTCAGTTCTTGGTAAACTACATTAAACAATGTTTCTGTGAAAACGTACCTATAGGGATGTGGAAAAATGCAAAGCTTTACTATCCCGACAACCCATCTCCGATTGTGTCTCAAAAGGTTAGTCTCAGTTTTTGGAAAATTGGTCTTGAAATATACAAACTCTCTAGATGCAAACCTCACATCTATATCCCTCTCACCACTAGGAATGCCTCTGATAGGGTTTTCAACGGGAAATTTATTCACTTTCTCCACAGACATGCAATGTTGGCATTTGGTCGACTCATCATCTTCGGTGTTGAGGCTCTGTGACTCAATCGAACCTTATGAACTAGGTGATGGGCAATTAGGGAAAATTCTAAAAAAGCGAAAGAGGTTTGCGAAGTTTATCTGATATGACTCTATTTATAATATTCAGAGGTGTTCCTGCTCTGAAAGTTCCAGCCGGTGTTCGCTCCAGCGTCACAGAAAATCAGTTAGAGTCTTGGTTAGCTTCTGCACTCATCACAGGCTGCTCCACGGATTATAGACGACTGTTAATGACCTATGCTCAGCAGCTCATAAAAGACAGTGAGTATTTTGTATTTATGAAAAACGCAATTAGGAGTTTCAGAATCAACAATTAAGCTGAAAGAATTACTTACCAAGTTCGAAGGCAACGGACTGATTTGTGGGCTACAAAAAAATGCCTTACGCCAAGATATTGAAGATATTGTTAAAACTGATCCCATTCTCGCCACCATGATCACAGCCAAGCGTAACACAATTATTTAAATTTCCAATTTCATAACGAAGCATAACCAGTGCACTTAGAAACCCGATGATGACGTGTACTATACATTCTGGTATATTCTATAATTTATTTTTTCCATTGATCTCCATGTATCTTTATACGTTTAATAAAAGATGCTTTCTTCTATACTATTGATGTTACTTGTCTTCATCATTTGCTGTATTACTTGTCGCAAGCTCAAAGTTGAAGAATTTCATTTGCTATCAAAACCAGGATGTTGTCGTTAGACTCTACACATGTTGAGGTTCGAATTCTATTTTTCGGGAAAGCAAGAGAACTAGTTGACTGTGAGGAAACAAAAGTGACAATTCTATATTCTCTTTCAATATTCCTCAAGTTTTAGGTAGTCTTGAGTAGCGTTATCAGATACACAGAACTCAAATCACTTTTCTTTAATGAGGTCTGAGATCGAAATGATATACAACTTGCAATCTTACATTTTCAGCTATTCCCAGCGTTGCGATCAATCGAAAGGTCTTGTATTTTGGCGGTAGATCAGAGGTGAGCTAACCGTTGCAGTTTCATCCAGATACGACGTGTTTTTTAGATATGCCGATTGCGATGATGAAGTTCATCTGACCCCATCTAGTGAAGTAGCTGTCATTCCGCCACTGAGTGGAGGTTGATACCTCAACAATGTTTTAAAATTCAAAGCTTCATTCCTGTTCCATTCTAGGCTATAATTCTTGATAAGTTTTATATACACCTATATCGTTGTTACCTGTATCATCTCGGATATTTGGTTTTTCATGATTCGTTTGAAATTCCCATTATAGTCCTGATAGAATCTGTACAATTAGTGTTCGTCCTATCCTCTCGAAGAAATTATTTTTTGTTTCCTAATATAACGTGAAGTTCACAATTTTTGTTGTTTGTTATTGTTTCCGGTGCTTTTGTTTAATAATCTGTAACGTTTTTTGTTTCCTCATGGCACCAGACTAGTCTGTAAGTACGAAAAGTTTTCCTCAACCTTTTCCAATGTGTTATTCCAGCCTAATTGTATTAGGTGTAGTTGAGTTTAAACCTTAAACAGTTGATTCGAATTATGTGAAAGTTGATTTTCAACACTTGTTCTGATTTCCTCCTCTTATATTACATCAATGATTTATGATTATCCTGGGATCTCTTTGAGAACATCCGTCCAAACCTTAGTTGCATATCTGATCAAACGTCATCTGTAACACTTGCTCTCATAGTGATAAGTTACTTTTATCATTCACCCTTCCTCCGTACCTCTTGTGCCAGCAACACCTCTTGTTGATCAGCCAAATATGGAAGTATTACAGACACATCGAAGGATTGCGATTGCGTTACCTGCTACACATTTTCGTACAAAATTAAGAAATGAAAAACGGCTGATACGCACCACAACTTCGCATCTCAAACCTTATCAATTGATTGGTCTGACTGTTTTGTCCTTCAAATTCTTCTTCGACCAATGGAACTGCCCATGTTCCGTTACAAATAGGTATTTATGAACATTGTCCTACTCATTTTCCCACAGTTCCACTTTGTTTCCGTTTTTCCATTTGTTAATTTAAAAATTTTCATAGCCAGCGGTCCTTGAACTATCTTCACTCACTTTTCCTGTAGTTACATGAGAACTAAGCATTGATTTATCATTTGTTTGAATTACAAACGCAATTCTGAATAACGGCCATGTGAAATGTCAATACACATTAAGACCAAGGGACAAGCAGAGAGCAAGAGGCAATGAGAGAACGATCGAGATCCACCACACATCGTAAACCTCAGAAAAACCTTTCAAGACAGCATCCAGAGAGATCATCATCTGGAATATCCAAAGTCACACTTTACATTCATTAATTTCTGAAGTTGATGTTTTCAATTCTGACATACTAATTCTTCATAATCCGACTTTTATTGCATATCCTCTGCAACAGGTTGCTTGCTAATCACTCTTTCTCCCCCACACACATGAAACAGTTGCAATTGCCACGTGCCATTGTCATTCCCTAGTGGATATTCAAAAACCTTCGTAGATGCTTATTCATTGTCGGATATCAGCTAATACAGCATAGATAATTTCATGAATTTAGCTTTTTTTTTGTTCGTTTCTCTCCAATTACTGATGAAAAGATAATCGTTTTGACAAGCCTTTCAATACACGATCCGATTTCGCTTGAACATCGCGGATTTAACAACTGTTCTAATCAAAACCCAATTTTCTATCACATCATCTCCGCCTTACTCAAAATAATTGTTAGGAAGAAACAAGAGAAATAACAAAGGACCTTTCTTTTCGATGAAAAATTGAAGAAAAATCACTGACGATCTGGCAATGATTGACGAAAAGTAATGAGGTGTTGGCCACTTAGAACATGGGGGTGGTAGTAATATTGTCAACGTCAGAATGTCCAATGTGTATATACTTTTAGAAGTCTCGGTATTGTGTTTGCTGTCGGCTTCTTTCGTTTCTTGTTCGTTAACAGCTTCATCTTATCTTGTTTTACAAAACTATCTAAAAACACTGTTGCATTCGTTTACGAACTTCTTCCGCTACCTGAAGAACATACAGCTTGATTAAAAGATTTTTCGCCGAATATTGATCATTGGCTGATTCGTCTTGTATTGATCTCAAGACAACTTTGAATGTCGCAAAGTTCACAAAGCATCATGTAGCTACTGATGTAGACCCTTATTTGAATACTTCGCACTCTTCGAATACTTTGTCGTTCTTCTCATCTTGCTTCTTTTCATTCGCTGCACACAGATTATTAGTTCTGTATTTATTATACGAACCTGTGAACACAATTTTACATATTTTGATATTATTCTTCCATTTAGTAGCTTGTTCAGCCGTTGTCATTATATTTTCTAAATCGTGCACAGCCTTAGATCTAATATGAATCCAATAGGAAACAACTCACTTCATAGTAAGTGCAAACAATCCCCCTCACCGAATATACATTTGCTATCTTTCTGATCGTTTACAACACTATTCAAATGATATTTATATATACACATATTTTTTTTTGTTCCCATTAAAATCCATTTATCATATTCTATTGAAGATGAATAAACAGAAGAATGAATGACAGCTTACCTTCTTCACGTTCATAGCCAACCGTTGCGTGCGACAGCCTGAGTGAAAATGACTCTTCTAGCTGACGCTGATAACAGTGCCGTTGCGTGCATATTTACTGAAACAGTACTCGGCTCTCAAATTTTTTTTTTGTGTCAAGATAATCAGATTGCTATCCTCAGCAGATAACGATCAGAATGTCTTTAATCTCTCTATATTGCTTGCTTCAACCATTAAGTATTTGTCTGTACTTGACTTACTTCAAAGAGGAATGATCAACCTCTCGGAAGTACGTGAGAATATAAAAAAAACAAAATAAAAAAAAAGAATGAAGGGTCAAACTTTTCCAAATTTTGTATGGCAACGAAAAGGACCCATGAAGAGCTGTTCAAACAATCTGTTTAATGGTCTTTATCGTCATTCTTCTCTAACCATCATCTCAGATTTTTATTTTCCAACACACTGCTGAGCTCTGGTGACATTTTGTTTTTTTTTCTGTTTGATGCGTTGTTTTCTAATTTTCTATTTTTTTGTTTTGTTTGTTGTTCATTACGTTTTCAAACATGTTCTAACTTATTATTTTCGAGAGAATAATTGTTAAAAAAGAATTTCATTTGATTACATCACTCACTTGTGTTAATCCTTCGATCCTTAATTGATGTCAGCAGAATCGTGTTTACAACATGGAACTGTTGGGTGGTGGTGTTAAGGCCGATTGTCTACGTGTGTGCTGAGTTGTTGTTATTCACACTTCTTCTTACTCTTTCATTATCATTATTATTATAATAACTTTATAAATGTATAAAATATTAACAAAATATATGTGATCATCTAACTCTTCTCATATCTGATGTTATCTAAAAGACAGCTGATACACTTGACTGACCATCAATGTCTAATTTATTATGACAATTGTCTGAAACTGTCTTGTCATTCATGTGAATCGTTCGGATATTCTTCTTCTGATTCATTTCAGTACTTTTTCATTTCTTAATCCTTCTCACATTATTTATCTTTTCATGTATTTATTGTTTAAGGGTGATTGTGCCATGCATGAGGGACCAACTGTTGCTCAATATCGAGCATTGTTGCCCGGTTATAGTATTCAGCATCCCAGTAACAAACCTCGTCATGCACTTCTCAGAATTAAAGATGAACGATTGCTTTCTGGTATATTAGATAGAAGTAAATGTAAATATTTTTTTATTATTATCAAGGCAGTGGCGGAGATATTGAAGTGATTCATCCTCTTGAGTTAGAACGATCACAGAACACGGGCCTACCTGTGCGAGTCACCCACATCGGATTGTTCGGCGGCTTAGATACGGTCCAAGGAATAATTCAACCTACTAACAGCGGTAAGAACATAAAGGTGCTAATGGAATATAAATACTATAATTGACAGATCATGTATTTGTTTATGGACAACGACATGCCATTCTCATCCACAGTAATGAATTGTTCGAAGGGACTGTCGTAGCAAAGGAGAGAATCTTAGAACTACCTTCAGTCATTGTTGCTGTCAATGTTGAGAAATTGGGTAAAACAGAGGTTTGTCACATATCGTCATATCTTTCGCACAATCTTTCTTATTCAGCTTCTTCTGACCTTTTTGCTGGAAACGGGTGTTTATCATTATTCTTTGAGCTTAGACGAAGGTTCTCACTACGCTTGTCTTCTTTGCTTCAAATGCACGTAAGATTTAAACATTTTGAAATTGTCTTTTCATTGTTTCATTTGCAGACGTCCGATCCAATCTGGTCTTCTTTGGCGTGATAGTGGTTTGCTACACATAGCCTATTATGATGGTTATATTCGCATTGGAATTGTTAATGAAGATTATGACGACATGCTTCTGGTTAAGGTATCTCTTGAATTTTGCAGACAATCATCCAATTATCCTTGTACAGAGATTATCAAGCTGCCGTAACAACTTAAGTTCTTTGATGGAGACGCTGTGCGTCGAGGTCGAACGTCTTACAAATTTCGAAGAGAATCAACGAGAGAAGAGAATTGAAATGTTTGAGAGGATCAAAGCTCTACAATCGAAGGTTCTATCTAAAGCTAAAAGGACAGCTTATCTTTCTTCATCGATATTCAGATGCCAAGTCCAACTAAAACACCTGACTCTAATGGAAGCACCGCGTCAGACGAAGACAGCAATGATGCTCACGTTGAATTTGTTGAACTCAAAATGGCATTCAAGAATCAATCTGTATGATAATGAATATGAGCAATATGAATATGAATGATTCTTCAGATTCGAACTGATAGAATTTCCCATCGTTTGGTGTCACTGAGGAAGCTAATGGCTTTACTATTCAAAGCTACTAACTATTCAGAGCATTTGGACAAGACGATACAAGGCTTAGAAGAAGTAAACAATCATCTTTCACGATAATCAAGTAATACAAACTGTTTAAGGAACTATCGGAGTTAGCGAACGTTTCAAGAATATATGATGAGTGTGTAGCAACTGGGAATGAAGCTTTGATAAACAAAAGCAGAGGAGTCCTAGAAGAGAAGTAAATCTATCTAAACCTATCGAACAATCTAATTCACTACTACTCAGGAAATGGCGCGTAGAGGAATTGATGATGAAAACAAACATGGATGATGTTAGTAATCTAATTGGTGATTGGGATAAGAAGGTTTTGTCGTTACGATTGTTTCATTATATCCTCTTACGGTTATAGATTTCTGAGATCATCGAGTCTTTGACAGGCAAATTAGATCCTCCAAAGGATATGCGAACTATCCTCTGTCATAGTATCTATGAGTTCCGAACAGATCGAACGGTATTTATCAACATCTGAATATGATCATCTATTTTGCTGCTTCAGGATCGTTTCACCCATTTCTTACTAGATCATAGTGCTAGAGATTTAACCTTGTACTGTATGTCTGGTTTGAGTACTCTGGCCGTATATCCTAGAAAAGGGATAAGGTAACCAAAAACTGATGTTAAGTATGAAAGAAATTGTTTTAGAGTTGCTTCTATTAGTCTTGATCCGTCTTATGAGACAACTCTCACTTCTGCATGTCTGATGACCCCACTTGAGGGTGTTTATGTTGCGGATGATAAAGGAGTCTTCCCGATCTACTTCAACAGGTAAAACATACATGAAAACAAATGAAAATGTTTTTAAAACATTAAAAATCAAAAGATTCTTAAAATTGTTTATTTTTCAATTATTTTTTAGACAAAGAGGCAAACCTATGTCTCATGCCAGGTAAACCATATGAGTGCATGTGACTTTTCATTTCCCTAACTTTTCCGTTTTCTTCTAAACTATCAATTTCGTCCGTTGAGATATGAGATTCAAAAAATTAAAAAATGTTTTGATTTGTATGCATCTTCTAACAATCTGTTTTTCTCAGTTTTTACAAGTGTTTTCTACTTTACCTGACCTTCTTTCGTTCACTCCCTCATAGTTTGATCACTGTTAAGCAAAATATCTTTTCAGGGATAAACGTTACTTCGATGCTGGAAATCCAATTTCACTTCCTCCTTTTGATAACATCACTTCCATCTTGATGGAAGACAGTGGTCTGGTGAGTCAGCTTAGACGGTGTCAACAGTCATCCTACTTCAACAGGTTCTGGGAAGTATCACAGGAGGCTTGCTTCATTTGGCATTCGACACAAATCGCAAGTTTGATCATGTTATCATAGCAAGGTATGATTATGTTTAAAATTCTCCTAATGATTCGGGATTTTACAGTTCAATGCTCTCTCACCATTTTTCACACGGTGTCATTAATGATCTGAAGATATTAGCTGCTGGTGAAACCCATCTAGCAATTCATGCTTCTAACTCTGAGGTTACAATTTCTGAGAAAGACGTTGGTATGTGGTATTTCTCTCATAAAAAACATTGATATATTCTATTAGATCGGTGGCATCGCATCACTGGTCACACTGGTGGTGCTCATTGCTTGGCTGTAACTCCATTTTCTCTTGAAAATCGAGGAGCTTTTGTTGTAGTCGGCAGCACAACCTACGTGAGAATCAAAGCTTTGCAATACACAGAAGGTACGTAGATGATGAACAATTTCGTCACTATCATATTTTCAGATAATATGGTTGGTCTCCATGATCTCGGCGAGTCACGAGTTACTGAGGATGGAACTGCTATAGAAGTTCTGCATGTTTCATTAGACCCATCAATGGAGTTCCGCCCAATTCCATGCAAACTGAGATATGCCATAGCATATGCGGACAAAGCAATCAGGCAAGTGTTTAACATGATATATCAGAAATGAAATGGAATCATCAATTTCCTAACTGATGAAAGTACCAAAGTAACAAACATGAGCAACCATTCTCTTTAACTGCATAATGAGAAAATGAAAACGTGTACGACATAGGGAGATTCGACGTACTCACGTGGAAATTCAAACTTTGAAGAGTTGGCTAGTATCCCTGTTACGAAGCTGCCGTTTCAACCTCTCAAGAGCTTTACACTCTGAACTGTTTGCTTACACCAAGACGATTGGCAAATTCGGCTTGAAGAAAATTGAGCTCAAATACTCTATTCTTAACATCAGCTATTATCATCCTCAATATCTTCAGAACCTATGTTGCGATTTTATCGGGAGAGCATGAGTTTGAAGTTAGCGAGAAGTTTATAGCACAGATCGAACCTCTTCATCACGTCAATACGGTTTGTTTATGAAGATGAATGTAGAGAAGGACGTTCTGTGCTTCTAGATGATTTGCTTCCATGGACGACCAATGGGATGCTATGTTAGCAATTCCAAGAAGCTCCAAATATGGAATGATCTTGATCGTCACCAACAGAAGAAGATGAAGAGTGAGAGAATGGAATTGATGAAAATGGTAATAATTGATTAAACAATAGAAGGTATGAAGTTATACTTCTAGGGAGACATTTCAATTGTTACAATGGAAAGGGTTGAAGGAAGATCTTGTTATCTTCTGATTGCTTATAAAGACAATTCTATCGAAGTTTACGAAGAACGTGGCAAAGGAACTGGAAAGATCGAAAAATGCGGTGCTATCCCAGCCATATCCACAGAAGGGGTGACGCTAACAGGTAATCACGACTATCATCTTCTAATACTAATGAGATGTTCAGTTACACGAACCCGTATAAGTAGTACGTCTAGAGGTGATCGTTTATTTTTACATACCATACTTGGAAATAAATTATTTATTCATACGATTCTAATTGAAGCTGGAAAACTGACACAGGTATGATTGCTTCTTCACCCCTCCCATCAATCGAACATCATTTCAGTCCGAACCAGTTCTTAATACTGTTTTATCATTAAATACTGCTAGCTCTTTGGAACTCTTACCTTATAAGTAAGTATATACGCTAGAGGACATAATAGATAGGCAGACCCCCGCCACCTTTCATGGGACAGGGTGCCAAACTATTTTGTCCGCAACTGTGTATGCAGTCGTGGACGAAATAGTTTGGCACCCTATGCCTTGGGAATGGTACCAAACTATTTCGTCCATGGGCGTATAATATATAAATATAATATAACTGAATATCTTATAGACCGTACGAATTTATATTATTTGGAAAAGGTATTCATAACCATCGATTAACTGAAGAAGAACGAAAGGCACTGGATAAATTCAGGGATTTTGAATTTTAAACGAAAAAAAAAGTTAACATTGAATGTTTAAAGATTTCTATTTCTATATATATAATATATTATTCCAATTGAAGTGTCACAATGTTTCTTTTAGTAATGTTCATGACAAGAATATGTTCGGGTAATGCATGTGCCTTCATTATATTGGGTTTTTAACATTGTGATTTATAGTTTTCACTTAAATAATAAATATTTTATAATTTTATAAAAATTACAATTACATTGCTCTCAATTGAGAAATGATTATTATGTGATTTCTACAAGGCTAGCAGACCTAACTCTCTTCGAGTAACACAAACTTCGCCTTGAGGTGCTAAGTCTGGTGGACAAAGACATGTTCCTCGTATGCAAACAGAACCTCCAGTACATTCGGTGACAGCTTCACAAGCTTGAAAAGGTTTTGCCTAGACACCATGAGATTATTTGTATAATTTCAGTTCAAATTACTTGAGGTACTCGTTGAACTGGTGGAATGGGGACAGCCATCATGGGTCTCGAGCTTACAAAGTTGCATCCATACAAAGGAGTATAAATTACTCCCGGCTGATTACACTTGCATGAACCTCTTACACAGCTAGGATAGTTTGAGATAAGATATTACTTCGTTGAGTTAATCACAAACCTGGCAGTACCAATGCAATTTGGCTGACATGATATTACAATGCGGGAAACTGGATGAGCTACTTGTACACTTATCTGGGACACCTTTGGTAATATTCTTATATTGCTAGAGGATGATGGAGATTTGGTTGGTGGCTTCTTTGTAGTTGGGAGTGTTTGAACGGATTTCGTAGTTGACATCATGATTTTTTGCCATATTAGCTGAGCTTCAGCTAAAGCTTGAGCTTGGGCTTGAGCAATAGCTTGAGCATGTTTCGGTGCATGAATATTCAGCTGTGGCGTGTTCGCATTTGCAGAGGTTTGGGAATGTGGAATGAAATTAACTTTCTGATTTGCTTTGGAAGAAGCTGGAACATCATTTGCATATTCCAAAATGACTGGCGTAGGATCTTCAGATGGCAAACAAATGTGGTGTTTACAAACAAACGTGCCTTCACAACGTTCGTTGTTGTTGCAGACTCCAAACATGGGAACTGGAAAACAGAGAATAACACGTGGTAAACCTATGAGGAAAAGGAAGAAAGCACAGCTGAGCTATTAACCACAAACAGAAATAACTTATCGAGCTGTGAATTGCCAAGCGAAAACGTAGTTGATGAGAAGATGTAGAACTTACTTTCATACTGAGAGTGAACCAATGGTAGAAGGAAAACGAACGCTAAAGCGACGAACATCGTGTTCAAAAAGAGTTGGAGAGACTGTTAGCTCTCCTTAAATAGCAATTAAAGAAGGAACAGTTTGAATATGTGAATAATGGACTGCTCCGCTTCACACTTGAAACGTTAATGTGTTGAGAGGAGAAGTAGCATTCCATCATTAAAGCCTTTCAAATAAGAGAATTTGAGCTGAACAAATAAGTTTTTGAATGAAACTTCAACAGGTCAACTGTAACTTGATACGTTTTTCTGGAGCAACAAATCAGACGGTCGTTCGCTTAATCGTCAACTGGACGATGTTGAATATGAAAGAAACATTTTTGTCTAAGCGAAAAGACAAATATTTGGAAAAATGTTTAAAAACAAAGATCGTCTAATCACATATTTAAATTTCGAATGCTTCCTTCTACCTGTTCACTGAATTGGTCTCAAAGCAACATTTTGATTTCAACTGAACATATACGATGGTAAACACATTCATCCGGCAGACCCTTCCTTCAACATTAGCAATTTCTCTGTGAAAACTGTAGGAAAACGCTTATAGTGAAGTCATACGATCGTGGAAAAAATAGTTTTGAAGACGACCCTGACTCATGGGAAATTCTGAAATTTGAAGTTTTCAGATTAAAACTTACAATTATATATTTTCAAATACTCTCAGAGATTTTGATAATTTTACGTGGAAATTACTTGAAACCTGAAGCTTCCGAGCATTTTAGAGCATGGAGCAGGTTCTCTAACTGAGGCTGTTTGGATTGGTCTCTCCAGGGTGATAGACCCACTGATAAGTGAAGTGAGATTAACATCAATAAACTTATAAAATTTTTTCATTCTTCCATCAGAAATTAATCACCAAATAGCGAGACATATTACAAATAGCGAGAGAGATAGAGAGAGAGGTCCTATAGCGAAGTTGTAAAATACTTTTGAATATTAACCGTCAGTGTAAGGGCACAAGTATTATGACAATACATACAGTCGTGGCCAATACATTGTACTCAGGTGTGTTTTGAAATATTTTTCGGAATAAAGATTGAATAGTTTTATTTAAGATAGAAAGATGCCTGAAGGTTCAAGAAGTCAGGTAGGTCGCAACTTGCCAACTATTTTGTCCACGACTGTATATACACTCGTGGACAAAATAGTTTGGCACCCTATTCCAAATTTGAGGGGTGCCAAACTATTATGCCCACGAGTGTACAGTCGTGGCAGCGGATTTTTATCCCATTTTGGGTTGAGAATTTTTTTTTTTTTATAAAAAAAAATTCGAGGGTTGGGGCGGGTTATAAAACACATTTAAGTTTTTGTAGGTCAGAACCGCCCGTTGGAAAAAATGTTATTTTGAAGAAATTGCGAAGATATTCATAAACTGGGAACAGTTCGTCGTTTATGGTATTGCAAGGAGCAGTTGTGAGTTCTGGCTGTTGAAGAGACTGCTAAATAGACACCTCTGATGTAATGATGATTCAATGAATAACAAAGATATAACCGTATAATCATTTATTGTTTCGAAAATGATCTCAATGTACAAACATATTTAATTTATTGGAGCTTTTGACTTTTGAACGGTCAGCTTCTTTTGTCCTCTTTAGAGTTTTTTACTCTGAAAATAAACATCAATTAGTGTGTGTATTGATGCGATGGTGTGTTGATGATTTGAAAAGTGAAATCTAATTCTTGCTACTGTCTATGTCTCAGGTTGACTGAGGGGCAAGAACCAAAGCATTCGATTAGAGTTATGAAGTTAGGAGGGTAAAATTATTTGCTATAAGGTAGGATTCATACTTCTCAAGACACATCCTCCGGAGAGTGGGGCGTAAGCTGGAGCACATTGGCAGAGTCCGGCAGAGCAGACAGCTCCTGGGACACAGGCTGGAGCAGCAGCTACACATGGAGCTCCGAGGGCAACCTGCGAATCCATAGTCATTAGGTTGACGTTCATTGAGTAATAAATGTTTTGATGTTAAATGTAGTACAGTAGTTTCCGACCTCATTTGAGGATTGCAACAGTTGAACAGAATGTCCGAGAGTTACTTTCATCATCAGGGGAGGATGGAGGAGGTTAGTAATGTTAATGAGGGAAAACTTGCATGTAAAACAGTACTCCGATCTTCAATGCTCTTTCACAGTTTATGAAAATTTTCAGAATTCTCTAAGAGGTTCGTTGAACTTGCTCGTCCACTCTGCTACAAGACAGCTGATCAATGGCACAAAACCAGTCTAGACGACTGGGTGCATCAAACGATGAACTGAATGTGCATGGACGAGCAAATACCGTCGAATGGCTAGCGGAGAGAAGAAACTATCGCGAGCTACAAGTGGACGATATAAAAGACAAAAATATGTATGAGAATTCTGGAGAATAGACGGGAAGAGCAAAGAATACGAGGAGTCTACATACTGCACGTTGAATCTCACATGATCGCTCAAAAGCTCATAGCTAACGAAAATAGAAGAATGAAAGAAAAACGAGACAATCAAAAAAGAGAAATAAACTGGAAACCGGATCGTCAAGCGCGAAGATACCGGATCAGGTTCTTATTCTTTTATTTGATTGAGCTCTAAGACCTGACATAATGTGCCAATGAGCCTCTTTCCGTTGTTTCTATTTCGAAAACATGAAAATGATGAAAAACAACTTACTGGAATAGCTGGCACAACTGGAGCAACTGGGATGACTGGTGGAGGGACAACACCGTAGATGGTTCTAGCAACACAGACAGTTCCTTCCTGGACGAGCTCAGGTGGGCAGAGGCATACTCCAAGAGAGCAGACAGATCCTCCGGTGCATTCAACTCCTGGCTCGCATGGGGCTCCAGGAAGAGCTTGTGGGATGAGACGTCCGGCAATAACTGGAGCTGGAGCAACTGGAACAGCAGGAATAGCTGGGGCACATCCAACAACAGGGCTGTATACAACAGCGGGGTTAGCACATTGACAAGCTCCGGCAACACATCTATAACCGGAATTAGTTGAGGTAAAGGTATAGGTAGGTTATCTCCGATTGAACAGAGGCGTTAATATTCAACATCCTCGCTCTGGAGTTAGTTCAACTTACGCAGCTGGTCCGACACATCCTGGGGAGCAAGCGACTGGTTGAGCAGCAACAATTGGGGCTGGTGGGGCAGCAACAACTGGGCCTGGAGCATAAACTGGAGCTGGGGCTGGAGCGTAAACTGGAGCTGGGGCTGGAGCATAAACTGGAGCTGGGGCTGGGGCGTAAACTGGAGCTGGAGCGTAGACTGGAGCAGGAGCTGGAGCATAAACTGGAGCTGGAGCTAAAACTGGAGCTGGAGCATAAGCTTGGTATGGCAATGGAGCTGGAGCAGCAACTGGGAGAGGAGCTGGAGCGATTGGTGCCGGTGGAGCAGCAGCAACCACTGGAGCAGTAGGGACACACACATTAGCTTGGCACACATTTGGTACGGCACAGCCTACAGTTGGGCCACAGGCCGAGTACAATGGAGCAGCTGTAAGAGTTGGTTAGACGGTCAGAAGAATTATGTTTTCAATTTTAAAAGGTAATTTTAGTATTTGATGATTTAAGAGCATTATATTGAAGTATATTTTTAATTATATGACATATTAATGATACGAATTAGAATGACAAAAGTTATGTTCAAAAATTAGATTTTGGTATGTTGCGAGAGATATTTACCTGGAAGTTGAGCTGAAGAGAGGGCCAATAAGGCGCAAGCAACTGTTAAACGGAACATCTCTGAGTATTGAAGGCTAGAACGGAAGACTTGAGTCGACTGTATGGGTACCATGTGCTCTGACCGTCTTTATATACCTATTGCCCGAGGGCAAAGCTTGTAGGCGGAGCCGGAACCCGAAGTGTCAGCAGCTGGCTCTGCCAGTCTCTCTTAGACATCTATCTGTTTCTCTCATTCTCTCTTCACATCAATACCAAAACGCATGTTTTTAGATGTTCGGAAGGCAAGTTCTTCTCTGATTCTCTTCGGTAAATTTTACGATATTGAGCTCTTCTTATCGTTCTTCTTCTAGCAGCTCGTCGTCCGCCCATTCGGGTTCCAGGAGAGAACTGACTGCTTTTGCCGCTCCGAGAGAACAAAAAACTGATTGAATACCATTGGATGTTTAGCGATTAACCCATAAGGCATAAATTCCAGAAATGGAAAGGTGTGACAAAGTAGAAAAAAAAGTTTTTTTCTCCCATTTCATCTCAAATATGCTATTAATGTGGTCAGACAGGAAATGTTGCTCAAACCATTTGACAACAAAAGTAAACAGAAACTTCTCCTCCAGAAGAAACGAAGGTCATTGATCATTTCAAAACTTTTTTTTCTTTTCTCTCGGAAAGTCAGCTGCATCCACGCTACGAGCTTTGAAACTTTGCTGGACGATGAAGTGACCTCTTGATCAGCTTCTGTTTGCTTAAACTATATTCTTGATACCATCAGCAACTGGACGTTGATTCAAGGGATGTTAACCGTCAGCTTCCTATCTAACAGCATGAAGCTGGCCTTGTATAAGATGGGATTCTATCAAAATTATAATTTGAGGATGAGGGTTCAATACTTTCGATCTTTCGATTATACAGGACCAATATGTCACGAACGGTCTTTATTTGACACAAAATAAAAACATCGAAGGAATGTGCTAACAAGTGTCTCCGCTCACATTTTTTCTTTCCTTTTTCCATAAAATGCATTCCGGCTTTTTGCCTTCAGGAATGTTCATCTGCTGCTCGTTTTCTCATCCACTTGATATTGTCCAGAATCACGTCTGTAGTGATATGAGCTCCGATTGCTTCAACAGATTGCTTATTCTTTAAAAAATCAGATGAGGATCGCTTCTTCTTTTTTTTCTTCTTCTCTCCAAATCTCAATTTTTGAAATCCAGATTTTGGCAGTTCTTGATTAGCTGTCCAATTCTGCACAGATCCCGTCAAACGACAATATTCTGCTCTTTCTGGATTTACGTGTAAAGAGCGTGAAAATGCAATTTTTATTTTTCGATGACGTAATGAGCGGTTGGATTCGTATTGTAGACAATAATGATATTTTGTCTCGAAAGAATAATTGACAACTCGAAGATAAAAGGATAAACAGATGGATAGAGAGAGAGGGAGAGAGAGAGGTAGAGTTATAGAGAGAGAGAAGAACTTATAAAGAGAGAGAGAGAGGGGGGGAAAGAGAGTTTCCATCAACCAGTAGAGAGAAAGTATATAACGTAACATCTTATAGATTAGTAATGAGAAAAGCAATTATTATTGAAATTTTTGCATAAATTATGCTTACCATATCTCTTCCAAATCTATATTTATCATTTTTCAATTTCGGAAGATGACGCAAGAATGTTTCTTTGAGATCTAGTTTATAATATTTATTTTATTGTTTAAAGATTCTATTTTTATAATATATATGATCTTGGAACTGTTAAATGATCTCTTGAAAGCTTTTTCCTCAATTTCGTTCGTCTTTCCATCCATCCAGAAACCTTCTATCTCCCCCCCCCGTCCCTTCTCCTCTCCTCTTTCTCCATTCCCAATTTCCATTTTGAGCTTTCATAAAAATGGTTTTTTGCTCTTTCTATCTATTTCTCTCCTGTTCACAATGTGTCTTGCTAGAACTGACTTTGTTTTCAAAAAATTTTTTCAAAACCAGTTCGAATTTGAATGCAAATTTCAGTTGAACTTGCGTGGTCACCGAAGACATAGACACACACTCATACACATACACACAGAAAGCCTGAATACTAGAATTTGAGACAAGTTTTTGTTGGCTTTTTGACTGCCCTTTTAAGCTTTGCCCCAGGATACATCATTCTCTTCAACTCTTTCTCTTACTGTTTCATTTCTCTCTCTTTCACACTCTTTCATTGCCTTTTGATGAAAGGCATTCTTCCATCCTCTTCATGAGATAATGCATTTTCTTCGAAAACGAAAAGAGATACAGAGATAGAGAGAAAGAGTGAAGTCATAGCCTTTCTTTCTCTATATCTCTTTCTCTCTCTTTCCTCATCTCTCTTCACCTCTTTCTCTCTTTATAAATACTTCCGCTCGTTCATTTGACACCTCTTGTAATTTCAAAAGCTTCTCGTCATTCTGCTGCTGACTCATATACGTTCCGATTGAGACAGTCTTCTTCTCTTCGGTCAAAAACGAGCTTTGAACTAATGAAAAATGATTTTGTCATGCTGTCTTTCTTGCAAAAACACATTGTTCATGGATTTCAAAAGTGATTTTTGTGATTCGACCGATGTTTAAGCTTTATCTTTTAAGCTTTGCACATTCAAGAGTATCTCTAGATATTTCATTGTAATTTAAGTATTTCATGATAATCTTAAGAGCAAAAGAAAAATAAAAATGTTGACTTTACCTAAGATTTGCGGAAATATTTCGTTCAGTCTTGCGCAAAACTCAAATAAAGGTTGGCATAACAGGGTTCTTCTTGGACCTGTTTTTAATCCATTTGAGTGAGACAGTCTCTCTCTCTGTAGCTCTCTTTCTATAATTTTCTCTCTGTAGCTCTTTCTGTAGCTCTCTCTGTAGCTCTCTCTACAGTTCTCTGTAACTCTTTATCTTTTACCCACACCCTCTCTTCCTCTCCAACTGTGTTTCTCTATCTTCTTTCTTCTTCTTCAGTATCCTCTCTGTAACTCTTCATCTCACTCTCTCTCTCTCTCTCTTCCTCTCTTGTTAAAAATTTTTTCTTCTCAATCATAATCTCATCTTCATTTTTTAATTCAAATAAAACATTTCTGATAAGGCAGGCTAGGGCGGAAATGAAACTTGCAAGCATGCAATAAGCTTTTCCTTCTTATTCTCGTTTGCTCTATGGATTTTCATAAAATTCCATGAAAAGCTTCATGCTTCAATCATCAAAAGATTATATCTTACGGTTTGTGATATGTAAAGGGAACTTTCCATATCTCAAACTATAAACAGATCTGTTTCACATCTTCAACAACTGGAATCGTTCGCAACAGAAGTGCGAGAAAGAGAGAGAGAGAGAGAGTTGAAGAGAGGAAAAGAGGAAAAGAGAAAGAGAATAAGTGAGGAGAAACTTAATAAAAAAACCAACCGAAAATTCTTTTCTATTTACAAATTTTGGGAATAACTCAAAAAGATAGCCTTTAGGGCATTGTGTGGGTGGAGGTTGGTTGCAACTTCTTCGCACCTGCTTTTCCTTTTGAGCTTCTCCACCCGTTTTTATGATGTCGCTCTATTGAGTTGCGTTTTCTTTTGCACTTCAGCATTCTTTCTCATTACCCCAGGTGAAGTTAAAAGGAAAAATGACGCCAAAACGGCGGCTAGTCGAGTTGAAATATTTTTGTTCCAAAAAAGGGAGAAACAAGCAATTTTTGAGAGCTTCGGTTTGTAGTGTTTGCCCTTTGTTCTTTTAGTACATTTTCCCTTTCTCTTTAACACTTTTTCCCTCCATATCTCTCCCTCTATCTCTCCTTTCTTACCTTACTCTCTATTTGTACCTTTTAGTAAAGTTTCTCTCTATATGTCTTACCTTTGAACTATAGCATCAATCCTCTCCAATCTAATAATAATCTCTCTTCAAGTTGCCCTTATAACGAATTATTATTTTCCATTAGTCTCTCTCTCTCTCTCTCTCTCTCTCTTCCTCACTTCATCAACTCTCTTATCTTTTCAATGCTTCATACTTTCAGTTGCAACTCTCCCTTTAAACGAAGTCACTTATAATCTTCCCTTTTTTGGTCTCAAATTGAACTGTCGCAATCGCAAAAACATTTTTCATTTTTGCATAAAAAAAACTTTTTTTTTCTTTCATCTTCAAACCTTCTTATAAATATTTTGATTATTTGCCTCTGAAAATGAATAAAACCGTTTTTCATAAAGAGAGAGAGAGAGAGAGATGTGTTGAAGGATGGAACGTTGACGATGACGACGATGACGACGACGACGACAATGACGACAACGACGTCGACAAAATCACACAAAATAACGGAATAGAAACTGACTAATTATACGTATAGTTAAATATATTTATTCATTTACAACAATAAATATATTTTATATAAAATAATCTGAAAACAACTGCATAGTCGATGAATTGAAAAAAAAAAGATAAACGCAAAGCGAAACCTCTCCAAGCTTCTCCGTCAAAGCTTAAATTTAAATATCAAAAGCTCACCCATGAATGCAACAGTTCTGAGCAGTCAATTGGAAGAGAAACATGAAAAAAAAGAAAAAATGAAAATGAAGTTCCGGCAAAAAAAAGAAAAAAAATCTACAAAATGTCTAAACTTCAATGAATCAATGAATCTGAAAATACATTTCATGGATGGTCTCTCCATCTCTTCTACTCTCTCATACATCTACACATACATACATACATACATACATACACACGTACGTAGATGACATCTTCCATGCTAATTTTTAAAAATTTACATATTCAGAGACCTTGCAAAGAAAGTACAATCTTCTGCCTATTTACGTGTGGAGTTTTACAATATGAGCGACCGCTCAACTGCAAATGACAATGAATGAAATGAAAATATTTTAATTTTCCCGCGCTTTCTTCTGAGCTTTTCACGTGCACGCGTGAGATTGAAATTCATTTTCGAAGATATATTTCAATGTAAAAAATAATTTTTTTTTTACTCTTCCCACCATCTCCAACATCCATCCCCATCTATCTCTCTCTCTATTCCTGTCTCTTTTGCTTCTCAATACTACTTTCTCTACAAAATTTTCATCTCATCTGTGCTTGCTGCTTGAGTAGAGGTTCTGTCGTAAAGATTGAAGGGAAGAAAAAAGTGATTTCACTACAACAAGTTAACTATATAGGCATAGTTAAAAAGATCTGTACATATCTATATATATATAACTAGATATATAGATATGATGTGTATATATGCTAATTGATATGTTCGATCATACAAATACCGTATATGGCTATTTTTTTTTTTTTTGACGAAATATCCTTTGGATATATATTGTGTTTATTCCTTCCGTTCTCCTGTTGAAGGTCAAAACATCCGTTTTTAAGCTTAAAAATCAAAATTTTCATTAACCAAACTCAACAATATCATATTTGGGTGTGAAAAAGGACATTGCAAAGATATTTTTAGAAATTTCCTATTTAAGAAATGTTCTTCCAAGAATGATACAGATAGAGAGAGATACAGAGAGAGAGAGAGAGAGAATGAGATAGAATGAATGATATGATATATGGTAGAGAGAGAGCAATGAGAGACAGAAGGATGCGAGTAAGCAACACGTAGAATCTGCTCTGCAAATCATTGTTTTAGGAGAATTTTTCTTTTTTAATTTTCAAAGTTACTTCCTTTCTATTTGAGGATGTTTTGTGTTTCTTTTGCTACTCTTTCATTCTGCACATATCTCTTCAATTATCTTCCTTTCTGTTAACCTAGCCATCTCATTCTATTCTTTCTCTCTCTATCTCTCTCCCTCTCTTTGAGCTCTCTTCATCAGCACATTATCTAAATCATACTCGTATAACTCTTTCTCTTTCTCTCTCTCTCTGTTTCTCTCTCTATCTTTCGTTCTCTTTATCTGCGATTACTTACAAATGAATAACATGGAATCTCCTCTCACAAACTTCAATTATCTTCATTAAGAGACGAAATTGAGAAAAAATATAATTTTACAAATCCTAAGTAACTTCATTATCTTAATGTACACATTAACTTATATGTTAATTTATTACGATTTTCAGCTTTTCCTCAGTTTTTTTTAGAAAAAAAAAATAATCTGAGAATGAAGACGATGACGATGACGAAGACGGCTAAGAAGCACATCATCTCATTCCACCCCCGATGTTTTCCATATTCGATGATGAAGGCAACTCTCATCTATCAACTTGCATCCTGATTTGTAATATCACAATCAGACAAGATCTAATGAATTCAAATGAATAAATATCTTCCACCCAACACTTTTCATTTGTTTTAATCAGTTTGCGGAAGCTTTTGTCTATCGGCAATGAGCATAGAATTGCATATCTGACTCTCACACTGTTTTCCTTTCTCTCTCTATCACTCTCTCTCTCTTTCTCTCTCTTTATATTTTTTTACTTCACAGTCATCAGATGACTTTTAACGACAAAATCATTCCTGAGGATATGTGAGTAGATGTGTGACGACAACCTAGATGACGAATATCCTAAAATAGAAAATGTTAAGCAAAATCTATTGGGTTGAACAAAAAAGGTTAAAAAGGGGGAAGGGTGGGTGGCTCTGTTTCTTCGCCCATCATACTTGCCTTCCATCTCAAAATTCTTTTTTTCTATGGGCTCTCCCCGTGCATGTTGGAAGGTTCCGATTGGGCGGAGCTTATCTAGGCCCTCAGGGGGTGGGGTGGGTCTCTGGCTCTCTCTCCCTATACATCGATCGGCTTCAGCATTAGTTGTGTGCATATGGAGAAGGACGGCTGAGGGCATATGAGGGCCCTGATCGTCGTTACAGTTCTCCTACCAGCCGTATCATCTTTATTGTTATACGGTAAGTATTTTATATAATTCTCTTTTAATAGTATATATCATCTATGTATGTATGTTGACATCTTCATTCGTATATCTCGTTTATGATTTGAAAGCAGAAAATGTGAATCTATGATCTCTAAATACTATATATGGACTCGATCCACAAGCTTATAAAGCTTTTAGCACAATCTCAAAGCTTTATTTGATTTCTAAAAGTATTTTTTTGCTCCTTCATTTGCATATTTGTTGCATCTGCTTGACCCTCACTCTCCCCTCTTTCAACAATCGTTTTTCATTCATTCATCTTGGCTTCCTTGTATAGAGCAAAGCTATTTTTGAACTCCCAATATCTATTTTTCAAAAAGTAAGATTCAGAAGAAAAAAAAAAGAAAAAGAAAAGGAAAATAAGGTTATAGTAGTAGGTGTTTGATAGGTCAGAAATGCATGTTTTTCGATTCATGCTTACCCAACGATATTTTGGTTACCCTTCTTCTGCTTCCTCTGCACCTTCGTCGTCGCCGTCGTCTTCTTCTTCTTCTTCTTCTGCTTCTTCGTTTGCTTGAATATTCGATAAGATATCTCCCAGTTTGTGAAACAATCCAAACATGGACAATGAAAAACATTCGTTAACTATCATTATCGTATCTTTCGCTCTTATCAGCGAAAATGATGAAAAGCTTAGATAGTTCATCAGATAGATGCACATACTTCAACACACCAATAGACACACACACATATAGCCACATATGTGATGGCAAGGGAATTAGAAGAAAGTGGATGAGAATAGGAGAGAAAGAGCCATGCAAGACACCAATGAACCCATGTAGACTTTACTTTAACAAGATGCTTATAGCGAATAACTCATACAATGACACATCTTCGTATGCTTCATCTTCTTCTTCTTAGTAGAGATAAGAGGTGTTGTTTAGAAAATCATCCCTCAGAATGGATATAAAGAGAGAGAGAGAGAGATAGGGAAAAGAAAAAAGGAAAAACAGAAAGAGAGAGGGAATAGAGAGAATGATGTGTATGTGTGTGTGTGTGTGGAATGAACGAAAGGAAAGGAATACACATAGATGAGCCCAACACAGAAGGAGAGAGAGAAGCTTTAATTGAACTTCATTTCCACAGATTCGTTTCTATTGAATGAAGTGAAAATGGAATTAAAGAGAAACAGAAGAAATTTCTTATTTACAAACTAATTACTTTTGAAAACAAAGAATTTCTTTTGAAGGATTCATTATCTCTCTCTTAAGCAGAAAAAAATCTCTTTTTACTTTTTTTTTCTGCGTTTCCCAGAGATTTGTGTCCCTCTTTCTCTTTCTCTCTCTTCTACTGTACTTGAGGTTCCCACATACTCTTCCACCCGTTCACTCCTTTTACACATCTTTCTTCAATCTATTTTTCCCCTCTAATCGTTTAACTCTCTCTCTCTGTGTTCTTCAGTCCCATCTCTATTTCTTTTTACTTTTCTCACTTCATTACTCCCTCTCTCTATCTCTCTCTCTCTCTCTCTTCCTCCCTCTCATCCACCAATGGTCTTGTATCATATCAGCCATTCAACTATGAAAAAAAAGAGAATAAGTTCTATATTATGTGGATAAACTTGAATTAACAAAAAGGGTTTCTCATGGCAACCTGAACTTCTGTCTCTTTTCCTTCTCTCCACCTTCCCTTCTCTCTCTCTCTCCCTCTTTCTTTCTCTCTATTTGACGTTGTCATCTATCATTTCCCTCATAATCTTTTTTTCTCTCTTTCTCTCTATACTTTCAGTCTCTCATATTCAAATATGCTATTTCCAAGTATTGGCTGAATTCCAATTATCAATACTATTAGTCGTTTATGACTTTTCAATTCAGACTTTTTATTCAAATTATATTTAGTATAGCAGTTAACTATATTTTGAATAGAAAGATATAGAGAGAGGTATACATATAGAGAGAGAGAGTAAGAGATATATGAAGAGAGTGAAACCCTCTATTGCCTTTTTCTTTCTGAAACAAAGAATCTTCATTTGCATAAAGAGAAGAACGCTCGTTTCCTTTTACGGATTAAAAACCCTTCTTAGGCTGAAAAAGCTTATTTCATATAGTTGAAAGAAGCAAAAACAGACGAGAGAGATAGAGAGAGAGAGAGAGAGAGAGAGACATATACCTTACGATGTATCCAAATGCCTTCATCTCTTCAGCTCCTCCGACTTCGTACTCTTCCCACTCTTTCCCTTCCTCTTTCTCTCTTTGTAACTCTCTAAACCTCCAATCATCTCTCTCTCTCTCTTCTATATTTGATCAAAAATTAATCTTTTACCAACATTTTGTCATGAAAATACAACTTTTAATAAACTTAAATCATTGGCCCTTTCTGACTTCTCCTTCCTCCATTCCACCCCTGATTAGAACTGAAATTTGAACTGAAATCTGTCTGGCATCTCTTCATCATGCCATACTCTCTCGTTGCCTATTTTATTTCATCCAAAGATGGTCAGACCACTTTCTTAAAGATTCAATTTCAATACAGTGGACTTGTTTATGAAGAAATGATCTCGAAAAATAAAATAATTTTGATGATTACTATAATACTTTCACTCACTCCGCCTTTCTCTTTCTCTCTCTTTACTTTCGATTTCTCTATCACATCCTCTCCCTCTATAGATATCTCTTTCTCTCTCTCTCTCTTAACCTTATATCTTTCTTGATCTCTCTCATATTACACGCATTCCTTCTATTTCGTCCTTTCAAGCTTTTCATTCTCTTCTCTCATTTATCTGCCATTTTACACGCCTTCATTCCCTCCCTCTCTTTCCTCTTTTGTTCCCACCCTCTCGTTGGTCTCTCTACTCTCGTTCTATCTCCAAATACGGTAGTTCAGTTTGCTTTTTTGTTATTTACGAGAAGCATTTAACAACTTAAATAAGTAACCTTATCAAACATAATTTATAATGGAAAAAGTTTTAAGATGGGAAGAGAGGAGAGAGTTGAGGAATGAGAAGATGGAGAGCCAAAATTGGAATAATCTCTCTGGAGCAACACCCTCGCATCTCTTCCTTCCTTTGTAACTTCCAACTATCTCACTATTTGCCAATCTATCTGTTAATGAATGGATTTCCATTTGAGGATATAACTACACATCCCTTTCCTCCAAAGTTCATTTTCATCAAATAGCTCTAAGCTCATTTCACAGCTTTTTCATTAATTTGCCCCCATATATGCACAAATGAAAGCTGGCTGTGGCCTCCGGCCATCATCATCATCACCTAACTCATCTCATCGCCACATATGGACTGAAGCCTTTGCAATTCATCTCCAGCATCATAGTGTCCTTCCTATCTGGTCATTCCCCGCTTTTATTAGCTTAGTTTCTAGCAAGAAGCTTATAGCCAAATAAAGGCTATAGCCTGGGGCTATCACTCTCCATACATCTACGTTCTCATTGCGAATTTCACTAGCACGGGCTTCTTATGCAACACCAAGCAGCTAAAGCTACCTTCCGGATTTAAAATCTGAAGATTTCCGGAGTCTCAAAAGCTTCATGGATGATACTTGAACACCGTTAGCAACACCCCTTGCTCAACCAAATCCCTCCCGTCTCTTGCAATTGAAGATTAGGAAATAAATAAAAAAAAGTTTCAAAAAAGATTTTGTGATCTTTTCATGAATTAAAATGAAAATTGCGATGACGACGAAGTGGAAGCAAATTGCTCTCCTTCTTATTGCTTTTCCATTCAAATGCCCTCAGGCTATAATTTCAAGTCATTGATCAATTCTCTCCTTTATTTCAAAAATGCAATTGTAATGACAAAGAAAAAAAGGAAGAAAAAGGCGAAGGAGAGGATCGTATACTGAATGTCACACATGTTGCTTCTGATGCTCAAAACGTTTCACCTCAATTGACGAACTGAACTAAAAGCTCCATTTAAGCTTCTTCTGCATTTAGCTTACTCTTCACTCAGTATTCACAGTCATCATTTCTCTCTTAATACTCACAATCTCTCTCTCTATATACTCTCTCTACGTCTATCTCTCTCTCTCTCTCATTGTGGTTGGTCTAGTTGCTTACTCATCGCACCAAACGAATTTTCTTCATCACTTAATTGAAAAACAACAAAGTTCACTACAAATAAAAAAAAATAGAAAAGCTTTCTTTGTGTGAATTAATTTGTCACAAAATTCTCTTTTTTCTTCTTCTTCTCTTCGTTTACACCATCGTCCAGTTGTCCGCAAAGTAATGAAATTTGGAACTGAAAAAAGGAGAAAATGCTTTCCTCCTTTCCGCTTGGCCGACATGAAAAACAATTCATTTAAGCATCTATCGGACTACAAATTTCTTTATTTTCTTTCCTAATTTGTTCTTTCGACCTTCATCTCTCTCTCTCTCTACCTCTCTCTCTCTCTTCCTTCTCTTCATAGTCTTACCAACAACTTTGCGAAGCTTTTTTCCTGCAATCTCGATCACATTTGAAGCTCTCTTTTCTCCATCTCCCGGCTTTTACTTTGAAAAAAATAAAAAATAAATGAGAGGAAGAGAAAAAACGTAATTGTGCTATGGCTAGATGGCCAATGAGGGATATCGTCGTCACACTCGTCGTTCTTGTCGTTGTTGAATTGAGGAAGAGATTCATGATGCCTAACAATCTCTTTTTACCTGAGATTTTAGTCTCACTTCCTCCACCCTCAAGGACATATGATCCGTATATGCAGCAGCATCCTGGTATACTCCCCTTCTTCCTTTTGTCATTGACATCTTTATACGTGTAACAATAAAAAAAAAGAATGCGACAACTTCATCATCGTCAAGCTACTTCCCGGAAGCTTCTTCATCTTCCTTTTTACTTTCTCTCTTCATTTTTACAGCTTTTTGTAGTGTTTCGTCAAAGCTTTGACGACCTCTCTCTAGGCTTGAACACAAGCTTGTTTTGCACAAGAACATTGTGTCTTAACTACTCTGCCTCAGGGGTAAGTCAACCCCTGCTCAGATCTTTCCATATATGTATGAATGACGTCATGAGTTTTATAACTGACGTCAGGCTGCTTACAAACGCCTACACAAGTTAAAAACATGGAAAATGTGCTTGTATCTAAATATAGAAGAAAAATGTATTTATACTACGAGTGGATAATGACGGGAGTTGATCAAGACGCATCATGTTTAAAGCATAAGCTCGAAAGAAGGCTAATGTGATAAGAAAAGCTGCTGGCTTGAAATCATCGTTGCTTACTGACGTCAACTGATGTCATTGGAATTTCTAAAAAAGGATTCGAAAGGTCGGAAAGCTGAGTCGAAGCTTTTTTAACGACGAAACAGATAGAAAGGACAAAAAAATAGAAAAAAGAAAGAGAAGGCCATAATGACTGAAAAGATCTTCTATAGCTTAAAGCCGGTCTCGTGACTGATAGTTGTGTGAAAAGCTCCAATTCTCTTTCAAGCCATTCCTTGAAGTCGCATTTCTCTCTATCAACTTTCATATTCTCGCGTTTTGTCAAGAAAACTGAGAACGAGGGAGGGAATGCTCAGATTTTCAAATGAAAACTTGAGAAACGTCAGAAAGCGTTGTTCAGTGTCATTAACGTTCAAGTAAAACGTGCTGTCTCAATGAGTTCTTGATGAGTTCACTCCTAGTCTTCACTGACCAAACTAAACAGCTCATCTGCCATTCCATTTTTGGGCTGCTCCTTTCTTTAGTTTCAGTTCCAGTTTTTTTGAATGCGCAAAATGATGGCAAATGTTCAGCTTTGAATGACACGGAAGATACGTTTTCAACTTGATTTCTTCATCTCTCACAAGCCTATACTCTTCTTCTTTCACATGAAATTCAATACGTGATTTGCTAATGCTCCTTTTTCGGCTTGGAAGGCCCAATGTCGTTGACGTGATGGCTTCTCCCCTCTCTCTTTCTATCTCTGTCTACCCGTTCTCTAGATGTCGAGCAACCAATACACAGACACACGTCGGTCTATCTTGG
Source organism: Auanema sp. JU1783 (assembly GCA_943334845.2). Taxonomy (NCBI): domain Eukaryota; kingdom Metazoa; phylum Nematoda; class Chromadorea; order Rhabditida; family Rhabditidae; genus Auanema; species Auanema sp. JU1783. The sequence goes on along the minus strand of CALQYR020007420.1, from coordinate 1,549,787 downwards.
AAGCTTTTAGCCCTCGGCTCTATACAACTGGGCTATATGAATTGAAGAAAAGACGACGACACAGCTACAAAAACCTCTTTATCTCTCTCGCTCAAATGACTTGTAAGAGATTTTTCTTCTCTCTCTCTCTCTGCGAACAATTTCTTGTCCGCTTCAAATCATTTTTTTGCCACCTTAAAAAGTCTTCGAAGGAAAGATGAAGCTGGAACCAGTTGAAAAAAATTTTTGTCAAAACATACGATGAATGAAGGGGTGGAGGGAAGAAGATAGATAGACAAACCATTGAGAGCATCTCGTTTGCTCACTTGATGTGGTTAACAAGAAATCAGCTGATAAACATCTTAATTATGTGCCATTTTGATTATATACTATGACATCAGATACTATACAAGGTTAATACTTTTAAATATTCGAATGGAAAGCCTATCAGTTGAAGCTTATACTAATCTGGGGTACGAGCAATCAGACAGTCTTTCAGCATTTTCATCAACTCTCTCCTAACACAATAATATCTGATCAGCCTTTGACTATACGTATAGTAATTGTATGAAGCCCTGAATGTGAGTGTTCTGCGTGATTCAAATGAAATTTTAATTTTCAATTTCAATGGTTGCGAATCCTTTTTTTTTGGTTCGAAGAAAGAGTTGAGGGGGAGCAGATTTCATCATGAAGCCTTCCTGCCTATGTCATCCACCTCCTCTTCTATATATGGAATATGGACATTGTCTTACCCAAACAAAAGCTTTTTTTTGTCTCATTTTTTGTGAAATACGACAGGATGCCATGAGATGTCGAGCGAGCGAGCGAGAGAGAGAGCGATAGAGGGTTAAAAAAAACTTTTTTTCTTCCATTTTTTATTTTATTATTTCCACATCTACGCTCAATACTAATGAGCTCGATAGAGAAGAGAAATAGTTCGTCGAAACATCCAATCGATTTCAAACGCACTTTTCATGTGCTTCAGATAGCTTGAAGTTGACTTCGGACAGCTTTGGCCGGCAGTTGAAAGCAAAAACGAACAAAAATGACACAAAAACTATGTGAGAACTAGAGAATACGACTGCTAGACAAAAGGAAAGAAGATCATACAGACAAGCCCTCCTATATACACAGCATCTATGAAGCATTAGAAGGTGTTTGAGCCTTATGCTGAGCATCTCAAATATGCTAATTAGTCTCAAATGCTAATGATAACTTATTCAAGTATTTTTGTTTTCATTGAATATGACCTCCGAAAAAGGAAACAGAATAAGAAAAAGGAAAGACGACAAAAGGATATAAGCCTAGTTGAAGCTTTTAATGGGACAAGCTTATGATATGAATGTTATACAACAACAACATCATATAGAAAATTACTTTTTTGTGTTTCAATTCATTGTTGAGTAGCAGAAGAAGAGATAACTCATACTCTTGTGATTCCATAATTTATTCCTTTTTAAGCTTAAAGCTCCTTTTTTGCTTTTCTATTTTGAGCATCCTTAAGCTTGTTCCTTCATCAAGACCCCATGAGATAACAACATGTAATGAAATAACATCTGAACTTTTATGGGATCCTTTTATAGCGTTTAGGGCATACCTGAATGTCTTTTATGTCCCCTCTGATCTCTCTTTCTCTCTCTCTCTCAATACACTCTCTTCACTCTCTTCACTCTCTTTCTATAACTCTTTGAAATTCTTTACATTTAATACTCTCTCATTATCTCTTTGTCTCTAATAGTTCCATCTTCAAGTACGTACAAGCAAGTTTATAAGAAAACTTCATAACAGTGCGTTTGTTCAAAATACATTTCTTGCCCTACTACTGTCAATTAACAAGTAGAATTTTCAAGTTGAAACATCTTGCTTCATCACAATACAGCTTTGAGCATTTAGTGTGAACAAGAGGAAAAAAAAGAATTTTTTTCAAAACTGAAATGCTATGAGGGCTAATTCAGTGAATGAAGTAGCTTGTCAATACATTCACGATACTCAAACTACTAGAGGTGACCAATTGCCATCAATGACACAATATAAATGACATTAAGCTTTCGGCCATAAACAAATAGCCCTTGAGGGGTTATAATAGTATTTATGAGTGATGTTAGTTGATGAGTTTCAGCATTTAATTTATGTTCGCCAATGACTTTCTCTCCAAGCTGATTCTTACATTATATGGAGTTGTTTTCGCCTTTTTTTTCCATATATAGTATATTTATATTATACATCTCTCGGACATTCAGAAGTGAGTGAGAAGGAGAGAGAGAAAGGATGAAGGGGGGGGGGTAGGAGTAGGAACGGAGAGATTCGTTCTGCGACGTCGTCAGCGAAAAATGACGACGTCGCTCACGACAACATTAACAGCTGCTAAGCTTAAATATTGGAAATGAAGCCCAGAAGAAAGGGAACAAAAACAAAAAGAAAAATAAATTCTTTTTTTCATTCTCATTCCTCTTCATTACATGCCATTGGTGAGATTTGCATCTCCATATTAACATATCCATTATCATCTAACATTCCATCTGATATTTGATGTACACAATAAGCTGATCAACAGTATATTAGTGACGAGACAATCGGTTTTTGGTGTTTATAAGCCTTTTTCCATATTTCATCTTTTCATCAAGCCATGATGATGATGATGATGATGATGAAGTTTGAGAATGGAGAGAAGGAATGGGGGGTGGAGGGAATGAAAGTAGAAAGATAACTGAAATAATATTTATTTAATTAGAATAACCTCTCTCCCATCTATTCACAGGGTACAAACTAGATGGGAATAATAAACTAATTGAATTAATATTAGATGAATAAACTATTCTTTCTCTGAATCTCTCTCTCTATATATAAGCATCTCCCTCTCTCTCTCTCTCTATCTGTAGATCATTTTGTAGCCAATCTGAGAAACGTCTCTTCCTCCCTCTCTCTGTTTCTCTCTCCCTCAGAAAGTCCTCTCACACCCTCTATCATGTTTGATTCTTCCTATTCCCTCGATAATATTCTTTTTTATTTGCCAAAGATTTTTGATATTCAAAATCACCAAAAAAGGGGGGGGGGATTTCTTTTTTTCAATTTCTCTTTTTCATTTTTTTTTTTGCTCCAAAAATGGAACAAGTTCGATGAAATCGGGCTGCAATCAAACCATCCATCCATCCATCGTCGTTGTCGTCATCTTCATAGTTGTCGTCGTCGCCAAACAACAATTTCGTAAATTAGCCCGGCGGGCCAATTGACTTCATAAAATAAAGAAAAAAAAGCTTTCTTTTCTTCTTTATTTTTCTTATAAACTATATAAAGTTATGTGAACATGAAACATGTTTGGTATAGCAGCAGCAACAGCAATAGCAACAGCAGAAGGAGGACCACAACAACTGCTTGCTATCAGCTTATTTGCATATTCTGAATCACATTGATTTACGTGAATGGCTGCGTGGAAATTCACGTGGCACTAGAATTGAAGGAGGTAGAGGAAAAGGAAGGGAATGTGAATGGAATTCATGCTTACATTCATATCAATTGCAAAACGGTTGCATTCGCTGCATTTTAACAGCCCAAAAAGGAAGACGAAGAAGATGAAGATGAAGAAAAAATTATTTAAAGAAGAATAATATTACAATTTCATGAATGTAATGTTAGAAGAATAGCCAATAATGCCCTCAGGCATTTCATACTTCTACTTCATGTTTTCATATTTTACGGAGAATGAGGGAGTAATGAAGAAAGAGAGGAAGACAGAAATGGAGATCATTCATGAAACTTCTATATATCCATATATGCATATTGAGCTTAATGACTTCTTCTTTTCACACTTTTTTTACGATTTAAAATGCATCGGCGATAGCTTTTTCCTATTTGACTCGAAATTTACGATTAGCTTCTGCTTGTGCTTCATGTTGTTGTTGTTTGTTGGTTGTCAAGAAGCTTGTCTGATGTCCAACACGTCGTCGACAACGATTTTTTTACGTTTTTCTCCATCTTTCTCTCTCTCTCTCTCTTTCAATCTCATTTTTCTTGAAAGTTCTTCTGTTATCTATCGCATTCGTCCTCTCTCTGTCTTACTTTCTCTCTTTGAGTCAGTTTATTCTCTTTCATACTCTCTTACTCCTTTGCCTTCCACCCCTTCTCCTCCCACATCTCTTCGCCTACTTATGGCTAATCGTACAGTTGACGGCAATAAAAAAGGAAAAGTTATGAAATTCCTATATCATAGTGAATTCAATTGAGATTTCCACTTCTATATTTACCAAATACAAAATGAGCTTAATTGGCTTGCCATTCGCAAAGCACAACGTCTTCAGCCTTTATGTAATCTCTCAAGCTTGTTATATACGGAGCTGTTTTTGGTGAGAGTCATTTAAAATTCTGATAATCAGATGATGAAAACCGGGAAATGGGAGAAGCAAAAAAAGACTGAAGAAGCAGATGTTTGACGTCAGTAAATGTTGATGTGAAACATGAAGCTTTTCTCCTAATCGAAAGCTTCATGATGCAATAATGATTTCATTTTTTTGCTCACTTTCCATCTCTCTCTCTCTTTCTCTTTGTGGTTTCACATTTTGTGAGTTTATTGAGAGACGAGAAGAAGAGAAAGTTTTTCGATTGGAAAACAACGAAAACGAATTGATTTATTCTGTCCTTTAACTTCATCTTCTTTTTAACTGATCAAAGATTATTTTATTCTAAATTTGGAATAAATGTTTCTCTTCAAGTTACCAACTTAAGCTGCAACATCTTCCAGCTTCATCTCCTGCTTTATGTTGTTATCAATAACATAAGATGGTAGAAGCAAGATATATTACAAGGAGAAACGAAAAGAACAAAATTTTCCATTTTGGTCTCTCAAGTTTCTAAGAAAAGTCTGAAACAGCCGGCAATATGCTTTTGACGACCCAAATATAGTCTTGAACAACATGAAAAAGTCATGAAATACAATTTATTTAAATTAATTCTCATCCATACATTATTTATTTTTTTTTATTTGATCATCTGATGAACTTTTAACTATATGATATAGTTAATTATCCTTCTGTTTGGTATATCAGGATCGTACCATCCGATAAACTTAAAGGCTCTGGGGAAGAATAAAAGCTGCTACGAGACCACATATCTGTATACATATACGCATTTGGGGTGTTTGGTGTTTTTGGATATGACGTCAATAAAATAAAAAAATATAATTTTTATATATTAACTATACATATACATACACATCATAGTATAGTATATGGTATATGGTTAACGATCTGACTTGTGTCGCCTCCATAAAACAATTGCACGAACTTGTGCCTCCAAAATAATTCTGATCAATATGCATAAGTAGGCATAATGAATGATTACATTTCAATTAACCATATTAACTATGTGTAATGATAATTTATGCTAATTTTTAACGAATTTTGTCTCTCTACTTCATTCTGCTCAAGTATTGGAAGTGATGACCGCAAATTTCTGAGAAAAAAAGACCAGAAGGGAGGGAGGCAGGGGTGAAAGGTTTTTTTTGGAAGCCAATTGCCGTAGGCTATATTGAGTTAAAAAACGCTTGCAACTCTCATTAGCATATAATATGTTATTGGCATTTGAAAGTTTGGCAATGTTTCAATCTATGTGGCATAAATAGTATGGTTAAGACATTCATATTTTTCACCTTTTCCTTTTTCCGAAACATCAATCACAGATAGAGGATGTGAGAAAAAAACAAACAGGGATTGTGATCTCTATTCTCTCTCTATCTTATTTCTCTCTTTACCTCTTTATCTCTCGATCTCTCTCTCTATATCTCTCTCTGTCAAAATTAAAAGAGGGAAAATGCATTTTTCTTACGCAAGTATAAGCTTCTCATCCTTTAAATCATTTCCCATTCTTCATAATCCTCAAAAAGACTTTTGTCAAAAGCATTTTCTCAGCCATTCTTTACCCGAAGTTTCTTTTTCAAACAATTTGATGAGAGGGGACTTGAAAATGAATGTTTATGGGCTGCTAAAGCTTAGAGCATAAGCTTTCCAGCTATTTTTTAATAATATAAAGATGAAATAGATTTAAATACTGTTTTTCTGATAATTTATTTTTTATTTTTTGCAGGCTGCACACTCACCGACAATCTATGCGAAGAAAATGAAACCTGTTATCCAGGTATGTTATATGGTGTTGAGGACAGTCAATGTCTTTATTTGGAATTCAAATTGTGCTTGAGTCAAGTACAAAATAGGAAGAAGCTTAGTCAAGCTTTATAAATATTTCACTTGTGGCCTTTAAAAAAGCGCGGGCAGAAAAAAATATTTATTTTGACTTCTAAAAAAAACTTATTTAAGTACAACTTCGTATGCATTCATATCCTTCACAGAATCATTTTAAATTTTATTTTTAATTCAATTTTTTACCCTTTTACTGCTTCAGATGGAGTTTTCGGACAATGTTTTTCACCTGTCTATGGTGTCCCAGAACCAACTGTTTTAACAGAGCTGGATGAAGCTCAACTTGAGCTTCTTCGCCTTGAGTTGTTAAGGTAAGCCACCACCCGCCTCTACCCATCTTTGCATAATCCTTAAAGGAGGCTTGGCAAATAGAGAAATGTCTTGAGAAGAAAAATGGGAAGTAAAAGAGAATATCTTAAGATGTAGAGAGAGAGAGTAAGAGTTGTAGAGGGAAAGTACATGATGAATTTCTATTTCGCACGTGTCCTCCTCCTCCTCCTCCATCATTAACAACTTTAAATATTCTGAGTGAAACAAATGATTTCTACTTGTGTCGTCAGAATATATTTTGTCTTGGAAGGGCTCAACTAAAAAAAAGAAGTATAAAACTAGGAAAATCAAAGCAATTTAGTGAATTCTAGCTGCATCTTCCTGTTTTTGTAGAAGATTAGCAAGATAATTACAGTAATCAATGATGAGAGCGAAGAAGAGCAGAAGAGGGGGGGGGGGTTTCGAAGGTTTGCAAACGAACAGCCGAACTTTAAATCTTAAATTTCATTTTTCCTTCAAGGGAATGAAATGGAAAGGCACAAGGAAAAGTTGAGAGAGAGGAAGAGAAATTGGTCTTTGCAGTGCTGACGGCAATACTCACGTCATTTGACGAATTCGATATTGTTGTCAGGCGGACGGAAATAGACAAGATGGCTCTTCATGTCTTTTTCCTTCACACTTCCTCTCTCTCCCTCGTTCTCTCTCTTCTACTCTCTTTATAAGAACCTTATTCTCTCCGACATCCGTAGATGAAGAAACAATTCTTTAAGAGAAGGAGGAAAAGATCAAATAAAAAGAAAAATGCTCCAAATGAGAAACTCATTGATGTGGAAATCGCCTTAGGCAACTCAAGTTCGATTTTGAAACGGAAAATGTTTCTTCAAATAGCCATTGAGCTTTGAAGTGAGACAATCTCTCATAAAGAACAATGTGTGGGAGAAGAACGGGAAAAATAAATTTTATTATTAACAAAGAATATAAAAAAATGGAATTTCAGAATTTACAAAGCCGGTAATGAGTGGGCTGATGAGCAAACACAATGTGTTTTGGCTTATTACAAGCTATCCATGTCATACGATCTTCTGTACGATCCGAACTTCTGCCAAGTTCATAACCCAGCCAAAGTCTGGGGATTATTACAGGTATAGGATACATCATAGAAAGCTTTGCTAATATCTTCGTTTTACAGTTGATTGGTATGGGCTTAAATGTAGACAACTCAGTTGAAGATGAAGTCAATCCACAACAAGTTTTACTTCTCGATGATGAAGTTGGTGATGAAAGATCTCAGTATGATCGAGATGCACCAGCAGTTGAAGAAGTTGAAATGGTTAGAACAATGATTTGAACTGTGGCCTAATTGTTCTACTTTCAGCTTGTTCCTCTGGTTCCAACAGACGACGAAGTTCCAGAAGACGAGATTCAACAGATCATTCAACAACTCAATGAGCCATTACCAGAGATCGATCTTGAAGGTAGGAGAAGTTCAAGATGAAGCTTCATAACCAAACTGTTACAGAATATGTTAATCAAGACGATACAATTGATCCAACAGTCGAACAGTACATGGAAAAAATCGTTAAAAACGAAGATCCAGGTCAGATGATCAATCTGAAAACTCTTTCAAGCAATGCTCTTCATTCAGATCTATCACAGCTGTCAGATAGTCAGCTTAATGAATTAATATCACGTCTCTTCACATTAAAAGATAATTTAAGTATAGCTGAATCAGCTGATGAGCAACCTGAAGAAGGTATGTTAATCAAATCTCCTAAAGCAGATGAAGTCTTAACTATACTAACCACTATATATAGCTTTAGAATGCAACCAAAAATGGCTGCAGTAAAAAGCTTGTTTTCACTCTATTCAATCATTGTCTTTGGCTATAAAAAAACTTCAGTAATTTCGAACTTTTTTTTCGACAGCCTGAGGGAACTTCCATGAAGTTGAGAAACTGATGAGAGTTCTCTCTAAACATTTATATATATAGAACACCCAGTTGAACTTCTGACACTGTCAAGGGGATATCAAAAGATACATGACCATAGTCCATATCCTCCCTCACTACTAACCATCTGAACTCATCAAGTCAAATCCTCATCTGTCAGAAGAAGCCGAAAAGAAGATTTTCCATTTCAACCAATCACCATCATTTTTCATAAAAATAGAAAACTCAACACATTCCATGATGTCATTAATGAAAACATTGCGTTTGAAGCAAAAAAAAAATGACAAACTTCTTATAAATTTTTTATTTTCCGTCTTCCTCATCTCCTATTACTACTGCACCATCTGACTACTCCCTCTGACTACCTCTTTTGCCTCTCTCTCTCTCTTGCTTTCTCTCCATGTTTAACAAAACAAACTCTGACAGTGTCCCCCGCATTTTCTCAACATTTTTCGAAAAGCTATCACGTCATCACATCACAACAACCAACTCATTTATGTAAATTTCACTTGGAAAATCACGTAAATCAACGAGCTGCTTGTTGAAATTACAAAATCTTAAAGTGACGTGTAACGTATCCACGTCTTTCACGTGAATAGAAAGGAATGAATACTCACGATACGATCATTTCCGAAAACAAACGCATAGTAAGCGGTTGTGTTGTTATTAAAAATGAAACTTTAATAATTTATTAACATCAATCAATATGTATATATTATAGTTGGAGAAGCTGAAGAAGCTATAACACTTGATAACTCAGCATTAGCTGATCAGCAACAAGTACTAAAGAAAGATGCTGAAGAAGTTGGAAATGTTGAAATGGGCTTGGATAATACAGTCCATAAGATAGTTAAAGGACGTAACAGTGGAATAACTCGTGTGGTCGGCAATCGAGTCTATTTAAAGGTTTGTTTTTAAAAAAAATATTTTTTTCCTCAATTAGCATATAAAGCACATTAAGCTGATACTTAAGTCATCTGTTTAAGGTTAACATAAAAGCTGAACAGCAGCTGTATCCATTGATCGAGTTCCTTCAAAATACTATTGCTTTACCTAATAATCTTATCTTTGACGATTTTCAGTAAGCTTCATTACATATAAGCTTCATAATATTCAAATATTCATATTCAGATTTGATCAGGGTCAATTGTCAATGAGAATCAACCGATTAGAAGGTGTTAAAGCTCCAAAAGACAAACGAATTGATTCTGTTGAAGGAGTTGCCAAAGCTGTTTGTGAGTTTTTGAGCTTTCTCCTTCTCTCCATCTCTCTTTTTTCATTTGCATATTTCAAATTATCATGTGTAAACATGTCATTATTCGTATTCAGCTTCATCTATAGACTATAGAAGAAAAGAAAGAAAAAAAAAAGAAATTTTTGTTTATTTATTTTCTTCCCCATTTTCAGACAAACGTCGAAAAGATATAGCTCGATTTTCTGGAGCTGAAGTAGCTGAAACTGGCATCGGAATCGGATCGGTTAGTTTTTTGAGTATTTCTTTTCCACTCATCTAACCTCTCAGTCCATCCTTCTCTTTCTCTTTCTCTTACTCTCTCTCAATCTCAATCTCTCTTTCACTCTCTCTCGTTCTTTCTCTTCCATATATTTCACATCACACGAATGATACAATAATTTGCTTAAAAGCTTCTTCCTCTAGTTTTTTCCATTCCACAATTTTTTTTTCCTCCTCATTCCATTCCTTCCAGGAGTCCGTACCCGTAGAATCAGCTGAGCGTGACTGGATTTTCAAGCCAATCCTCATCGTCTGCGGTCTGACGATTACTGCTCTCATTTCAGTTCTCTCTGTAAGCTTTACCTTATTTCAAACATCTTCATCAGTCTTATATTATATTCAGATTCATTTATATAAGAATCGACGATATTATCATCAGAATATCAAGCAAATGGCTTCTAGCTTTGACACTAAAGCTAACTTGACCTACCAAGTAAGCTATTTATTGGCTTTTTTTTAAAATTTATATTGAAAAACAACAGGACATCTGCCGTCAACGAGTTGGTCAAGAGCCAAATTCTGGCCGAGCCAGTAAAAGCAGCTCAACCAGTAGCTGGTGTGGAGATGAAGCACAACAGCCAACTATCGATATTGGCACGGGACATGTTGTCATGGTAAGTATTTTTTTATTTTCAGTTCAATTTACATATAGTTAAAAAGAAATAGAGGAAGAGTGGTTAAATGAGCTCACACAATGAAGCTTATATACGATAGTAAAAAAAAGCTTTTTCGTATAAATATTTATTATATGATATAGTTAATTATTGAGGAATGCTTTTGTTGCATCTCATCTCTCTCTGCTGCAACCAGCTGCTTTTTCAATTTTTTTTTCTGTCAACTATTCATATCTGAAATTGAGCTGAAACAAATCATTCAAATGGAAAAATACAATGAAACAATGAAAATAGGACAAGAAAAAAAAATTTTTTTTTCTCATTTCAGAATTTCTTACAAGAGATGTTGGCTGATCCATCTCGCATGGAGGCTCAATGGGATTCCATTAACACATACTGTAATTTAACGAAGGAAAAAAATATTGGAGCACAATATACAAACAAAAATCGATCAATAATTCCATGTAAGCTTAAAACCCATATAATATCAATGTTATGCTGAATATATTTGCAGTTGATGAGAATTTGGTTCCCATCGAAGCTTGGAAGAATGAAACAGCTTATATAAACGCCAGCTTCATCTATGATGATGATCCAAAGTAAGATATTCCTTTTGAATTGTTAAATGTGCACGAAGGAGATGAGGATGAGATTATTCTCACAGGCTTCACTACTTACTTGTTATATTCCAAATTATTGTCTTCAATATATTATATTCGTATAGTTAGAAGCATCTAGCTATAGCCTGGATGTAATTTGGACAAATAACATGATCCAAAAAATGAAAATGGAAAAAAAATGTAATGAAAATTGAAATATTTCGCATTTTTTGCAGACAACCTGTCTATATGGCAGCTCAAACACCACAAGCTGATGATATGGTTGGGTTCTGGCAAGCCATATGGCAACACGGTGTCTGCTTAATCGTTAATTTAACTGACACTGATGAAATCAGACAAGACAAAAACTATTGGCCCGCAGAGGGAAGTCAATTACATGGACCATTTGAGGTATCATTATATAACAGAATAATATTATCAATACCGCTCACACATCATAGATTCACTTGGTTTCTGAACATATTTGGAGTTCAGATTACATGGTTCGATCATTCTATTTAAAGAATCTTCAAAATAATGAAACACGCACAATCACACAATTCCATTATATTAACTGGCCCAAGGATTCAACTCCATCATCGGCTAAGAGCTTATTGGAATTCAGAAGGTTCGTCAGTCATTTGTTTATTTTCTTTTACACGTCTCCTACAAACACTTCCTTCGTCATAACAATCTAGGAATTAGAAAAAAAAGTTATTTTCGTTCACGTTTTTACGTCAAATGAAAAAAATTACATTTTACACTACCACTCATTTGCGTACAAAATGTAATTTATGCAAATTTAATAAGATTTAACAATAATTGAGAATATTCAATTACTTATTTATTTATTTTTCTAGAAAAGTCAATAAATCCTATCGTGGACGATCATCACCATTACTTGTTCATTCGTTGGATGGATGTGGACGTACAGGAGTTTACTGTGCCGTTGATCTTCTTTGTAACCGTCTGCTACGAGGTGTTCGTCAGATTGACGTTGTCGCTTCGGTCGAACATTTGCGCGATCAACGAGATGGTATTAATGATATATTATATATAAATATTCATTACAATGTTATTGTAGGAATGGTTCGTACTGGTGATCAGTTCCGCTTCATATATGGTAGTGTAGCACAAGAAGTTTCTATGCTAATTAAGAAGAAAGATCCATAAATGACGTCTGTAGCTTTTCATTATTCTGATGATATTGGTAACGAACGGCTGATATTATTAGAATATGAAAGTAGCTTATTTGGTGTATTCAATCGATATTTGATCTCTCCCTCTCTCTCTCTTCTTGCCTCTTTTCTTACTTGATCTCTCTCTCTATATATCTCAATCTTCATTTTTTAGCTTCTCTCTCTATCTCTATCTCTCTCTCTCTTCTTTTGCCAAATTAATGAATTTATCTCTATGTTTCCATAATCACAACTATCTATCGATCAATATCCATTTGAGTGACTGTTCATTTTTTATTGAAAATGGCTTATTTTTTCTTTTTTCTGCCTGAAAGAAAAAATATCATTTAACATCTTGCCATTTTTAATAAAATCAATAACTATTATTATTATAACATCAATAAATTCCCCTACCCATTCTGTCTGTACTGTTACCGATCTTTACATGGCTTATGTAATGAATCTGTGTTGAAGTTATTCGATTCCTATATACATATATATAACAAACTAGATATAACAAACAATATAATTAACTTAATTATCAATCATTCAAACTTTCACTATCAACACACACACACACATATCTCTTCACGTATAACACATATCCGGGAGGATTGGGTGTGAATAGTGAAGGTGAAGGGAAATGAAGTAAGTTGAAGGAGATGAAGATAGCCAGAGGGACATTCATCTAAGCTCTTTTCTATATTTTTATTTTTTCGTTCACCTGTATAGATGCATGATGATTGAAGATGAAACTGCTTTGACTGTCATCTACTTGTCTTTCAGATATTCGTTACAAAGCCGTCACCACTCATCTTTAGCAGTCATGTTGTTCGCCAGGAAGTTTTGTGTGTGTGTTCTCGAACCGGATGCTTCTAATCAACAAACGCTCTCAGTCCTCGTTCTCCTATCCAAACCATCATCCTTGTTTGCAGCTGATTATCTCTGCACGCATTTCCGTCTAAAAAGATAGAGAGAGAAGAAAAAAAAAATTTTCCATTTTTTACTTCTGTAGTATCCGCGCATATCATCAGTTCGCTCTCACGCCTATCATCTCTATCTGTGTCTATTCATTCCAATAGCTATATATGGAAATAGGTAGAAAGTACGTCTTACAATCCTGAATGTATCTATTTGCCCTATGGCAATAAATGACAAAAATTTCTTTGTTGTCAGTTCCTTCAATAGGTGTCAATAGGTATTTGAATTGATCGTCGTTACCTCATTTCATCAACTATTTCCTTCAACTTTATTCTTCATTCAGAAGAGAAAAACTGACGACGACAACGACGACGATAAGTTAACGATCGTTTCAAAGAAATAAAAGAAGAAATGGATCATTTTCCTTTTACGTTCTGGTTTTGTTCGTTTATTCGAAGAGAAAAAAAATTGTTTATTTTCTTACCAAAATTTGTGAAGGAGAAAAAAAAAACTTTTTTCACTCCAGATTATCGTAGAAGGAGAGATGACAAGAGAGAGAGAGAGAGAGAAGTAAGCGGAAAAAAAATTTTTTTTTCTTACGCTGTTCTCACTATCTTCATGCGACTTCAGATGACTTCCCAACCCCTTAGCTCTAACCCTCTTCTTTAACATCACCCGTACTCGCGCGCTCAACCCTGCCCCCCCCCTCTCTCTCTCTCTCTCTCTCTCAACCCCGCGAAAATCCCAGAAAATGACTTCTCTTTTGACAACTTTCATGACATTTCTCTCAATTTCATTGATGAATTTGGAAGAGATTTTATTGAAAGATAACATTCATTGCCATAAAAAGACTAAAATTTATTTAACTTCTCGCTAAGTTTTTATGAAAAAAACAAATTTTAATTTCATTTCTCTCGTTCATGACGTCACAACTTATCCCATCTTTTCTCTCTTTATCTCTCAATCTCTCTCTCTTCATCTCTCTCTCTCTCTCTCAGTACCTATTATTCTATCTCTTACTCTTTTAAGTGATGACTCTCTAAGTGTGATGATTCTTCTTAGCTTCTTGCACCTGCTAATCTCCTCCCTCTTCATTTTCTTCTCACCTTTGCTTCTCCTCCGTCTTCTTCTTCATCTTTTACGTCTTCATTACTCTTTTTCTCTCTTTCTCTTTTACATCATCATCTTGCAAGACGTATTTCCTCATATTTTCTCTCTATATAAGTTCTTCTGTGTGTAACTCCCATCCTTCGTTACTCTCCTTAGCTCTCTGTAACTGTATAGCTTGTTCTCTCTATGTCTCTCTCCCTCTCCCTCTTAATAAAAATCAAGGTTGAAATATAAAAAAAAGTTGAAAAAATTTCAATTTTTCGCAAATCCAAAATAAGAATCTTTGTATAAAAGTTGTATTATCATCTTGAGATCTCTCAGACTAAGCACCTGACGTCTATCTCTCCCCTCATATCTCTCTTAACCTTATTCTCTCTCACATCATTTCATCAATCTATCTCTTTTCTAAAAGTAATCGATTTCTTTTAATTTTATTGAAATTATAATTTTTATTTTCTTTTTTTTTTATTTCCGATGAGCAACTAGTAATGAGCACGCAAGTTCGCTCATCCTACTGATAATTATCTGTAATTAGTCGCCCATCTCTTTCTCTCTTATTTTTTCCCTCTCTCTCTCTCTCAATCCCTCTCTCTCTTTCTCTCTCTCTCCTCTTGTTCGTCTTCTTTCTCCGTCATCTTATCCGACGGACCAATTGGCCTTTCAGCTTCATCCGATTTTAAATTTTTATAAAAAAAAAACTTTTTTTTTAATTTTTCCCATCTGTTCAGCTTCTTCCTCTCATTTTTCACTTCTTCCAGGTAAGTTTTATGATTTTCATTTTGACTTCTCTGAACTTTCTTTTCTTTTTTTTCATTTATCTCTAATCTCTCTGTCATCATCCCTATCTATCAATTCTCCTCTATTGTGTTTTCTTTTGGAATAAAAAATTTGTTATAAAGATTCATACATTATCTCATTACTCCGAGTTGAGAGAGATATAGATAGATAGAGAGAGAAAAAGGAACAAAAAGATGATTTGACTCAGAAATGACGGCTTTAAGGAGAAACAGTTGTTTGCAGTTTCTTTGCTTTCTTTCCACCAATTGTTTCTTTGACTTAAATCGTCTCTCTTTTTTATTTCGAAGCTCTCTTTCAACCTTTTAGGAGAGAATTACTATGCTGTACAATCTCATTTCTCTTCTCTTTTTGCAATCCTAACCATATACTATGCGTTGTATTACATCCTCAACCTGTTACTTTATCTTCGACAGAGTGCTTACCTGCGTTCAATCAGTTCCGTTGATGTTCTTTCAACCTATGCCTCGCCCTCTCTTCCTGTTGCTCTTTCCAGAGAGAGACATTCGCAACTTTTCGGATTGAAATTGAGAACGCTCGTCTAGTTGCTCCTTATTAAGTACAACACACACTTGCTCATATTTGGATTTGTTCCGTTCGGCAGTTCCTTAAAGATAGTCTTATACTCTCAACCCTCTCATCATTCTTGTATTCCTTCTCTGTCCATCTCTCTTATAAGCTATGCTCATTCATTTCACCCACGTCTTTTCTCTCAAAAAAATTAGTTTATTTTCTCGATTGCCATCCATTTTCGACAATTTTCGTTTCTTAGCAATTCTTCAGAAGTCTTCGAACCAACAATTCAGATGTTCTTTACCACATGACTCATATGGACCTCTCGTCTGTTTTATCAATTGGTGGAAGTGCCGTTTCGTTTTTTCCTTTCTCATCAACACCTAGTCCTTCATTTCATCATTCATATGTGAGTTTGTTTATTTTATTTTTTTGTTTCCATGTCTTTCTCTTTCTCTTTCTCTCTATGTCTCTTACTGTCATTATAGTAGTTATGAGGTTGTTGTTCCTATAACCTCTACATGCTATACTATTTTCTGTGAATGAGGAAGCTAAACTGTTCCTGTAGCGTGAGATAGAGAGTCTGAGCATTTCTTTAGTTAGTTTCATGGATCTCAATTACTTCGGCATGCTTTGTTCTCATGATTGAGTGAATGCAACATCTCTTATTTTCTTTTCAACTCATTTTATCACGTTAAATGCTTTTCGGTCATGCCCCTGAGACATTTGGACTACTATAGAGAAAGCTTGATATAAAAGTCACGTGAGGGTAGTTCGCTGCGTCATCACTAAGATAATGACAAGGCTCATGTTTCTGATATATCTTCTCGTCATCTGACAGAATGCTCATCGGCATAGCTTTCATTTTAGTTTTCTCGTCACTATAGTTGATCATAGGGACAGTCTGTAATGTATGACTCGTCAATTGAGTTGATAACACCAAAAGTCATCAAAATTCTTGGAGTTATGTATTGGAATGAATAACCTCTGTAGTCTTGTCAATTTACAATCTTTGCTTATCTGATTGAAGACACACAAAACATTGTTGACATGCTTGCCAATCATAGCAACGGAATTAATGAGAGGGAGTAGAACGTGAGCGTGTGAACAGCATGTAATGATGGTTCTTGATATGCATGTGCTTCTGAGACTGAGAATGAGAAAGATCTGTTTCAATGAGTTGCTTGTTGAAGACATAGTGTTTTCATCTCAATTTCTACAGTTTGGTCAAAAAAGTGATGCAAATTCCACGGCAGAAATGCATTTATTTTGTAAATCGACAGCATCGAAGGTACGGCAGCGGCATGAATGGCAGGAGAAGTATGGAGTACTAGGATCTCCATTGTAAGATTCATACAAATCATCAGCAAATATCATTTTTATTTCCTTCAGTAAAACAAGCCGAGCGAGACGAGGAGCCTTGTTCTGTCGCTCAGGAACATGGCTCGAAATTCTAGGTGAAGCGCCTGAAAATTCCATTGAACGCGAAACAATCCGTGGCTCATCCACCGAAAACACCCAATATGGAATTTTAGATTTTATATCAGTTGCTATAGGCTTAATTAGCATACGAGGTGTTCAATCAAATCGTTTTTTATGTATGAATAGCGAAGGAAGTTTATATTCGACGGTAAGAGAATGATACAACCAGTGACGATCATCATTGAATGAATCTCTTTCAGCCGATCTCAAATTATTCATCTGAATGTATATTTATGGAGGAAATGATGGAAAATTATTATAATTTATATTCATCATGTACTTATGGATCACGTAAGAGGCCATGGTACGTAGCTTTACGTCGCACCGGAATACCGCGAAAAGGAAAGAACACAAGACGACGTCGGAAAGTGAGTTTCATCAGCATTTCATTTTGAATTCTGTTTCAAAGATTTCATTGTCAAATATTAAAGATGATCATTTAGGCCAGTCATTTTCTTGTTATCCATTATGATAGAACATCTATCGCTCAAAATTATATTTCGGAAGGGCAATATGGTTTTTCACGGCGGCTTCTCTCAAACCTACGTCAGCAGTCATTGATGAAGCTTCGAAAAAAATATCAAAAGAACTTGAAAATTCCCAGTTCGTCGACGAATGCTCAACAGTTTGTTTTTCATTTGCCAGCTCTCATCATATCAAACTTTCTTTTTCAGGTTGCCAACTGTTCCGAAAGGATCAAACTTAAATCAAAAACGAAAAAATCGAAAAAAAATAAAAAGTCGTCGTGAAGAGCGACTTCTTCAAGAAGAACTACGACGACAACAGCGACGAGAAGATATTCGTCGTTTACGTGAAGAAGAATTGAAAAGAAACAAAGATCGGCTTTATGGTGAAGCTCTACATCGTTCATCACATGCTATTCCATCTGCTGTAACATTACCTTCTTCAGCTTCTTATCCAGCTTCTTTATCAAAAAATTCTCCGCCCGTATACGTTCCACCAAGGATATCATCTGGAGCTGTATCAACTACTCCACGTCTATCTGGCGCTGGACTACAGATTCGTCCACGTCGAATATCATTAACGACAACAACAACTTCAGCATTTTCTAGAACACATAATTTATAGAAAGAAATTGTCTGATGCCATAGAAAGATATGCAAATTTAAGTTTTTCTATTCTTATGACTCTAAATACTACTCTGTCTCTACCATACTACTGATCTCATGTAAGATATTCGAATCATCGCAAAGAAATGCTGTCTCTCTCTCTGTCTCTCTTTCTCTCTCTCTCTCTCTCTCTCTCTCTGCTTTTCCAATCCTCTCTTTAACTTCTTTGAAAGAAATTTTTTTATAAGAAACTTAATTAATATTCTCAATTATGACGTCTTCTTCATCTTCTTCAAAATAGAATCTCAATTGATATGCAAAGATTCTTCATTTGTACGAGTTGTTTCATATTGTCCTCACGTAATCTCACGTGTATTTGTTTGTTTGTTTTTTTTACATTTTTTTTTAATAAAAATTATCTTTGAATGGTCTCGAAAATCAATTTTTACGATTCGGAACGTTGTCGTAAAAGGTCATACTATGCACAGTATGATTCATGCGTTCGTAACTATCTTCACGTTAGTACGTGTGAGTCATTTGAGAGTGTAAGCTCGCCAACAACCGGTTGCTCTTCGCCTTTTTTTTTGTAATTTTTGAGAAAAAGATTCTTTTTTTGGAGTCATTAGCTCATTGGCTCTCTCTCTCTTTTTCTATTTCTCAATTAGCATATTTGATTTGATGTGATTTTTAAAAAAACAATTTGTTTGTTTTCCTGAATGTTGTGAGATGCGAACGACTCGTATGGCCTCTTCCGTACAATATGAGGAAGTGAGGAAGAACGGCAGGGAGAATGCAAAGAGAGCCGAGAATTCCATGAAAGGTAAGGAGAATGAGGAAAAGAAAAGCAGAAGTACAGGAAATGGGAGTCTAAAATGGAGAGAAAGAGATAGAGGGAGAGACAATACGAGAGAGTAAGACATATAGAATGAATGAAAAAGAAAAAGAGGGAGAATAGATCCTTAATTCCTCACTTGATAATCGACGAGAAGCTTTCACCTGACAACGGATTCAATTTCTTCAAAAGTCTTTTTATATACTCTTTTACTATTTATGTGATAGACATAAGGAAGAGAGAGAGATAGAGAAAGAGAGAGAGAGAGAGAGAGAGAGCTCTAACAAGCTCCAGATGAATCATTTTGATTATTTGTTGAAAATTCAAGTTCTTATTGATATGTTTGCTTATCGTCATCATCTCATTAATCATCGGCGGTTTCAAACATTTCATTCTCGCACTCCATCAAATCTCTTATAATATCAAAAACTGTTCCAAATTCACTTTTTCGGTGCTTTTTTTTTCTTTTTTCTTCTTTTTACTGTCAAATCAGCTGTTTCAATATGAAGCTGAATCCTCATATGGATATGGCTGTTGGGTAATCAAGTTCCTCTTCAAGCCATCTCGATAACCAACATCCATATTGCATAATGAGAAATATTATTTTGGTGTTTGTATGGCATTTGTTTAAGCTCAATGCCGTTGGAGGTTAATCAATGCTCCTTCTCATGCTTTCAATTAAATTTATTTTAAAATCATGATTATGTTGTTTGTCTCGGCAAAAAAAAGGGAAAAAAAAAGTTTTATTTTCTATCGACTTCTGATGCAGGTGTCTACCAACTACGTGTGCGTGTGTATTATCGAGCTGTATGTGTATGTGTGTGTGTGTGTGTGTGTGTGGTATGTGTGCGTGTGTGTGTGTGACTATTCGGAAAGAACACTTCGAGAGAGTTATATCAAGCTTTTGCCTTGTTTTCCTCATTTACTCAGAATATCTTGAATTAAACAAACAAAAACCTTAAGCTTTACCCTCTTTCATGTTCTAGCTTTCTCTCGTCCTGATGTGCTGTTTGGCTGTCATCATACCGTTTCAAATCTCCTCTTTTTTTTTCTCCAAATATTTGAGTTCACGCATTATACGATGCCATTTCATATGATGCAACTTGTCCTCGCTTTATCAAATCTTTTGAGCTTCTCCGTTTCCGATATTTTTTGTTCGCATAGATCACACGTGAACTTCCGGCATTCACTCAAAATCCACAAAGCCACGCCGGCATTTCATGGTTTGCATGCAAACTGAACGGTTGTGCTTCGGCTCTCTCCCTCTCTCTCTCATATTCTCTCTCTCTCCTTCTTTATCTTTCTTCATCCTAACCATCTGTACCAATTTAGGGCTTCTTTCGAAAGCCATCGTTCTCACGCCCTCTCAGCTTTTTGTTTCAATTCTGAATAGCATTGAGGATAATTTTTATATGGTAAGCTTTACTTCAAAACAATAAAGGTGAAGGACTCGTTAGTTATTTGATATTCCAGAAGCAATTGACCAGAAGCTTCTCCCCCCACTCTCTCTCTCTCTCTTCCTCTCTCATCTACACCTCAATCTCTCCTCCATTTCATGCCATTCACCATAGATCTCTTTACCTTTCTAAGCAAATTCTAATTATAATTCTATTGCGAATACGAACGCGTTGTGTGTGGCCAACCATCTTAGTTGTAATTTCAATTCTTTGGATTAAATAACAAATTAAATGAATATACACATAAATAATATTATAACTAACTATATACATATAGTTACCGCCCATGTTTCATGTGAAATGTTCAATAAGTTTATTTAAAGCTTTCATATGCAATCTCGTACTTCAGGTATTTTGTTTGACTTCTCTCCGCTCTCTTCATTCATCATAATCATTTATATATTGTCTCTTCTAATTGCATACTGTCTAATGAACATCATCTGATCGTCATTCCTGATGATCTTTAGAAATTATTATTTTTTCAATTAATTTGTTTCAGCTTAAATGTCATTTACAACTATAGCACGTGGAATAGTATGTGGCATGAATCTGCTGATGCTGGTATGCCTTTTACTATTTTCAATATTAAACTTTACAGCAAAATGTTTATGGAATTTACAAAAAATTAATTATTCATTTACAGCTTGTCGCAGCAGCAGTGATTGGATTGGCATGTTGGATACGTTGGGATGATGGATTTGAGTACAGCCTTCGTCATGCTATCAAAGTTGAAAACAATGGAGAACCGTTAAGAGACATAAAGGATGATATGCGAACATGGGTAACTATATTAACTATATATATAAATATCTATATATAAACATGCATATAGATCACTGTGTCATATTGGGTGATTATGGGATTTGCTATTGCTTGTGTCATCATTGGATTCGTGGGATTTTTGGCTTCTTGCCTAAAATCAAGATGTTTCCTTATTTTATACTTCATCGCCATGGTTATTGTCATCATACTAGAGATCGCTGTTGGAATTCGCGTCATAGTTGCTGGATCAGACGTCAGTTTCTTTACTTTGCATTTCATGTTGTCGTCAATGAACTGTCTGATTGCGTGTATTTCAGATTCATGACAAAGTCAATTCATATGTTTATTATTCTTATTACTTACAAAGTCAACAAGATATTCAAGCCATCACTGGAAGAGTGAGATTCATCTTCTGATTCATTTATACAATTTCTTCTATTGCAGTACGATTGTTGTGGAGTGGCGGGACAGGCGACCTTCGGATGTTCTGCCGGACAGGTACATACCTACTTTCCGTACATCATAGTCCTATCTATGGCTTCTTTAATCCATTTCAAAAATGATCTCTTATATGATGTAATATGTTTCAGAAAACATGTACAGCAGCAGTATGGGATCGTCTGAATGAAACGCTCATCATATTCGGCTCATCAATGATAGCTGTGATTGTACTACAGATAGTTGTCAGCGTGCTGACCATTCCCATATTTGCTCATCGTAAGCGTGAAGAATCAACGTATTGAATAGAAAAATGATACAATCTAACAGTTTGTTTGTAAATATATTTGTTTTCTTCATCAAACTTGATGTTTATGTACAAAAGCCATGCATTAACACAAAAAATATGATTTATTAAGTAGAAATGTTAATGTTTGTAAAAAGAAAGTATGTCTATCGATTGATTATTGATTGATTGATTGATGGAAATTAAATGAATTATTGATTGAACACAAGTAATCGATTATATAGTAAATGAGGAATATGCATAAGCAATATACGTGAAGTACGTGGTGAGAAATGTAAAAAAGAATTAAAAAACTATGTATATATATATATATATATATGTATTAAAATATATAATGTAACCTATAATTATACATAAACATACCACAATTGATCAATATAATGATATTATTTATTAATTATTAAAATTATGATATTGATTATTATAAAATTCGAAAGTTTTCGTTTCGTCAACTTTCTTTGTTTCAACTTTTTCAAAATTATTTGAAACATTCTGTAACATATGCGTTGTCGTTGTTGTCGTCGTCGTCGTATCATCTTGATAACTCAGATTCTATAATTTGCATAAATTATGTTGAAGCTTAAGCTTCTTTATAACAAAGCAAATTATATGAATTATACAACAAACCTACCGGCTGTACAGTCTCACGATTATCACCACTATCACCATATACTCCTCCATTCTATTTTATAATATTAATATTATTTTGAATAAAACAATTTTTTATACATTTACATGTGTTGCTTGCCATGACGTCATACTATTTACAGATATTGATTGATTTTCATTATTAGGTGTTAACATATATGGATGAATTGGATGCGGATTTCCCACATATGCAAATCCCATATACGCATGATTATGAACGAATGGACCACCAGGTGGAATGCCTTTCATTCCCTTAATTATTATAAACAAGATAAACACATCTATCATGTATGCATATTGAATATACCTGTTGAAACATCTGATTTGGCACATATTCTGGATTAAACGGCATTGTTCCCTTCAAGATTATTTTGTTATTCTCTCTCTCTTTTAAGATATTTCTTACAAGTAATTGAGTCATTTCTTCTTCATTCCAGACACCATCACCATTCATAGCCAATTGTCCCTATAAATTTTGTTTTTTTTTCATCAATTTTTACGGGGAAAAGTGCGGGAAGTGACGTCATAAGTGCTTAAATACAAATGTTTGACGTATTTTCACGTGAAAGAATTTTAATTTATTTTTCAGTTTGCATAGTAAGCGGTTGTTCATGTTACACTTCTCTAGTTATCTTCTTCCTTTTTTCATTAAGTTTTCTCATTACAGTAAGACAATAAAAATGTTTGTCATACGGTAGATTAGGTACTGTAGAAAGAAATGTAATTACTTCTGATGGTTGGTCGGCCGGTCGCTGTTGTTCAATTGGATTATCAGTCATTTTCTTGAATGAATAGATTTGCTTCACTTTAAATCACATATTATAACAAACCGGATAGGCTTGGTTGTGTTGATAGACCGGCCACGGATGCATCGGCTGAAATGTGTGAATTTGAAACTTCGCGCAGAAGGGATCAAAAAGTACGCACGTGTTGAGCATATTGGAGATGATGTTGAACGAATGCCGCTGGTGGATGATGTGGATGCTGCTGTGGTTGATGTTGATGTTGTTGTTGTTGCTGCTGCTGTTGTTGTTGTTGTTGTTGTTGTTGTTGTTGTTGTTGTTGCTGCTGTTGTTGTTGTTGTTGTTGTTGTTGTTGTTGCTGTTGTTGATGCTGCTGCTGCTGATGCTGCTGATGTTGCTGCTGATGATGCTGCTGCTGAAGATGGAGTTGCTGCTGCTGATGAAGATGTGACTGTGGAAGAAGTTGAGGGTGATGAGGATGATGAGGAACTGGTGTTGCTCCAGCAGCCGAGCTTGATGGCCAAGCTATGTTTGACATACGGTGTCCATTCATGTGATGAGCATGTGATAATCGCTGAAATGTCTCTGGCATGCTGGCTGTCATTGCCTCACAATTTGGCCAATAATCTTGGGAATTTTGAACACGAAATGCCTGAAAGCATTAAAGCATAATATACATGTCATATTGATTTATAAAATATTATAATTACCGGATTATCATTAGATGATGATGGTGGAAGTGCACGACGTGGACGTCCACGTGCACCACGATTGGCTGTCACGCGCGTCATTCTAAATCAATATTATTATTTTATTTTTTTATCATATTATTTTAATAAAACATCGTTAAAACAAAATATATTCTCACAATCGATTTATGCATCGAAGAGAGAGAGAGAAAGAACGAAGCAAAAAAAAGAATTATAATAACACATTATTATTTGTATTTGATGTACTACTTCTTATGGACTTTGCGTTCTCATTCAAGCATCAGGCACAACTTGGCATCACTTCTCAATCCATTGCTATCTATCTCATCATACTTCTCTCATGCTTCTCCCCAAAAATGATTTATATTGCGCAAAATCATCTAATTACTCATTACCGTATGACTTCCGATTTATTAAAATTTCGAAGCTTTCATCTCAACAATATTCGTACTTCCCTCGTTCTCTCTCTTACTCTCTGATTCTCTCTCTACACACATAATTGTTTATAGTTTGACGTCTATCATCAACGGTTTCTAAGGGATGCCAACCTTAGCTGCCACATGGATTATTTTCCAATTACCTCTCCTTTTTCTCTTTTTCTTTTTTCTTTTCTCTTTCACTGTGTTACTTGCTCGCTTCTCCTCTCTCTCTCTCTCTCTCCCTCTTTCTATTTCTCTCTCTCCTTCCCTCTATATTTCATTTCAGTTCTCCTCTTCGCATTTTTCTGCTAATTTTCTCACTTTTATTCCAAAATCGTATGCCTTTTTCATTTTTGCTTCTGTCTCACTCAAAGCTCTCCATTAAAGCCATTGACTCTGCATATCCTTCTGTTTCTCTCTTTCAGTTTTAATTGGAACTCATTTCTGTTCCATCACGCAAAATTCTCTTTTCTCCTTTTTTGGGGGGTTCCTCATCTTTCCTTACTCTCTTTCTCTCTTTACCTCTTACTCCATTCTCTCTCATTCTCTCTCTCTCTATCTGTCAATCCCTCTATATCTGTTTCTTCCTCTCACATCTATGAACACCAAAAGACTTTCATGTATTTGAATACAACGAAGACAAAAATGGAGATGATGATGATGAATAGACAGAAATGAATTTGTAATAAAGAAATATTAAAAATTAATAGAAACAAACGACTATTCTTGATAAGTCATCTACGATTGTGAGCTTTTTCTGAATGTAAGATAATAAAAGGGGCGGAGTTTTTATAGAAATGGTTAGAGTAAGAAAGATGAGGAAATATGTTTAGAGATTGAAAAAATGAATGAATAACAATAGAGAGACGAGAGCAATCAATAGGCATATATAAATTAAAAGAGAGAGTGGATATGTAGAGAGAAAGAGAGAGAGAGAGAGAGGATATGAAGGGAAAAAAAAAGGCTGAAAGAGAGTGAGGGAACATAAAAAAGATGGAACAAAGTGGTGGAGGGTAGATAAAGAGAGAGAGACAGATGGAGAGAGTGAGAGATAGTGGAAGATTGGAATCAAGAGATGAGCAGAAGAAGGTAAGAGAGAGAGGGAAAAATATTTTTTTCATGAAAAAAAGAAGAAGAGAGAGAGAAAAGATAGAGTATAACAAGAAGACAAAAGAAAAACATTGGTGAAGGAGAGGAATGAGTTGAAAATAGGAGTCAACCATTCTGCGCACATCTCATTCTCAATGAATTTCACGTGGAATATTGAATGACGTAAGCATCATTAATCAATATGCTAATTTGTTTTTTTAAACATAATTAATATGTGTGGATAAGTATGAATTATTGATTGATTTGTTGTATTATCATAATCTATAACATATGACTGAGGATATGGATACTTCTATAGAGAGAGAGATAGAGAGAGAGATAGAAAGAGACAGAGCATAGTATAATCATTTGTTTCCATTTTTGAAAAAAAGGAACACTTGTTTGATTGAAATGAGAGAGTAAGCAAGAGAGAATGAGTTGATTAAGAGTGTTGCCGAGAGAACGGCAAAGACATAAGCAATCTGAGTTACTTAGATGTTCCACTAACCAAGTTTATATTTTCAATAAATTCATTCCAAAAAAGGAAACCAAATTGCATTTTCCATATACATTTTTTGTGACAAGAACGAAGAAAATGACCATATTCTGAATCATTTTTGATGAAAAAATAAAGAAAAAAAAAAGAAAAAGAAAAAAGAAGAGATGAGCGAGTAGAGAGATGAGATGATGATGCTTGCAGTTTAGAAGAGACATAGACGAGCACATGAGGAAGAAGAAGAGATGAGATGTGATGTAAGAGGCAAAATAAAAATCCTTCTTCTTCCACTCCTTCTCGGACACATTGAATGTTCACCAAGTTTCATGCTATCAAAGCTAATTACATTAAGCCTAACTGAATGTGGGAAAATGAATATTTCGAAAAATAGAAGATCTTTCACTTCTCTTGTCTCCGTTCCCCCCTCTTTCTCAAAACATTCTCTTAATTTGGTAATTTTGGCGCACAAAAGGACAGGATGACACAGAATTATGACGTGTGAAGATGGTTTTGAGATGTAGATGAGAAAGAATTGATTGAAATCTTTTATATATATAAATGTATTGGCAGAAATTAATAAAGGAAAATGGATTTGGATGGCAGTTTCAGAAGAGAAACGGTAGAAGAATGAGACGAGAGACGAACCTATATGAGAGGAGAAGAGATGGGGTGGTAGTGGTGGTGGTGGTGGTGTGGGGAGAAAGGAAGATGGATGAAGAGGAACAGTTTGTGAAGAGAAACAGACAATTTGAATTATAATGTGAGGTTCAGACTAAGAGGTATATAGGATATAGGAGAAACAGAGAAACAGAAAGGGAAATTAGCCAAAAGCTGAATAGTTAGTCGGCTGTCAATCCAGTACAACCATGGTGACGCTGTTTCTCCAGATTAGCGTATAATCACCTATTGAAGAAAAGCTATTCACATAATAGAAAGCCAAACAGATAAAACAGACAGAAAGAGAAAGAAAAAAAAGTAAAAAATATGTATATACATCAACACTTTTTCTTTTGTTTTTAGTCGTCAACTTACAAAAATTTGAAATTTCAATTAGGCTGTCTGAGATTGAGTAGTTCAATTGGATGGAGAAATGAAATTCACACACACACACACATACACATAGATAGATAGATAGATAGAGCCATAGATGAATGATCTTTCAAATGAGGTATAAGACAGTGTGTATGAGTACGTCTATCTATGAAGCAACTATAACTTTCATATTGGAATATTCGTTCGAAATGAATCGAATGAACTTAATCAGCTTCATTTATTTTTCGAATTGACTTTATATATTGCAATATGCAATGAAAACAACGTGCAATTAAGCTTTTCCTCCATACGAGCACATGGCTCTCAAAATTATTTCTTATTTCTCTCCAGTCATCTCTCAGTCTATCCTCTCTCTCTCTTTTTCTCTCTTCATCTCTCTTTACTTTCTTCATATTGCCTTTCATGGCGACCGCTCTTGCCCTCAGGGCTTGCCACCCTCTACGAAGCTTTTCATCGAGCCTTCAGTTGCACGCGACGCGGCTGCGTAACGCGAGCTGAATGTCCAATAATGGAAACTGCCCTGAATGGAATAGTTTTATCTTCAAAAAACTCCCAAATTAAAGACGCTGTAGCTGCAGCTAAAGGTAGGATATGTTATATCTAATCTTGCTATGTATGCATCCTTGTTTTTTGCCCAAAGTACAATCGTTAACGACATTTATTTGAGCTAGAAATCCGTTTGAACATCAATGTGTCATTGAAAGTTCTCGTTGTTCGCTAGTGCTCATCGACTTCTACAAGTCCTGCAGTCAACGAATTAGCGAAAACTTATATTCCCTTCAATATTTCATTTTTAAATTAATGAATTTGCATTTCAGAAGCTGTTAAAAATTCAGCAGAACATGGAGATGTTCCTATTCCATACCTTCGAGACAAATGTTTAGCCGCCATCGAATTGGCTTTTGATCATGGAAATGAGAAAACAGCCCACTTTGCTGTTGATGCAGTACAAGTCCTTCTTCGAGATCAACGATTTCATTCGATTTCGATTGAAAATCCAC
Organism: Auanema sp. JU1783; assembly: GCA_943334845.2. Classification (NCBI taxonomy): domain Eukaryota; kingdom Metazoa; phylum Nematoda; class Chromadorea; order Rhabditida; family Rhabditidae; genus Auanema; species Auanema sp. JU1783. The sequence goes on along the minus strand of CALQYR020007420.1, from coordinate 1,521,652 downwards.
AACATAATCTTCCCACTCAGGTATATATGGCAATTTGAACGAGATAATTACTCATCCATTCAGATTTTACATTCTATGACAGGCATAGCTCAATGGAGTTCACAACTACAATGCTATTGCTTGACGGTTAGCTTTCTTTGTAACTTTTTTTACTTATCTTGCTCCTTACAGCTTCTAGTAGAAATGATTTGCTCAACCGAACTGAAAATATCACTGCAAGAGGTCGAAGAAGCATTAGAAGTAAGCTGTAACGACGTATTAGTAGTAATCTGGTAATTCTCCAGCTTTTCATGCGCGTCTATGGTGCTTCAAGAGAAGAGTCAGTAAGAGTATCAGCAAGAGCTTCTGTATCACAATCGACAACATCTTACTTCTTCAACCGATATGCTGCTTCCGTATGTTTCTAAACTCTACAACTAGAAAGCATGAACATGTTGCAGGATGAGAGTCAAGACAAGATAGCAATATACCTGGATGTAACAAACTTATTAGAAAGTTATTGTATGAAACTAGACCAAATGACGACTTCTAACGATCAGAGTGTTGTCATCTTTGATGCGATGAATGCTCTGCTAGCTTCTCAATCATTAACAATTCAAAGTCACACTCCATTTGTTAACTTACTCTGGTAGAACAAGCGGTTTTTATTAGATTAATTTTTTTCGAATTTTCAGGGAGAAGTTATGTCCTTTGATGATTCGATTGCTGGGCGTTCCCGACAAAAACATTTCCAGTACGACTATCATTACCGTTAGTACGGAAGAGCCTATGGGACAAGGACAAATAAATAAATTTCCTTTAAGTCCTTCCGTCATAGCTAACCCTGATGCAACAAGAGCCTTATACCAGTAAGAGAAAATGATTGAATGAATGTTTCATACTGAATCACCCATTCTAGGATATTAGAACAGTTGATTAGAATAATGGCAGGAATTCCATCAGTAGCGAGTTCGTTGGAGGCATTATTGCATAAGGCATTTCTCTTCCCTAAAATTGAACAACGTTCAGAAGCTGTAAAAGTTATTAGAAAAGTACAATAATCACAATAAGCTTTCATATCATATTCAATACTTAAGATCGTGTCAGATCCTCGTCGAATAGGAGATTTAGTTGCTGCAGCAGTTCGTGATAGATCGTTGTCATTATGGCGAATGATTGTCGTTTGTATATTCGAGACTGCCAATCCAAGCTATGAAATATCTTTGGATTCCGTGAGAACATGTGGATTTATGGTATAATTCAAAACTGTTTTCATAACTTTGTTCTCTTGTTGTTCAGCTTCAAGGGATTCTCGATTACTCTCGATCAACACAAATAATGGATTGTGATACACGAGCCAGATTGCGCGAAATGTTCCATTCGTTGCCTGAAGCTTCCGTCAAAAGTTTATTGGCGCCAAAATTTGAGCTACTCAATTGCAATTTTCAGGTTTTACTGCGCGGTCGGATTTAGGCAACTCTAGTCCCAGGCCTTCGACAGATCGTCAGGGCTCTGAATTAATTCAAAATGAAGCTTCAAATGCAGATGAACAGGAACCAGAAGATGTTAGCATATTTTTTCTTTACAATTTTCATTGAAGGAATTGCAGGAAATCTCGAAAACGTTGAAAAAGTTGACTAAGAAGTTCGGAATGAGCTCTTTCGATGAAAACGAAGTACACAAGTGTAAGCCAATCTTACAACGTCGTAGCACCGAGTATGACGAAACTGTATGTGAACGATTTCATAACGACTAATTCTCTATTACTATGCAGAGTGAGAAAGTGACAGCCAAAAAGTTTGCTGATTCGTTAATGGACAGAATAATTGAATGGGAAAAAGAAAAGTCAACATTGTTGATTGATAATGCTATTTTGGAGTTTGCAACATCTTTCTACAGTGGTTAGTTACTTTGATGACCAATTGTTTGCTCACAAGTTCATTTGAAGACTTCTCAGCAGTGCATAATGAAGTTTTCAAATCGAAATCAAAAGTTCAGCAAGAGTTTCTCAACACTGATGCTATTTATTTGTCTGTCTATGCTTCACTGAGTCTAGGACATAGAGGCCCGGAAAAAGTTACTTGGGTAGGTTGAATATTCATATCGCTTCTATGTATGATCTTAAGGAACGTTTCAAAGAATCAGTTTTCTTAAGTGGTTGTATTGTTTATGTTAGTGAAAGCTGGCTCTTGAAAGTATACCAACATATCTGCGAGTATAAAGACAGTTTCAATTTGAATGGAGCACTTAGAGATGTTGTTCAAGGTAATTCATCAGTCGAAATCATATAATGTTCGTTATTCGTTCAGACTATGATGGATTTGATAACAAACTGCTTTCCGATGTTGAAAGGCTTAAGACGATCTCGCAAGGTCCATCCAAGCAACCCTACGAAGGCAAGACAGTTATATCAACGTTGATGACAGTTTGTTACAGAACGTCTAGCCACCCGTTGGTTGGTTACAGCTAGTTGGGATTGCATAGTTAGCATACTGTCCACCTTCCTCGGCGTTCAAGGTTTGTTTTCATTTCGAAGTTGTTCGGGTTGATAGATTATTATGGTCGAATAAGTTTTAACATCTTTTATTCACAGAACGACGGTGTGCCAGACAAAAAATTGCGGAGGGTATCGAGCACTCCATTCATGGCATGCAAGTTCTGACGAATGTTGCCCTAGATTTAGGTAATGAAATCGAGCTTGTAGCAATTATTAGATTTATCTATTCAGAACTGGGTGATAGATGCGGTTGGATATTTGAAAAGCTTGTTGAAGCTTCTTGTGATCTGGAAGAGTTGAGAACATCTGCAACGGCTGAGGAACAAAAACGGTTTGAAATAAGCTTAACTTCTAAGTGTACTTTCTTAAACAGGTTCTCGATTGTGAGTCGTATTGATTTGCTTAGTATGCAAATGTGCCTCGATCATGCTTTCGTAGCTTTACATGCTCCAGAATGTTGGAAACATGTTATAAGGTACTTAAATATGTTCACTAAAGCTTACATGATTAATGAGCAGATGTACCGAGTATGTCTGGGAATTAGAGAAATATATATATGGAGCGTTATGTTATGAAAAACCTCAGAAGTTTTCGTTTGGACGAAAAACAGTTGAAGAAAAACCTGAAAAGAAAGTTGAAGAGGTATGTTCAAAATCGTTTTTCTTCATATGAATGTGTTCTCGTCAGGACGTAGCATACTATGAAAGAAGTATTGAGTATATGCTAGGAGAAAAAGAATTAGATCGTGATGGAATAAACAAAGCCCTCGCAGTGTTAATAGCTAAAGTAGATAGGTATCTCGAGCTCAATTAAAAGAAAATAATTAACAACTTTCTCAGATTTTATTCTTTGTGCGGACGTCAACTAAACTTGAAGTCTTTGAGAGATTTGTCTGTTTCATTAGTAAATGCTAGCGAAAATAGAATAATTTATTCTGATCAGAAGGCTCCAGCTCTTAGTCCTTCTGTTAACTTGTTATCCAGGGTCAGTTGGAAACAGGATAGAATGATATAATATTCGTCAGTTTCAGATATCGGAGATTCTTAGTCTACTACATGCTCGACCATTAGCTCATCAAATGTTAGTCTGGCCTATAGTTGGTGCTCATTTCACACAGGTGAATCGCCCACACTTATATCATTACATTTACTTATATTCAGGTGTCCTGCTGTGGAGAAGAATCTCGCTCTGGTGTTACTGCCTTATCAGAAAGTGTATCCTCGCTTCTTTTAGCGGAGTCGAATGGAATGTGTTTCAATCAAATGCTTCTAGTACCCTTCCAAGTATTGTTTTCGTTCTCATTGTATTATATACAACAACCATTCTAGTCAATTGTATGCTCGGAATTATGCACCCCTGAAACTCGACAACAGTTAGTTCTGTGCTTATCTGACTATGTCAGAACGAAATCGGACACACTGCGATCAGGTAGAATTTTGATCAACCAACGGTTTCGAGGGATTTTTTTTAGCTTGGAAACCCCTGTTCGGAACTTTGAGAGCTGTTCGTACCTCTTCCGTTGAAGATGCTAGTGTTCATTGGACCGTTCTAGATGTCATCAGTACATATTTGAATATAAAAAAATGGTTGCTTTCATGAAATACCATAGAAACAAGTTAATTTTTTTCAGCTCTGTTTTATCATGGTCACTACTTGATTGCTTCGCTTGCATTGTTCACTTTTTGCAATCAACAGAAACAACTGAGTTAGATAGCCAGCTGTCTGAAGCCGCACTTCATCTGATCCAACCGACGTATGCTGTAATTTTGAACTTATTCAAAACTCCACATAGTCCTAGTCACAACTTATTGCACCGGTTTGTTGTCTCTAGCTCTGAAATTCTGATATTTTGATTTGTTTTAGCGCTGATCTTAGGATTCATAGCATTGATGAGGTTGATGATCAAGTTCATTGCTTGTCTGCGACAAAATCATTGATCCCAGCTTTATCTTCAACAGTTGATCCTGGTTTTTATGCCCATAATACCAAAGATACTGACCCTATAAAGTTAGATGGTAAATTGGATGGTAAGCTAGCTTTGTTCAGCTTTGTGAGCTAAATTCTCTTTTAGTCCCACGTGGCACATTGTCTTGGATTGACAAAGATTGTCATGAGACAGCCTCTATTGAATTAGTTCTAACGTTTTTCGAGCATGTAAGCTTTTTCTTCCAAAGTTCTCAGTTGAAAATTGTTTTGTAGTTATGCGGAACTTTAGTCACTGCGCCGTCGTCCGTTCAACCACCTCTATTACGATCTATTCACCAATTGTTATGTTCTATTCGAGATAATGATTTCGGTTCGTGAAAATTTTGATTCGGAAATTATTTTTTCTCAGGGTTTGACACAGCATCCTTTTGTGTCTCTGCGTTGTTGTTCCCTTATGTTCAAAAATGGCTAAGGAGGCCAAAAGAAGCTGACGAGGTTAGAAATATCAAGCAAGCTCTCGGGACTTGCACAGAAATTGTTCTGGAGTTCTTATCTGGTCATGAAGGTGAGTATAGATTTCAGCTACTATTTTCTAACTTTTCTGTTCAAGGAAATGTTTGGAGTAATCGTTTGCTAGCAGATGGTTGTAGAGTTGCTGTGGAGTGTTCGGGGCAACCAAATGATTTCTCTAGAGTTGGAGCGGCATGTCTCCGTCATCTCTCGACGGCCTGCGTGAACTTCAATGATATTCAATGGACTATATTGCAAAAAGCTCTTTGGGATAGCTGGTAAGATATCTCATGACCACATCGAAAAGACTGTTTACTGCAGTTCTGCCACATTGCATCCGATCCGACTGTTGCTTTCATGTGCGATATTGGAAAATACGACTCAAGCGAATCTGACCGATGGTTTAATGATTGACAAAACTAGTCCTCTATCTATTATGGATAGAGTACTAGCTGAACAGGTTAATATTTTGGTTTGCTTTAGCTTAGTTTTGTTATTTTATCCAGGTGTTCTATGTTGATATACAAAAACGTAGTACGTTTGATCAAGTCGAAGATGAAATGTCTGCTGAAGATTCTGATGATCCCCAAGCTGTATCACTGCCAAAAAAACACGATTTCACTTTCAGCAAAAACGGCTCAACTTTCAGGTTTCAACTGAAGTTTAAGTAGCACTTTATACAGTTGTTCTTTTCCAGATTCTCTTTACAACACATTGTTTCTTCACTTTTAGCTCACCAAGTTGTTCTTCAGCTAATTGGCTCTCTTCTTTCACCAACGACAATACCTCACCAGATGATTCGCGTCCTTTCAGAATCTGCCTCTTTGAAGGTATGTTTTTGTCATAGAACTAAGAATGTTATAAAGATTGTTTACCAGGTACTCGAAAAAATCAGCGATAAAACCCGCTCAGTTCTGTATTATTGTCTAGATGCTTCGTTTCAGGTATGCCTTTGTTTTCAAAATTTTGATTCCAAACCCTTATTATCTACTTGTTTTTAGGTCGCTCGTGAGTTCGACAACAATGTTACTGCTGTCGCTTATATCTCAAAATGTAGTGACTTAGAGTTTCCAAACTTACTGAAACAGTTGGTCTCTGCTGGACTTATAAAGCTTGTCTCGTTATTTCATCATGCTAAGACTTCAAAGTGGGCTTAGTTGTGCCTAATCGTATTTTCTTACTTGTTAATTTGAAGGAGTATAGAAGTGGCGGATCAGCTTAGTAAAGCCTTAAACATGATTATAGCAGAGTTTAAACGTATCGAAAATGCGACTGCGTTCAGACGCATGGCCATTGCAGCTAGAGAACATCGCCCACAGGTTTTAAGTACTCGTTTAATAGATTTTTAACCTTACCGTCTTTGAAGCATTTCGATTTCCGACTGGTAGAGATTGATGCTGATAAACTATACAAAGTTGTTACAGAGAATGAGATAGCTGATATTTATTCAGGTAAACAAATTGATGGTTTTGAGAATCAACTTACTTGCAGCATATCGACTGACTCGACCAATTAAAAAACCCGTGGTAGAAAGACAAAACCCTTTCGTCAGTATCATGAATTCAGCCGCTGAAGAGGAGCAACCGCCATCTGAAGTTTGAAATCATCATGTTCTTCTTTTGAAAATGAGTTTTTCAGATCGATCCTGATTCATACAGGTTGATGGCTTACAGAGATGTTTGTTTGACTCCATTCCAATTGTTATTAACGTGTGAATCTGAAGAATCGAAAGATCTTTTCAAAGCATTATTGCCAACCGCCAAGAATCTGATCCTATCTTCTCCTGATATAGCAATAAGAGAATTAGCAGTGCAGTTAGTGGACGTTTTAAGCAGTCAGCTAGACTCATAAAACATTACCTTTCCTTTCTCATATCATTTAATCCTTTAGGAACTATTTTTCATACTTTATATTTCTTTATACATACTTATACTTCATAAACACTTTCTTATATAGTCTTACCTTGCTCTGCGGTGTTTTTCCTACTTACTTGCACTCTGTTTACGCGGTTATTCCGTTCTTACAATTAGACATTAGATGAGCGTGGTCATATTTCTGCGTGTATATGTCTGTAGTTTCACCCCAAAGACAGAAAGTTATTCAACTATATAAGCAAGTTCTGAAACTTGGTGACTTTTATCCGTATTTTCATAATACCTCTTAGTGTTACAGGGAAAACTTGGAAAGCACAAGATCCCACGAAAACTTCCGCAGAGCGTGAGCACATACTATCTGAAGCTCGAGAAAAATTCCGAGCCAACAAAAACGTATAATATCTAGCATAAATACATTATGAGATTTTTTTCCAGATCAACGATAACGTTGAGATAGGAAAATTGGTAGTCAAGTGTGAACAACGAATCGTACAAGCTGAACACTATGGAATCCCATTTGAACGGCATGAATATGTCGCCCCTCAAACTGCTTATAGTGAGATAAAAATTTTATATAGGTTAAAGCATCTATTTGCAGAAGTTAAACCTACTAAGGGGACCTACGACCAGCTCAATCTGCGCAAAAGAAAATGAAACAGGAATGTCTTTTGATAACATACCTGTGGTAAGTGTTATATGTTTGAAAGTGTTGTATTTTGTATTAGGACCTTGTAAGCTTCACAAGGAAATACTTTGCTGGAGTGAAAATAATGGATCACGAAGTGAGAGACAACTTGTGCAACCTTAAAGCGATAGGGGCAATCGTTTCCAACGAAATTTTCAAGACTAAACCTGTGAGAGCTACTTTCCGTAGGACTGTTTTGAAAACAATTATCACCAAAGTGAGTTTAGTTCTGATTACCTCAATGTATTAACGTTGTATAGGCCGAGACTGCGGAGTTGGAGATTCCGGATTCTTTATACACTGCTCTTGCCGATGCGATGTCTGAATCGGATGACTTCTCTTATCGGATGTATCTAACCGATAATGGTGAACACATTCGTTGCAGCATTCGCGAATCTAATCAACAACTCTGTCATGGAACAACAGGATTGTCTGTGTGGCAGGTGATTTGCCAGTTCTTTAGTATGGTATCAATTTTGGCTTGCAGGCTTCATGTGATCTCGCAGCTTTCATGACCTATTTCATGGACTGTAGAGATAAGCATATATTAGAGTTAGGTGCTGGCTGTGGACTAGCTGGAATATCCACTGCTGCAAGTTTTCCTTCCTGCACGGTTGACTTAACTGATTATGATCCGAAAGTTCTCCAGCAACTCGAACTCAATGTCGCTGCATCTAACTTAGCAGTTTAGTACCAATTTATTTCATTGATCATTTTACATTTAGGATCCCAGCAAAGTGAGAGTTCTTCCCTTAGAGTGGTCGAGCTTCTCTGTAGACGATTTAGACATGATTCCTGATTTCATCATTGCTGCTGATGTTGTCTATGACAAGCAACTATGTCCTCCATTGATCAATGTAATAAGAAGCTTGCTCGATCGTAATCCTGGAGCGATCGCATATATTGCTTGTACTGTGAGAGACTCGGAAACGGTCAGACACTTCCGTAGACTTCTTGGTATTTTAGGAGTTCTCATAAATCTGTATATACTTTTGTTTCAGAAGAAGCTCACTTCAGAATCGACCAGTGTTCGTTTGAAAGGGAAACAATCATGTTCTTGGATTGCTCACAAATCAAGTTCACAACCAAATATCCTTTCCACTCGACCTTAGAATCTCCCACTATCCTCTTTCAACTGCTGCCTTAGAACATATGTGAATAAACTTGTTTTCGTGAATGTTTCTACTACCTTACGATGTTCTCGGACACTTCGAATACCTAATTGTTTATATATGCACTTCATAATGTACTCAATTCAGATGGCGAACACCATGCAAGTTACTAAGGAAGAAGTTGAAGCAGCGTTCGCTCTTCTCGATCCAGCTTCCCCAAATCTTCTTAAGATATCGAACTTGAAGGTTTGGATAGACATTTTATTTTTTGTAAGGTTCAATTCTTTAGCTGGTCATGAGAGGTCTTGGGTTCGATCCACGAAATGCTCAAATTGAGGGTATGACTAAGAAGATCAAAGACATGAAGACAAAAACTGTCAGAGGCCAAGAGAGTGCGTTATTGCGTCCTGTCCAGTCTTATTTTTCCTTTTAAGATCCTAATTCCATTGACGTTGATGAGTTTCTCGACCTTCTGAGAGATACTACTGAAACCGATAAGTCATTGGAAGAAATGAGAAGTGCATTCCGTCTTTTTGACAAAGAAGGGAAAGGATGGATTTCTATTGAAAACCTTAAGCAGGTTATTCAATACTCGAGTTCTGTATGAAAGAGAAGCTTTTATAGGTTGCTAAAGAACTTGGCGAAGATCTTGCTATTGATGAATTGAATGACATGATCAAGGAAGCTTCCCAGGGTAAAAATGATGGTAAAGTCAAAGAGCAAGATTTTTTTGATATTATGAAGAAAACGTGTCTCTATTAGTCTCTGATCTCCGTTTCATCTAACTTTCTTTCCGCAAGCTTTGATCTCTTTTTAAATCTGTATATAGATGTTCCGAAGTTACTTAGTTCAAATTTTATCAGAATTTATTCCGATTGCTCGACAAAATAAACTTGCACATGCTTTACGAGCTCTCAAAACTTTTGCGAGGAAATGTTCATGGCATCCTGATAGAACGATTGGTTTTCAAGAAAGTGCGGGCTGAATCCTAGAATGCTTTTCGAAAACCCAGTGGATGTTGGTGCTCCATAAATCAATGGCAGATATTGTACAAGTCCATCAGACCATACCTTCAAAATGCTAAATACTTAAAATCCTTTAAGCATATCATCTTACAGCGAATAATAATGATCCGTCCCGGAATTGAGGAACAAAGTCCAGAATAGTTACTTTCCCTGATCCAGGGGCTTCGGCTAATCCTCTGAAAAAGTATGAAGAAACAACGCTTCTGGGCAGAAAACTAACATCGGAATGAGTCTTAAGACTGGATGCCAGTCAACAATAAAAATTGCGAACACTTCAGGGTTATCTGGAAAGCGAGGGAGTTACATTAATTCTTTCAGAACTTAACGCTTGAATTGAACGGCTAGTCTCTGTCCGTCAGGACTAAGAGCTAATGATTGAACTTCGCCACCAATTACTTGTACTGGTCTGGCTTCGTGATTGGTAATATTGAGCTCCGCAGGATCGAATTCAACGGCACTTACATCAAACATTGGTTGGGCCACTGTTTCTCCTATAAGTTTCCTGGAAAACGAAATTGCTAGCTCATTTAGCTCACAGACATTTCTTTTTGACCGTCGTCGTTGACGAACTCTTTGGAATGGAAGGCGATTGAGAAGAGCTGGTGACTTAACTCGGTAGAAAACATGAGGCATTCTAGAAATCATGTTCGCAGAAAAGCACGTTAAGCAAACCTCCATTAGGTGACCAAACAGCATCAACAGCTCTACCATCCAGGCCACCCCAGTTTTCAGAACTCCAATCTGATCGATCATAAACTCTGAAGAATGAATGAGTAACAATATAAGGTTTGTATTGAACCTCAGAAGATTCCCTGTGTATAAAACAGCTAATCGTTTGCCATCTCGAGTAGGAACAATTCTAGTGATGCAGCCTCCTGTCCAAGCTCCAACTGAATCAACTTCTCCACTTATAGAATCGACGATCTTAAGTTTATCGGGTTTGTATGTTAAACTAGAACTGGGAAACCATAATTTTGTTGTGATTTGGCGAAACTGCGAATAAGCTACTACTAGAAGTTCTATCCCAGACTATCTGTGATATAGGTCCTATCGATAAATCTATTACTTGAGCACATTGACCAGAAGGTCTGAATATGAATTATTTTTGATGAGTCAAAGATGAACGCTGTACTTTGAGGTGAAAGTCTTGTTGACCAATCGCCAAATTAAAATAGCATCACCAGCGCCGACGGCTAGAACTCTGTGATCAAACATCCTGAAGAGATACATAATAACTCCAAACTGATCAAAGACTCAACTGCCAAGACATGCAAGAGACGTTTTTCTGAGACGGATGTTTTAAAGTTAGAGGAGCTACATTTTCATTATTATTTATAATTGTGTAAACCCGTATATAATCAGAACGCTGGCAAACTGCTAAACGTTTACCACTTTCATGGAAAGCCATGCATCTGATCCAATTGTCTTTCCTATAAGTTTAAAGTCATCCATTTTCAAAACTGCATTTTGACCAATCTAAGGTATGACCGTAGGTTTGGAGCAAATTATCCAGTTCATCTTGTGGAAGAGATGATAAAACTTTGGAAGCTAGATAAGAAACGCCGTTCCTCACTTTTATTATTCCTTTACCTGGAAATTTATCTTGAACTTTTATCATAGTGTTGACTAACCTAATTTGGCGATAGGCCAAAGATTTGTAGTTTCTGTAGCACTCGTTACATGCTCGACAACACCTGTAATCCCTTCTTGATTCCTGAATTATGAAATGTAAACAAATTGCTTTTTAAAAGGTTACCAAATGTTCCAAGCTTGATAAACCCCACTATTCTTCTCTTCATTTTGAGTATATAAATTCTGAACTTCATCTCGAGCTATGCAATGTTGAAGAGCGTTCAACTTCGATTTGTCAATCATAGGATACATGGATAACTGGCGAAGTGTATTTTTCATGTCACTCGAGTTACATGACTTACTACTTCACTTTTCTGAGCGTTGTGAAAATCCTCTGAGGATCCTGTAGTGATTTTTCCATTGAATTCCTGTATAGCATACGGCCTGCCATGTACATCCAAAGGAGAAAAATTCAACAACGACATTTTTGAGGCGTATATCTACCAATACGATCTGTAACTGTTATAAATAACTTGTGCTACCTCTTAACTAATCGAGCTTCTTAAGCCACAAATGTTCACAGTTAACGATCCCTTCTTCTTCCCTTCAGAAGTCACCTAGCTCACTCAATTAAACATAACTTCTGACTGTCGCGTTATAGTTCACGCAAGTTTGCGTATGAATTAAGCGCCTCAGGTTCAATACGGTATTCATGATCAATTAATTAAACAAAACAATAGGCTTAGCGGATATGATGTGATATGCTAATTGTGACTTGTAATTGCAGTTTCTTGAGATCAGGTTTTTCACTTTGGAGACAAAAAGTGTGAGTTGACGACATATTTTTGAGAAATAAACGACGCAATGTACTAACCCAGGATCTGTTCGTACTTTTCTTCAATTTGTAACGTCCAGTTATTTATAATATTGTAAAATAGAAAGATATGATTAGTACAATTCAATTGATCAGATGAGAGTGGAGATTTTATTCTGCCAAAACGTGGATGAGTTTTCATGTGCAGCTCATTTGTTAAGATGAACATATGACTGTTAATCTCTGCTTCTCAACAGGTAATTCTCTTCCTCATTCAAGTTCTCTGTCTCTTTTCTTCTCTTCTGTTTTCTTTTTCTCTCTAACACGTTAATAATCTCTGAGCTGTTGGTAGGAATTGAGTATCTTTAAACTATGCTAGTTATCGAACAGCTGTTCGATCAGGCTTATGAACTTCAGAGAAAATGGGATGAACTGGAGAAGAATCAATGCGAAGAAAATCGGACAAAAAGTGGTAGTGGACACCTTGGCCACAGTTGTCACTGTGCTCCGGCTTCCTTTGTCCTAGATGATCTTCATTACAGGGCAGTCATTTAATCGATCTCCCTCTCTCTCTATCTCTCTATCTATTTCTCTCTCTCTTGCTCTTTTTTAAGAAAAGTTTTTTCTTTTATCTCCCTTAACACCGTTTTATTTCAGCTCATCGTCCTTTAATCACCGCATGTTTATAGTATTCAATGTTTTCATAGCTACCGTTGTATCTATTCACAATTAGTTTTTCGTTTATTTTCAGAAATACATCAGCAGAAATAAAGATTTTCATTTTTATAAAAGTCAAATCAGAAGAATTGTCTTTGCTAGCCGTAATGATGGTGTTCTTAACAACAATCTAACATGGTTATAAGTATTCTCATAGTCATTCTTCTATTGCTATCAAATGCTTTTGCATTACAAAGATCTGATTGTATTGATCAATGCAATCCTATAGAGGATAATACCTTATTTGATAAATGTATTAGGAAATGCTCTAAAACGCCTCGAACAGATAATGTGCCTGACTATTCATGTAAGCTTCTTCATACGTTTACATCTTCATCCATATATTCTATACAGATTATCCTTCACCTCCGACGAATGTATCCATCAACACAACTATCGTTATAGATAATGGAAAATTCTTAGAAACTACTATCAAATGGTTTGCATCACCAGGTTTGTTGTTCTTCATACATCCTGTCAACAATATCATCAACTTGATCAGATCCTGAAAGATCTGGCTTCTATCTTCGTTATACAGCTCTAGAAGATGGCCATTGTGAGAAAGATTTCCCTGGATATTTCATCTCATCTATACCTTTGGTTGGTTTTTTTGATATTTTTCATTCTGCTTCATTCTACTTTACTTTGTGAATACTCTTCTTATGAAATAAATATTCTTGTTTGTTGCAGTATGAACGAGAGCATACAATACCAGCGCTGTTCAACAATCTACCTTTGATCATAAATCATGATTGTAGTTATCAATTGGAAATGTATTCAAAGCCATATCGGTATGGTGATGCAGATCATATGATCAGCTTAATCCATACAGTACCTCAATGCATAGATTCCTACTGTAAATGCGTCTGTAAGTTTCTAAAATTCATCTTTTCATCTTATCTCATCTATCCTCTTTGATCTCTCAAACATGATCATCTTCTATCTTGTTTGATAACTACTTTATCGTGTTAAGCAAGAGCAAGCATGTAAGAGAATTGAAATGTTTCATTCAATGATGACAACTGATCGCAATTCTCCAACTATAGTAGATATATGGCTAGCCATATGATATTTAATGTTTCTGTGATCCAAAAGAGAGAAAAGGTTAGACTAGGAGGGGCAGTGATTGATGGCTACAATGCTCATCAACGCCTGTTCCACATAGAAAATATGCGTATTCAGATGAGTAAACTATCTGTTAAATTTAATTAAAAACAATCTATTGTATATGATAATGAGCTGACAAACTGTGTGAAAACATTGAAAACATTTCAATTTTAAGATGATTTGATCATTTGCAGCCACATCAATACCCAATGTTATGGATTTGACGGCTCAAGAGACACGAGCAGGAATTTTGGTTGAATGGAAACACAATCCTTCACAGGGTCATCGTTACAAATTTTATCTCACCTTACATGAACGGTCAGTGTACTTTTCAAAATTTGAAAGAAAAATATATTTGAATGACATTGGAAGATACTTATTATTCGATTATTTTTAATATCAAAGTACTTGAGTATTGATAACAAGTGTCTATGCGAGGGATAGACATGTTCTACGTGATTTTGCTTCATTTCATTGTTCCCCTTTCAGTTTTCAATCTCCTCTGAAGTTTCGAGATCCTACGGCTTTTCGATATCGAATAGCAGATAATGGAGAGTATGAGTTACAAGGGCCTGTATGTTAAAAGCCATGAAACTCTATCAAGCTTTACGTATTTGCAGGACAATGCTACCTCTTATAGTATTACTTGGCAGCATCTACTTCGCCGAGGAGAAGAATATAAACTCTCCATATTCATAGAAGATGATCAATTTTGTCATACGGATGATGTGACAACTCTATTCCACACGTCGAAAACTGAAGATGTCTGGCTGGGGCAAGTGTTAAGCCCATTACCAGAAGGAAGTGGTGTAAACGTTGTCTTAGGTATGTGGCCCAATGCCTTCCGCTCACATATCTTTCACTCTATTTCAGAAAATGGAAATGTTACGTATGTCACAGCTAGTGTGGAAGAATATGAAGACAATTCAAATGGGAATGTACTGAATGCTATACAATCTATTAAGAAGGTTTTAGATGCTCATCAAAACCATATGAATCCTCTGTGTTACAGATTGACGGGTTGATTCTCATTATAATACTATTGCTTGTTACACTCTTCTCACCTGTATGCACTTTGGCTATTTATTATATTCTGAAGAATCGTCGAATTAAGCGGAGAAACAAAATGACTGGTTTAGGACCATTTTCTCTTTCACGATCAAGGTATACTCATGACTTCGAAGTAGGGTATTCAATTTGTTACAGGCATTCCATTCTTGAAACAAATATTCTTTACCATCAACCAATTGAGTTCCGAACTCCCCAGACAGAAGAAGAATGGATTATAAGCACCCAGGATGTATCGGTTGGATCCGTAATAGGTAAGCCTAATTACTTCTGAACTTCTCTTCTGAAGTGAAATGTTTCAGGAGAAGGTGCTTTTGGAATAATCTGTAAAGGAACTATGAAAGGTCCTAAGGGTATGACCGTACAAGTCGCGATCAAGCAGCTTAAAGCAAACGCCGTCGATGAGGAGAAGGAAGATTTCAAACGAGAGTTGGATATTATGAAACAAGTAAGTATCTTCTTCTATTTTGAATTTAACTTAATGACGCATAGGTTGGACGACATCCAAACATCGTCAGCATGTATGGTTACTGTAAGGAGAACAATCTCCAATGCATGGTCATGGAGTACATACCTTTCGGAGATTTAAAACATTACTTACAAAACTTGAGAAAACAAGTAAGTATACCGAATGATTATCTTTTAACATTTTTGCTGTTCAGCTCTCTATGGCGGTTACAACACTGAAAACCTCATTGAGACTGGATGAGACTTCACCAATGCATGGAAGTTTCTTCCATGATTCTGACACTCAGCTTCAGTACTCACTCGATCCATCAGAGCTGCAATCGTTCGCTGCGCAACTAGCTTATGGAATGGTAAACTCATATCAACCCATTTGAAAGACAACAAGTCGTTGAACTTCAGGCTCATCTTGAATCGCTTAACATCACGCATAGAGATTTAGCCGCTCGAAATATATTAGTATCGGAGAACAAGCAGCTGAAGATTAGTGACTTCGGTATGTCCAGGCCTGGAGTTTACGTCAAAATGAGTACAGGTAATAGCATCTCATGTTCATCAATTTCATTTATATTAGGTGTGATACCTCTGCGTTGGTTGAGCCCTGAAGCAATCAAAGACAATCTCTACTCTACCAAGAGTGATGTCTGGGTTAGTTTTCTCTCAAAGGTATCCGAACAAGCATTTGTACTTTAGGCGTACGGCATCGTTTTATGGGAAATCGTAACGTTGGGTGGTTTTCCATATCCAACTATTAGTGATAAGGATTTATTAGAATATTTATTGAGTGGCAGTAGAATAGAGAAGCCGCTTAGCTGCTCAGATGAAATGTACTGTATAAGATGTTTGTTCCAAGCTCAACTATCCTTTTTCAGTTATACGGTCATGTCTGCCTGCTGGCAGTTAAATGCGAAAGATCGTCCAAGTTTCGCTTGTATATGTGATCAATTAGGAAGCTTGAAATGTCCATATGTAGACTTTCCAACAAACGGAAAGTTACCACCAAACGGTATAGATGACATCATTGTCTTTGCCTTATTGCTGATGAGATTCTTTCAGATGCTTTCGAACTTATAGATAGTGGTACCATCCTAGCTGTTTGATTTACTATTTGAACTAATTCCACCGGTGTTACTATCCAGTTGTAAATAATGATTCACTTGTTGTTCCATATTTGTTGTTCAATGTTATATTTATGAATAGAATACATTGACACCCACAATATAACTTGAAAAAAATAAAAACATTTAAAAACATTTTCATTTAACGCAATCGAAGGATTACGCTCATCACGGCCGTTCTAGATTGTTAGGATGGAATGTTGGTTGTGCTGTGAAAGTAACACCAATATGAAATCTATGAGATATTGGAGAGCTGTGTTCTCACTCTTAGCTGTCGGCAATTCCAGTGCTGATTTGATTGCTTTTCTTGCTTGACAGCTTCTGCTGTTCTGTTACCTCAACAACTTGACTTCCCATACTACTGCTGGCTGATATGAATGGCTAATCAACTCATCTTTCATTCCACGTAAGATGGACCCCTATCAAGGCGATCCATGCTAGAAGTACTCTGAGTTCCATAAACAATATGTTGACAACAACTGTTTTGATCACGACTGTAGTTTGCTCAAGCGACATAAGACCATTCTTGACGGTTCCATGACATGACACCTGCATTTTCAGCTAGGTTGAGTCAGGTTTTCCTTGAAATTGAGAAGGATGTTGATGATTTTTGTTTTTTCTTCCCTTCGTTTGTGAATTGTGATTTTTGAACTCTTCTCTTCTTAGACTTAACCTTCGCACGAACCCCCATATACGTTTTCTATTGATAATCCTCCCACACATAATCCTATCATGGTTGATGATTCGATAACAAACGATACCCTTCATGTTATATTTTTCACATTTAGTACATATCCCTTAATATATTGTATCATGACTGTGTATACAATCTTCACGTACCATGTTAAGCTGATCAGAACGTTCTATCCCTCTTTGCACCCCCATTCCTCCCTCATCGGACTCATGAGTAGTATTCTTTCGTCTAAGGATAGCATTGTTCCTTCTACGAATTGATCTTCCAGTTCAAGTTGGGATAGAGTACATTGAATCAACTTTTTAAAAGTTCTTACAAATTAGTGTTGACGAAGAATGACTCCTCACTTAATTAAGAAACTGAATTGCTCATTGATGTTGGATGACAGAGGAACGTCATTCGTGAAGGCTCATAGCGTTCTGTCGATGTCGATCTCATAAAACAGGAAGAGTATGTATCATCCGTCAATATGGATGAAGTTTCATAATATTTCTATTGAACTAGAGACATTTGATAACTATGTCATTCTGATAGCAATTCTTCAAGTGGATGGATCACAAAAAATGATTGCGAAAACAATGAGTAACAGTTTCTGATTCTAAATTGAAAAGTATGCTTTCAATGACGTCATGAACGGTTTCACGTTGAACACGTGTGAAGCCGTTCATCATTGAAAAATACGTTGAGTAGGAGTACGTAGTGAGTACTTCGCGATGTACGAAATGATTCATAGCATCACGATGAGTCACCAGTCTTCTAGTTTCATAATTAAGAAGACAATCGCTTTTGGACACCATCTTCTCGTATGATCAACATTATGTGAAGGTAAACGAAAGAAAAAAACGAAAAGAGAAGAGAGAGAGAGAGATAAGAAGAGAAAGAGAGAGTAAGAGATGATAGAGACAATATGACAGAAATAGAACAACACATGAAAGAGTAGAGAACAAAAAACGGTTGACGAAGATATCAGGTGTAGAGAATGAAACGAATCGGAGAAGCAGAATAACGAGTATTTTTGTCCTAAGCGATAAAGTGCTGAAGTATGAGAGACTAACAAACAAAAAGATCAACGTTGTACCGCCTCTGTTTTCCTTTCTCTATTTCTCTGGTACTCTCTTAATGTTATTATATAATAACATAGTCTGTAGTATGTTGATGAGTCATCAAATTGAACAACACTCGTCAAAATCTATTTAACTCCCTAGGTCGTGGCCATTTTTCGTTTTGAAAATCACTTATCCATTCAGAAGCTCGTTGATTCTATTATTGCTCATTCTGATTATTATTATCTTTCATTATATTATCATATTGCAGACTTTTCATATTCAACTATGTCTTTGAAAGGTTTTATAACTTCCGGAATCAAAGATGTCCTGGTATGTTTGCTTTATGATCCATTTATAGCGTTATCAAAAAAATAATCTCTTTGTAGGAGGGACAAATGAATAAGATGCTGAATAAGAACCCACAGCCTCAAGACAACACCACTTCCACACCATCTAGCGACATGTATCCACAGTCAGGTGGTAATGGTAACCCCGGCGGCTATAATGCTTATCCACAATCATCATACGGTTCATCATATCCATCACAATATCCCCAGCAATCACAATATCCTCAACAATCACAATATCCTCAGCAATCACCTTATCCGCAATCCGGTCAGCCACAAGGTAATATTATTGTTTTTCTATTCATCATCAATTTTTATCGAATAATCTTTAGCTAACATCGGATCTGGAGCCGCTCCATATCCATCAGCTGGCCAAGGCGGACCATCACCACCAATAGGCTTCATTGATGAAGGAAATGGATATGCATCACAACCTTATCCAGGCGGCGGCTATCCATCTCAGCCTTATCCAGGAGGAAATGGATATTCATCGGGAATGCCAAACTATCAGCCCCCACAAGGACAGGGATATGGAGCTCCTCAGCAATCTTATCCTCCTCAGCAACCATACTATCCTCCTCAGCAATCTCCATATTCCGCACCAGCTCAGCAGCCATATAATTCTGGTCACCAGCAACCAAGTAAGTATACAAACATCTGATTATCTTAATTCATTCTTTTTTTTCCTTTATTTTTGAAACTTATTTACTTTTTCTGTTCGTTGAACCTCGGCATATACACACACGCACACACATACAACACACATAGAGACTCTTCAACTTTCTTCAAGTTGTCCATTTCTGTTTGTTCAATCGATTTGGTCGTTTCTCCTTTTAAAATTCATTTGGACGACACCTTCACCGCCACCAACACAAAGAATCTGAAACGTGTGTATGAGTGTATGTATATACATATGTGTGTGTGTGTATAGATCATAACAACATTTCATTTGCTTTTGAAATAGCCCCCCCCCCTCTTCATCCTATTCTGGCACTTGATATCATACACGATGTCGTTGATGATGATGCCGATGATGATGCTGACTTGTTTCACTCAATTTCATTATTCTATTATTGAATTCTCTATCTTCCGATTTCTGTAGCACATCTCCCCATACCTGTAAATAGAGAAGAAGAAAAAAAAGAAAAAAAAAGTGTTTGAAATATCTTTTTCTTATCTCGACCCTTCCTTCTTTCTCTTTCTCATTCTCTCTCTCTCTCTCTCATTGTTTCTTTTCTGTTCCATCTCATCTCTTCAATACGTACATTAACCTTACTCTTCAAAAAGAACATTTTTGATGTTCAAATTCAAAAACTAGTTTGTAAAAACGGCAGACGATTATCGTTTATGCGAGTTTTTTAATTCAATAACCATTTTGGTTTGTCTCTTTCTCTCATTCCATCATTCATCCATCCACCAACACTACCCTATATACACCTCTTGTCTTCATCCTTCCCCTCTCTCTCTCTCTCATATTCTCTCTCTACCTTCATCTCTCTTTGTGGGAGTAAGAAGAAGAAGACGAAGACGAAAGGAGGAGGATAGAAATTAAAAGATACGAATGAAACATTAGCACTTACAGGTAACAATGGAAATGACGCCTAATCATCAACAACCGCTTCCTAATGTTCACATTCACTAAATGACGCATACCGTCTTCTGAATTTGAATTTTCCATCATATTCTAATGAACATTCTTCTCTTCCGTCATTCATTGCTCATTCTGACCATGTTTTTGTCATTAATGTTCATCTGGCTCACATCTTTTATCCCTTTTTATTCATTTTTTTTCTAAACATTACAGTTGTTGTTGATCTGCTACGTTCATTTGCTTCCATTCGTTCACCCCCTATCTCCCTCTATATCTCACTCTCTTTCTCTCTCTCTCTATCCTCATCTCTCTCTCTCTCTCTCTCTCTACCTTCAACTCTCTCTCTCTCTTCCTCTTGTTTATTTTATTGATAATACTTTGCGACGAAATACTATTTTTGTATTTTCAGTGATGATTGGAAACCGATCAATCAAGCCGGCTAATCCATTCAATGCCAATCAAGATGCTGAGGTTTTACGTAAAGCCATGAAAGGCTTAGGATGTAATAATTCTAAAGTAAATCATTCATATGAAACTATGAAACTAATATTTTTTCTTCTTTCAAGGTTATCTCGGTTCTCTGTGCTCGTACCAACTGGCAACGACAGGAGATTTCTAAAGCTTTCAAAGTTATGTATGGAAAAGATCTTATCAAAGTAAGAAAGCTTCTGACATCATTCAATGCTTATATAACTTTCTTAAGGATTTACGCTCTGAACTATCTGGAGACTTTGAAGATTTAATTTTGGCTCTTATGGAGCCTCCAGCAATCTACGATGCTAAGCAGCTTCGCAAAGCCATGGAAGGATTTGGTACCAAGGAATCTGTACTTATTGAAATTATGACTTCACGAACAAATCAACAAATTCTTGAAGTTCGTGCTGCTTACAAGCAGCTTTACGGAAAAGAATTGGAAAGTGAACTGATCGGAGAAACAAGTGGTTGCTTCAAGGTACAGAAATCTCATGTGTACTTCCAATTAGTCAACATTCTTTTTTCAGCGTTTGCTCATCTCTCTCTGTGCTGGAGGACGTGATGAAGGAAACACATTGGATCCACTTAGAGCTAACCAGGTAAGAGTATTGTTTCTATCCAAATATTTTTTTTCTTCAAAAAAAAACAAAAAATAATTTGTTCATCGTTCAGGACGCCAGAAAGTTGTACAAAGCAGGTGAAGGACGGCTTGGAACTGATGAGAGCACCTTCAATGCCATTCTCGCCAGCCAGAATTATCAACAACTTCGACTTGTATTCGAGGAATACCAGAAGGTCACCAATCATCCAATCGAGAAGGCTGTCGAAGCTGAGTTCTCTGGAGATATTAGAGATGGTCTCATTGCTGTATGTAGCGTTGTACGCTCACGTCCAGCTTACTTCGCCAAGCTTTTACATGAAAGCATGAAGGTAATATTTGCTTCAAATAATATTTCATTAACTGTATCCTAACTATATGGAATATATATACATGTTATCTCTTATAGGGTCTTGGAACACGTGACAATGATCTGATTCGCTTAGTTGTAACTCGTTGTGAATATGACTTGGCTGATATTCGAGATGCCTTCCAGGTATATCTATATATAGTTACTATATATAATTATATCCATATATTTATAGGCTCTCTATAAAACATCACTTGAAAGCATGATCAAGGGAGATTGCTCCGGATCATACAAAGATGGTCTCATTGCTTTAGTCAGAGGAAATTGAAATGGAAGTCATCCAGACATATTTTTTCATTCATAAGCTTAAATAATGGTTTTTTCCGCTTCATCCCCTTAACGAGAGACATACGGAGAGGGAGAAGAAGATGAGCCTAAGACTAGTATAATCATAATTTGAATTTTTAAGAATAAAAAAAAGAAAGAAAAAAGAAAATCATTTAATATATATATTATATAATATATATATATATATACCCGCTATGTGTGTTTATGTATAATAAAGATGTCTAATTGCTAACTATATGTATAAATACTATAACAATCACATTCTATTTATGTTGAGTAGAAATTAATTTTAACAATAAATCGTCTAATTGCCAAAGATCAAAAAATTGAATTTTTTGATGACTTTCCAAGCATTCCATACCGACAGCCTATGAATAGTGTATGATAAGAGGTGTATATATCAAAGAGAACAAGAAAGAGAAAGAGAGAGAGAGAGATATCGAACAGAGAGAGAGAGAGGGGGAGTCAATCAAGCACAACCGCATCACATGTCATCAATCTTATAAAAATGAAAATGCTTAAAGCTGTGAGCAATCGTCTAATAAGATTAATCAATATGCTAATTATGCTATATGTATATGAAGAGGGTTTAGAGACAAATATAAACATAGTTTGGAGAGATACAGATACAAGACTCACACACACACACACACACACACACACACACACATACAGAGGGAAAGAGGAAGAGATAGAAAGGGAGTAATAGGATTGAATGAAGAGCCAGATAGATAACATGTTATTACTCACATAGACGCTGCTCATTAATAAAACTACATTTCCCATTCGTTTGGCTATTTCTTCTGGCGTTGATAGCTTAAGCAGGTAATGATGATGTAATGCTCGAAAGAGCATATTTATATGATTAACCATCAAATCTTTAATTGGTGCGGAGATATCAGAAGCACCTGTAAATGATGTTGATTGATGATGATATTCCCTCTCTCCCTCTCTCTCTTTCTCTCTCTCTAGATCTTTCTCTTCATCTTACTTGCACTTTTGAATGAAACAAGAGCTTTCAAAAAGAGAAACTCTGTAAATGAGAGTTGTATAGCTTTCATGGGATAAGCTATTTCGTTCACAACGCGATTAAGCAACGGTCGATATAATCTGCAAAAAAGAATGAATGAAGAAGAAGAATATTAATTTTTTTTTTCTCTTCTTCAATAGATAGAAATATAAACTTTTTTTTCATTTCAGCTGATATGTAGTCAGCTTCATCCAACCATCCTTCTTCAGAATCTTCTTTAATGCCTACATACATGCCATTGAACATAACAAATCTGTAGATGCGCATAGTATAACACGGGTATACACAGGTATGTCAAATACCTTTCCGGTAGTCCTAAACGTATAGTTAGATAGGCTGGATCTAATATTGTATGATATAGTATACATCGTCGTAAGAAACATTTCTATAATCAATTAGTTATGCGTATAGTTAGATAGAATCATTTTTCTGACTTTATCCTGAGTTCCAAGTTTGGGAAAGTGTTGCCATCCTCTCATCCACTCATAGATGACGAGAATCTGCAAGACACATCACAATAGATATTATAAATATTTATTTTGATATATAAAAAAGAAGAAAGATGAAAAATGGAAATAAAAAAAATGAACAAACTTGAGCTCGAATATCTTTTGAAATGCCGGCGAATGTCAAAATCTTCATATCATTGACGTCATATGGCTGAAATGGAAGATGGAAGATGGAATTATATGAGAATGTCTTTCAAGTATATAGATGATAATATGAAATTGATCTTATATAGTTTATAACACTCTATATATGGTTATTATACACATTACTTACGATATCATTAGTTGGTGAGCAGGTAAGCAGATTTGAGATGGATGAATGAGCACAGTACAGAATCTTACGACGCTCATTATGAAGACGTTCCAATTGAAGCAAATCATTGAGTACACTATCGGGTGTGCAACTTAACTAAATGAAATAAGATATTTTTAATTAAAATTAAACGTACCCAAATGATGTGCTAGGAGTTTGTGCAGCAGATGAATAACTGAGTGACGTAGATGGCGATGGCACATCATCACCAATAACAGATGAAGAAAACACAGAATAGGGTGCAGTAGCAGCTTCAGGACTGCCCAAAGGTATAGTTGTCTGCAATAGCATTCATCACTATTCATATCTATCATGTTCATCATCTTCTCTCAGAAGCTTCTTCCTCATCCCCGATAATATAAGGAGAAGAAGAAGCTGAAGAAGAAGCTGAAGAAAAAAACAGAAATAAAGAAACAGATTGAATTACATTAGGTGACTTGATAGATGTTTGACTATGGGAAATATGTAGACGACCCGCATAAAGTATTTTTCTTCGTCCAGCATTTGAATCTCGTCGAGGTTGAACAGCTAAAGATTATAAGAATACAGCCTTCTTCGTCACTTTAAGAGATTGAGAATGGTTGAGGTTAATAAGCCTCACCTAATCTGTCCATTCCCATTAAAATACATTTATTATATCGACATGCCCGACATATAACTCGTAGAGCTGCAAATAAGAAGACCATTTTATATTTTTTTCAAAAAAATAAATTTTGTTACTGAAATGTACATGACAATCTTGGCTTCGAAAACATTGGAAGACTTTGTTCAACGTGACGGTTCTTCTATAAATATGTGTTACTTTAAGGTATTTTTCATTCTTTTCCATTTCTAAGAGGGGGTGAACGAAGACGATGAAGGCGAGAATGAAGAAGAAGTAGTAGATGAACGAAGAACACCATAAAGTAGAAGAGATAGAGAGAGAGGGGAATAGAGAGAGAGAGAGAGAGAGAGGATGAGCGGGGGGGGAAGGAAAGGAGTGAAGATGAGTAATGGACTTAGAGAGGGAATATGTAGAAGAAGAAGAGAGAATACCGAAAAAATGCTGCACAAGCTGAACATGATGGAGCATTAAAGTGATATCCATTTGAAGGAGCATCACAGATTCGACACAAATGAGATGTATTAGTGCTGCTGCTGTTGCTGCTGCTTTTATCTTCCAATCGCAAAACTGAAATATTTAAAAATTAATTTTCATTTTACATTGCATTCCTTTTTCTATTTTAAAATAGTCTTTTTCATCTCCTTCGAAGAAATTTTTTTTTCATCTTCTTTTTCTTTTTTTCCTTTTTTTTTCGTCCCTCGCTTGTTTCTCTCCTATTCTTTCTCAGTTTTCCCTCCTTTCAAATGTTTCCCTCATTCACATCCCTTGCTTGCTGTCTCTCCCTCATGTCCCTCCATTTCAATCCTCTTTTCTCTCTCTCTTCTTCTTCCCTCTTTATTTCACCCTCTTCGCTCTCTGTCTTGTGAGTCTTCGATTTATGTATCTCTCCGCTTCTTCCTTCATTTCTCGTTTCCCTTTCCTTTCCCTTTCTTACTGCATTGTCCCTCTCTATTTTTTCTCTCCCTCTTTCTCTCTTCTTCGTTTTTTTCTCTTTTTCTCGCGTTATCTCTCACTTGCTGCACTACCTCATCTTTTTCTAAATATCTGTCAAGACTCCCTCGTTATTTTCCCTCCCCTCCATTTTCACAAAATCGTTCATTTCTCTGCGTCCTCGACTCTCATGCTATTTTTGTCACAAACACATATTCTCTTCCTCTCTCTCTATTTTCAACACTCTCTCTTTCTCTTCTTTTTTTGGATAGTTTTCTTCCTCTCCCTATCATCTATTTTCCTCTCAAATTCCTCTTTTGCTCTTCTATGTTATTCTATGTACCCTATCTCCGCATAAAACGCATCTTTACCTTCTCAATTCATCCACTCCCCCCCCCTTCTCTTCATTCACTTCTTCAAACTTCTCAACCCTTTCGTCATTCCCTCGTAATTCCCTCAAACAAAGTCTCGCACTACCTTCCTTCGCGCTTCTAAACCCTTTCTCTTCATTCAGTCCCTTGCAAGTCCTTTCTCTTGCTATCTCATCGAATTTCCTCGATTCGCTGTCTCGTTCATGTTTCTCTTCTCTTTTCTTTTTCTCCCTTTCCTCTTTTTCTCTCTTTTTAACTGCCTGCTTCTTCTCTCCCATTGTATGTCTTTCCAGTCCACTCATCTGTTCTCTCATATGAGCATAATCTCTGTCCAGCTGTCTCTCTCTAGCAATCCACCATTCAGCCTCCATCCACTTTCTCTTTTTCTTTCTTTTTTCTTTTTCTTAATCTATTCCTTGTCTTTTGCCTTGTGCCCTCTGTTGGAAAGCTCTCAACTTTTTCTTCAAAATAACTAAAATTCTAATAAAGTCTACCAGAATAAAGAGAAAGAACATTACCTTCATTATATGATGGCATCTCCATATTTACAACAGAGTTTGAAACGAAGACAGATCTCATAGTTTCGTATGCTTCTTACTTCTACACTCTCAATCTTCGAAAAATCTCTCTCTTTTTTTCTTTCCTTTTGTTTCTCTTCAAATTCATCTACTCTCTCTCTCTCTTTCTTTCGAAGCGTTTGTCGTCCCTTCCAATCTCGTTGTCTTCCTACCCTAAATTCTCATCCAGCTTTCTCGTCTTTTGCTTTTTTGCCACACACTCCTTCAGAGAGCTCTATGAAAATAAGTTTTAAATTAACATCAATACAGATTGGGAAGACGAAATAAGAGGGAAAGAGAAAGGGAGAGAAAGATGGATAGATAGAGAGAGAGATAGAGAGAGAGAAAGAAAGAGTAAAAGAGAGATAGATAGAAAGGACGTTACATTTCTATTCCAACAACAATATTGGTCAGTAAACTTTTAAGGAGTAAGAAACAACGAATGGGCCGACAAAAAACAGTTGTGATGAACAACCTGCAAAAGAACCGACAATGTCCTTCTTTTCAATAAAATAATCTATTCGAAAATGTGAATATTCAACAGCTTATCTTCCCCTTTTCCTACAGGCTGTCAAACAAAGAAACAAAAGCGATTTTTGCTTTTAAACTTCAAAACTGAATATGAGGCCCTTCGGTCATATGATGAAAATGATAATATATGAATAAGCAACAAAAACATTCGCAAAATAGATTAAAATTCAACTGTTCCGATAAAAAGAAGAAAAAAAGAAGAAAAGACATTCAGAGGGGAAATATATAATGATATCGATCGAAATTAGTGTTCCTTATCAGTATGTATGACATGACTTACACACACCCAAATGATTGGCTTAATATGCTTACTATTTGACACATGGTTAATAACTATTTATAATTTATATAGTTAAGATGAGATGCTAAATGCAATGCATATAAGGCGGATGTTCGCTGATGATGATGAAAGCAAATGAACTTTGACTGCTCAAATCTTCTTTAACGCTCGTAATATGCTAGAGACAGCTACTCACATACAACACGTAATTAAGATTATTGAAACAGAAAGATATACGAAAAACTCGAAATTTGAATAACGTCTAGCTTTTCATGATAGTAACCAGCGATCAACAACCGTTCGTTGCTCTGCGAACCAATAGAATGATCTTTCACGTGAATGTGTGCGTGGATTACACGTGTCAGCAGACGTGATAAAAATGAAAATAGAAATTTAATTTTTAATTTGAGTATTCACAAATACACAATTAGAATATGATAAACAACAACAGGCTAGGCAACCAGGAAAGAGAATCTAAAGTCAAAAGAAGAAGAATGAGAAGTAAAAAAGCAAAGTTAACGGCAGCTCAATGTAGGTACTTCTTTGTTTGTAATGAGTAAATGAATGAAAACAACACATAATAGAAATATTAGTGAATATATATAT
>CALQYR020007420.1:1389227-1493899 GCA_943334845.2 Auanema sp. JU1783 | reverse complement strand
ATATATATATATATACATATATATATTATATATATATATATATACTTAAATTACTTTTTTTAATAAATGTTTAATATGTTGATAGCTTCGAATATCCTAATTGATTTAGCGGGGCTATTAAGTACAATTTGTCTTTCAAAACTTGAGATCATTAATCTAATTATGAAGAAAAATTAAAATAACAAAGCGAAACAGTAGAGGAATGAACCGGAAGTGGTTGCTATATCACAATATTGATATGTCTGCGACATCGAACCGTATATCTCCTGTCAGATTTTCGGACATAGCAGGTATATTCCTCTAGCGATTGCTTTTTTCCGCCTGAAAAGAAATGGAACATAAACAAGAGCGTGGGAGAACACGAGACAGAAGTTCATGAAGTTTAAAATAATCTTTCAAAAGAAAACAACTTCTTTTCACGTAAATATTTTTGTTCGAACAACAACTCACCACTGATAACTTTTCCTGAAGCTCTAAGAACAGAGGCATGGCTGTGGGATCGTGAGACACAATGAAGCTTCTAATTGTGTTCATTGCGGAACATAGCTAAAGAGACAAAGTTCAATTGTCGTGCCAAAGGCATATAGAGACTCACCTCTTGATCTGGGATAGGTAAAGCTACACTTTTGATGATTGCCGCTATAATTCCATTTTCGCTTACGGCAGGTTGTGGCTAGAAATTCATATAATGAAAATGGCTGGAAGGTCAAAGAATTACCTGCATGAAGGGCAAGGGATTATTATTGACATTGTTTAATGAGCAATCTTCAGATTGATCGTCTGATTTGTGATTTAAAATGCCATTGTGAGACGTGCCTACATCTGCAGAAAAAAGTAAAAGTTAATCAATTTAGTGAAGAAACTCTTACTTGTCTCTAATTGAGATCGGAAAAGATTAGCCAAATCAAGTGGCTTAGTGTTGGAAATTGAGGCTACAGCCATCGGTAAAGCTGCTTTCTCTACGCAATTCAATAAAGCTGCAGTCATTCCTGAAATCAAAGCTGAAAAATTCTGTTGAGTGAATAAGTTACACAGCTTACCGTCGCTAGAAACGTCGGCATTCATGCCAGCTAAACCCATATCAGTCAAATGATCGCGATCCTCTAATTCTGAAAAAGGCTCGAAGAATGAATTGAAAATGCATATCATATTCGTACGATCATCTATTTCGTCGGCATCCATACGACTATCTTCAATTTCCTCATCATAGTTGGCTGGAGATCCTGTCATTTGTTTAAGGTCAATTTTGTGTCTTCTTTTAAAAGCATCAAGCCATCCTTCAGAGCCTTTGAAATTATCCAAACCTAAACAACAACAGCATAAACTTGGATACACTCAAAAATAGTAGCAAACAAAGAGTAATACTAACCTAACTGACGGGCAATGATCATAGCATGCTCCTTAAGCATTTTTCCATTTAGGGGAACACCATTGTCGGCACAATCTTTGAAAAATCTCCACATCAAAATGTTTAGGCCAACAAAAGAAGTTCTACGAACCTAAAAAAAAGAAGAATGCAAAAGCATAAAAATAAAAAACATACTCTATTTTTCTTTTTAATTCCATCCTTCATGATTCTCTGTTGTTCAACAATTGCTTCGGCAATAGATGCTGGATCGAAATTATTGGATTCGTCTTTTTTGGCGTCTTCCATAAGAACCAATGCTGCCATTCGTTGAACCTCCTCTCGATTGGCAAGAACTCTATCAACCTTAAAACACTCCATGAGATTCTTCATATGGTAAGCAAGTTAGAATCCTGGCTGACCAAAAATGGATAGTATGGGACAACAGCAGAAGAAAGAGGGGGGGGGGGAGAGGAAGAAGAGAGAAAACGAATTTAAAACATGAAAATGGCGGACAAAGATTAATTTATATTAAAAAGAAAATATTCTAACGCTTCAGAGGATAATCGATTACTTAATCTAGATATCAGTTGATAAACATACAAAGAAGAAAGAGAATGTTCACTTGAAAAAAAGAAACACAAGGTGCTATTTCCATTTAGGAATTTTCCCAAAATGTGTGTTAGTCTGATTGCTAAAGAGGGAATGCGAAAGCACTGGCAAGACATTTGGAGGGAGATATAAGAAGAGAAGTAATGAGAGGGAAAGAAGAAGTGGAAAGAGGGACACAAGAAGAAAAAGAAGAGAAGGGAGGGAAAAAAGACCATATGACATCAGATAGAAAGAGAGATAGGAAAAGGGGAGAAACTAAAAGAGAAAGGGAATTGGGACAGAAGAATGGAGAGAATCGTTAGAGCCCTCGTCAAAGCAAAGAGAGAGGGTGAGAGAGATGACAAAGGCGAACAAGACAAGCAGAGACGCGATAGAGGGAGAGAGAGAGGAACAGAAAGAGAGATGGAGGGGATGGGGGGAAGATGGAAGAGGGTCTGCTGCTGGTGACCCGCGCGGGTTGGTCAGAGGCCAGGAGGAGGACGCTAACCTACCGTTGAGGACTTTATGTTGTATCTCATACAGATGAGTTCTCTAGAGATACCAGCATCCGAGTTAGTAAGAACGTAAAGTTTTTCCTTGGAGGAGAGTTCTCTGAAAAAATGAAATTTGAAGAACGTGAAGAGAAATAAAAGAAAAAGTTTATTGAAAAAAGAGAAAGAGCAAGAGAAGGACAAGCAGAAGGAAAGAGAGAGAGAGAGAGAGAGAGGTGAAAAATGAAAATTTTAGGAGAATAGAAGAAGTAAATTTGAATCATAAAGCTTAAAATAAATTTTTTTGTCAAACGCTTTTCAAACTTTGCTATATTGCTAATCGATTGTTTTGTAAACGCGTCAAAGAGAGAGAGAGAAAGAGAGAGAGAAAAAGGAAAAGAGGAAGAGAAAGAGAGAGAGAGAGTGGAGAGGAGAGTCAGACAATCGCTGTTAAAAGTGCAATTTTGAAGAAGAAAAAGAATAGTTTTTTTTACAACTTTAAAAGGAAATTCTAAAATTTGACTTATTGTTTAAGGCTAAAAAATGATGAAAAGAAGTTGATAAAGAGAAGAAATGATAGAGAGAGAGAAAAAGAAAAAAAAGACAAGAAGAGAGGAGAGAGAAACCTACCTTTCACCAGATTCCACGTGATGGGCTTTTTGAACTTCAGGTGAAGGCTGGAAATAATATAAACATAAATAAATGTAAAAGAAAAAAAACAAAAATGTTTAAAACAGTTAGTACATATTTGAGAAGTAGGTTTTATTGAAAAAAAAAGTAAGATTACGGGTAGAAAGACGAGTGATATGGATGTAGGCGAGAACGAAAGAGAAGGGGAGAAATGAAGGGAAGGGAACAGATAAATGGGGGAGAGAAGAAGGAGAGAACAGCGACTCTTCCATCTCTCTATTTCTCTCTCCCTCTATTCATAATATTTCTCTCTTTTTGATGCTCTGTATGTCAGTCTGTCTCTCTCTTGCTCTCTCTCTCTCTTACTCACTCTTTCTTCGCTGGCGTGCTGCTTGGTTAGAGGGCAAAGAGAGATGGGAGAGAAAGAAGGAGGGAGAGACAAAACGAAATAAAAAGATCGAAAAAAGAGGGACTGCAAGTAACAGGGAGGGAAGGAACAGAGGGGAAGATGAAAAAGAAAAAGAAAGATAGTGAGATGAGAGGTCATGGAATAGGGAGAGGATGAGAGAGGGAGAGACGAGTTATTATGGCCTGTTGAGAGACAACAGAAATAACATCTACAGAGGGAATGAATGAGAGAGAAACGAGACGGGAGATATAAGGAGTTTGTCAGAGAGAGAGAGAAAGAGAGGCGACAAAGCGCAAGAAATACAGAGGGCTGAGAGTAAAAAGAGAGAGGGAACTAAAGAGAGAAAGAGAGGGCCGGAGAGGGTGAGAAAGGGGAAAGAGCGATTGATCGTAGAAAATGCCCCTGACTCTCTCTCCTTCCCTCCTTTCTTTTTTCCAATATAGCCAAAAAGAAAAGAGAAAAGTTTCAAATGAAATTTTTAGAAAAATATAAAGTTAAAATAAACGAAAAAGATGAAGAGATC
Organism: Auanema sp. JU1783; assembly: GCA_943334845.2. NCBI lineage: Eukaryota > Metazoa > Nematoda > Chromadorea > Rhabditida > Rhabditidae > Auanema > Auanema sp. JU1783. Next base: position 1,489,910 of record CALQYR020007420.1, on the reverse strand, counting down.
GCTGGTAGCCGATCAACCAGCTTCTTCCTCTGTAGGAAGCGAGAACTTTACTTTCTCGTTGTGTGTGGTCAAAAGAGATGTCAAAACAAGGAAACAAAACTTTTTTTTGTCAGCAAAAAAAAAAGAATTTGTTGCAAAATTCGCTTACTTATATCGTTCGTTTGTTTCTCACACATCTGAACTTATCATATTCGGCCTTTTATTCATTCTCTCCTAATTCTTATTTCGCACAATCTCTTCTCATCATGGCTGATGGCTATGATTACAGAGAATGACACTTACACACAACAGAATGTGAGAGGTCAGGATAAGCACAACATAGTGACTTACCCTTAGCCAGGAAATGTTTGAACGAGGAAAGATTAGAAAAAAATGTAAGAAAGAATGCACAACAAGCTAATTGGAACCGCGACACATAACAAGAGAAGAGCGCGTGTGTTTCTCTCCTTTTCTCCCTCCCACTCTGCATCCTTTTCCCTTCTTTCAAACACCCCTCTCTCTGGCCCTCAGATTCTCTCTCCCTCCCTCTATGTTTCTCTCTCAAACACATTATATCTGTTCCCTTCTCTGTGTACGCTCGGTCTGACTCTGTCAGTATTTCCCTTTCTCTCTCTATACGCCTGCTTGGTTTTCTGACTCTCCTTGTCTACTCTCTTCAATCATCGCGTTCTCTCGCTGTTTTCGACCGTTCCTCTCTCTCTTTCTCTCTCACGAATTCATCTTTCTCTTTTCTAGTTCCCTTCCTATTTTCCCTTCAAACACTCCTTTTCCTTTTCTCATCCAATAACACCCCCTCTCTCTTTCTTTGTCCCTCCAGTTCTGTCTCTCCCTATTTTTCCCTCCGCATCTTCTCGCGTCCCTCTTTTTCTCTCTCAGCCTCCCACGCCATTCTCTTCAAATTTCTCTTTCTAGCTTTCTCTCCCCTTATTTCTCTCTCTACATATCTCTCTCTCTTTACATCTGGCGTTAAAAGAGAAGAGGGGGTTGGTATATGATGTATGCGAATAGCCCTTTTCGCGTATAAAAATCATGATGTTATAAGCCACAAAAAAGAAAAAAAAGTTGAAAGTAACTTACAATTGTCAAGTCTACGATCTCGTTTCCAGCGAATGAAGTTCCCAAATAACTGAAAAGGGTTAATAAGCTTAATATGGGAAACCCAAATAGGGCGTAATATACGTGAGGTGAGAAATGCAAACGGAGGAAAATACGCAAACGATATAATTACTTACGAAATGAAAACATTTGGTTTATAACATGCCATAGGAGGAACATTTTTAGACAATCGAATGGCTTCGTAGGCTGAAATTCCATATTTTGTATGAAGAAGTAATGAAAGCAAATTACAAAGATGTTTTTGGCCACCGCCGAAGGAAGTTAGAGCTGTTGATGCTTTAAGTAGAACTTCAACAATATCATGATGCACAACTAATAGAGAGGATGCGAATATTTCTTAAATGCGTTTAATGATATGCTTTATAGATTCTTCATGCCCGTACCTCTCAACTCATCCACTCGGTTAGGATTGGAGATTTTAATTCCATTGAAGGAAAGCATTTGATGAAAAGTAATGTCGCATATGCTTTCATTTACAAGACAGCGAATCGACTTCTGTAATGGAACTATGAAAGCTCCTTTTTCAATCAAACTCCTGAAGCGAATAACTTTGCTTGTTTATGAAAAAAAACGACTTACGAAATAGGAATGTATTTGATACCCATTATGTAGAATCCGCCTTTGTAACCCTTCGACACATCTACTTTATTCTTCCAAAAAGGGGCGATAGGATAGTTTTCAAGAGAAATGTTGCTGACTTCATCGCCGTCCGAACTTCTATCATCATTATTATTATTGGATATCTGAGGTGATAATAGTTTTATATAATTTTTTATGAAACCAACGTTGGATGTTTCAGAAATATTTGGTAAGCTAGGACTAGATGATGAACTTTCTTCATCAACTTTCATTCGCTGACAAGCTGATGTCAAAATATCGTTTAACGTGGTTGTTTCGGTTATGTTGAAACATAATGCGTCTTCGTAATTTGTCGGAGGTTGATTCGAGAACAGTGAAGACAAATCAGAAACTGTAAATAATGGAAAGTAAGAATGTGGTGATAAGCAAGAGAAAAAAGAGTGAGATAAAGCTCACTTGACGGGCACTGGCCAGTCATGTCGTCTGCTCGTCGAGGCTTCGGCAAGCGTACTCTGTAATTCCGAAAGCCTCTCGCCAACGCTTCCTGAAATCATACACACAACAACAATATAACAGATAATTAAAGATACAAACCTTCACTGACATTTCCTTGTCTGACTGATCAACAAAATGCTTCATAGGATGATCATCAGGCACCTGACCATTAAGACTCAGAAAGCTTGAATCATCTGTGACTGGCTCTATCTTAATCTGGAGTAGAAATTAAATGAAATGAATTATGAAGCAACGCACCTGGCCTACTAATTGTTCATATTCCGGTATTAAGTCCCTATATGTTTTCCGGCGATTCCTTCGGAAAAAGGCATCAATCGCTTCAGAATCATTCAAAGAGGGCAGTTGCTCTTGATTTTCCTGAAGTTATTAATTACATTTTTCTAAGAGATAGGATACTGACAAGGATGAGTTTAGAGCTAGACATCGGTGCATCCAGCTTAGCCAGAGCCGATGCAAGGAATTGCGAAGTGAATGCTGAACTTAAGTTCAAAGCATTGAGACTGTGGTCTTCAACAGTGGGCTTTTGTGGGGTTTCAACAACAGTGGCTGTCTTTTGAACTTGAACAGTCTTTTCAGGAGTTTCCGGTTCAGTTTTAGCTTTCTTCTGGTGGGAACTTGAGTTATTTGATGAAACATTATGATTTTTGGAGGCTTTAACAGGTGAAGCGTTCTTAGATTTCGTTCCAGACGAAGAATCTGCTTTTCCTGGTTTGACATCCTGTGTAGCTGTCAATGTATTCGATGCACGGGATGAGTGACCGTGAGAAGGCTTACGCTTCGATTTTTGGTGTGGAGAACTTTTCCTTTTACGGTTCTAGAAATGTTGTTAACATTATCATTCTTAGTTTTTAGTAATACTCACTTCCCTTGCTTCTCGTAGCTCCGTAACAGCGATAAGTGCAGCAACTGCAGCTGCTCTCTTGCTCGAGCGCATTTCTGGTTGCTTGGTATTCCTTTTATAGTTTTAAGCCGTAGCAGAATATATTTTGAATGCGAATTACAACAGTGAGAAAGACAAGAATTCTTCAGCGTAAGCTTTATCGACACCGATAGCAAAAATGAAATATATGAATGCTATTTTAGGTACAGAAAGCCAATGTATAAAGGTTAGAAAAGGAGAGTGAGCGCTCCCTCCATATACGCTTTCTAACTCTCTCAACACTCTACATCTGCGCAGACTTTAGAAATTTCTCTGACGTCTGATATCTCTTCGTATGACCTAGTTTCTCTTTTTCTCTCTATGTCTTCTGCGCCTGAACGCGTTGAAACAGACGTAGAGGACTATATACAAAGAGAAATTGAATGAGAGATAGCGCAGAACAAGGAGGGTTTAGAGAAGCAGAACAATCTCTCTAGACTATGGAGTAACCGAGGCTGCAGAGGTACAGGGTTAGAGATAGATAGTCTACCCTACCTGCGAGACACGACGACTAAGCATATTGATTAGAGAACGGAGAGAGAGAGAGTTGGGAACAAGGAGGTAGAGACAAAGAGACAGAGAAACAGAGAAAAGAGAAAGAGAAATATTCCAGTGGAGTCAGAAGGCCGTGCAGAATGAGAGAAAGAATAATGTGGAAGAGAGGAAAAGAGAAAGAAGAAAACAGTGAATGTATTGCTAGTAAAGAGAAAGAGAAATTGGTCGATATAGAGAGATGATGAAAGGGAAATGGGGGCCAAAGAAAGACAATTTAAACTTAACATTATGAGGGAAAAAACTATCCTAAGAAATGGAGAACTTGAACGTCGTCATAGAAACAGTTTTATCATACTATCTTCCAGGAATTGAAACAAGTTCACATCATTCTAAGTAACACAGATCATGTTTTGAATAATATTTATTTAGCCCTTCATACAAATTAAATTTGACTTAAGATATACCCGTTAAGGACTATAAAACTAGGAACACTCGTAAGTATGGCTGAGGAATGATCTCAAAATAAAATTTTGTTGGAAGAAAGATATACAGAAATAATAAAGTTCGTAATCTGAGCATTTGAATGCTATATGATCACCCGTCATCAATGTTTGTTAGTACAGAAAATTATTTAAAATATAAAGATTAGAAGAAAACATCTGATGAAATCCAGCTCTTGAGAGAATTAGTATAATTTTAAAAAATAGATAGTGTTCCTGGCACACATGAAGCTAATCCGATTCGTTATCCAACAACTTCTCGTCAGCATGTCGATTCACGATACTCACGGCTTCAGAAGTCGAGGCACACATGGGATCGTCATACATTCGCATATCCTCATCATCCATAAAATGTTTATGAGCTGGAGGAGATGGTGGTCCACTGTCAGCCTGGTCATATATGGCTGAAATTGTGGGTTTGGTTTCAAACATTCAAGTTCTGCAAATACCTCGGTCATCTTGATCAGCAAGCAAAGGTCGCTTGTGTGACTCAGTGGAATCTGTCACTTTGCGTGGTCTCATGGTCATGTAATCGTCGTCGTTCACTAATGGACTAAGGACGGTGTCACCAATATGCATTCGACCATTCAATCCTTGCAATCTAAGAATTTCATGTTCAACGGTTACTTTGGCAGAAAAATTAAACCTCAAGCGTTCTTGGAGAACAGCGGCACCTATCCGATCTACTCCGTCATCCCAGTGTGAGTTTTCATAAGATGTTGGCAAACATTGGATAGAATCACCCATAGGATATCTGAAAATATTTACTTGACAGACACATAGACCTCAATTTTTGTACCTCTCCTGAGTTAAAAGGTCACGATGGTCTCGGATTTTGCCACCAGATAAACGAGGCTCCTGATGTCTTACGGCAGTCTTAGGGGATGATATGTTGTCATCACTAAGTTTCACTCCCATTCGACGAAGAGCTTCAATAGCCTGTGCATCCTGTGATGCTCTGATATCAGCCTACAAAAAACTCTAATCAGTACGAAGATAATTAATTGGCATACACTCAGAAGATCTTCAGTTTCACAAATATCAGCTCGCATTTTATGGCCAACAATCGAAGGCGATCTCGAATCTGCTTGCGAAGAAGAAATCCGTTCTTGCATTGGGAATGGACGAACCTATAAGTTACTAATTAGGTCATTTACAGCTCTGTAATAATTACTTGAACAGTTGGCAAACCAGTCAACTGAGCTTGTTCTAAATTACTCAGCTTGTTACCACGGAATACTCTTGGTGGTAATGGGGGCGGAGCAGATGTTGACTCATTAACACCAGCAGAAACATTAGGGTTTCTCATGTGGTTGTTATAAGACACATGTTCACCATATTTAGGATCAGTACTAAGTGGATAATTAGAAGAGTGACTTAATTGATGAACTAACTTCTTGACACTAATCCATCGACACACGCAAACTATTCCCATCAAACACATCAGAATAATGAAGAAGACTATTAGAACTCCAATCAGTTCGGCAGAACTGATAGGGAAACCAAAAGCACCACAAGGTCCTGGATTGAATCCAGATGGACACTTGCACAGGAAACCAGAAGAAGATAAGCTTTGTTTGGGAATAGGCACACATTCAACGTCTCCGCAAGGGTTGGAACGACAAGCATCTTCGACAGGTGCTAAAATCTCTTGTCAATCGAGTTAATACTTTGAAATGTACCTGTTTGCCGGGGTCCGTCACACTGTTTTCCTGTGTATCCGTCAGGACATTTGCACATGTAATCATTCGTGAAAGCAACACATTGGATAGAGAATGGACATGGATCATCTTCGCAAGGCCTTTTATCAAGCTCGCAGAAGTTACCATCGTATCTTTCAGGACAGATACAACTGAAATGTTCAGATTTCCGTAATCAGCGCATAATTTCTAAATTACCTAGCAATTTTTCCTTGTGGGATACAAGATGCTCCGTTCTTGCATGGAGATTCACTACAAGGTGTTGAAGCGAGAGCTTGGCACCCGGCTTCCACACCGTATAAACGAACATTACTTCGGGTTTTCGGAATGGACCTGGGACAATACAATATTCATTCGTTCTTCGCTTTTAAACCTTACCTTCCATTAAGAGATATTGTACGGAAACATGCTGCGATACCGGCAGTAAAGTTATCAGAACCGAATGACGCAAATTCAAGCCGTGCTCCAAAGATGAGCCGGTTCGAGAAAGATTGCATGTTCAAGACTTCTGACCCGGGAACACTCCATCCTTCTTGTTTTTCAGTTCCATCTATCGTGAGACGACTATGACTTCCATTTCTCAGGATTCTGATTCTATGCCATTTTCCATCAGATATTTGAATATCCGATTTGATTATCCCAACACCGGTGCCACAGTCCCATCGATATTCCAAATATCCGTTGGATAAAAGAAGCTCATGATAGTCCTCTGATCCTTGACCGAAAAATACGGTTCCATTGTAGGAAACAGTTCGAAGCTCGACAACAAATTGCATTTGGTCTTCTACATCGAATGGCAAAGTGAGTTCGAAATAGCCTGAGCCATCCATGGACAGTTCCGAATCTTCAGAACACTGGGTTTCATCAGAGCATAGTTCTGATTGTTCACAACGTTCTCCAATAGTTCCCAAAGGACATATGCAAGCATAATCCCCCGTGGAATGAGGGACACAGATCTTATCAGCTTTGCATGGAGACTTGGAACATTTATTGACTTCCATGTTGCATTTCTTTCCAGCGAATCTAAATTACTATCCAATTACTCCTCTAAACTTTAATTAATCTAACCCATCATGACAAGAGCAATGTGCAGAACGTGAATGTTCTGGAGTCACATACGAAGTTCCTTGGAAAGAGAACACGGAAGAGTCATCGTCGGAAAACTCAATTCTCTCTCGGCATTCTCCTCTTTCACAAACTCCAGGCATACACACTTCCGTGACCAACTCGAGTTGCTGAACGTTTTTTATGTTACGATAAGCCAAACTTTTTTAATTATTACCAATCGGCTTGCATGCTTTAACTCATCGAAATCGCTCTTCAGGCGGGAGTAGATATGTGTAGGTTTAAGATGACCTCTGTCCACTCCGCCGAAACCTCTTTGAACGTTGAAGAGAATATCAACTCCGTTACGATCAGAACGTTTTTGTCTCTTCCCTATATTCCCTTATTTTAAATTTTACAACTTCAATAACATACCTTCTCTTTCCTGAATACTAAGAATGTTTATGTTTTCAGGTGGAACGTTCAAGCAATCAGAGAAAACTTTCAAGAAGTCACTAAGCCCTTTTCTGAAGAAACTTTCCAGCGAAACGTCTAAAATGCTGATGGCAACCGCATTCTCGAGAACGTCCGAATTCAACAGAGTAACCTGAAGCCAGTTCTGGTAAAGGTAGCCCCGAGAACAAAGCTTACCTGAACTTGGACATAACTCAATGTTTCAAACTTTCCGTCAGTCACGCTGACGTTGAAAGCATGAACTCCGGGTAGTATTCCATGAGCACACCACACATCACCGGTTTCTTGATCAATCGTGAACTCGTGATGATGATGCGTTGCTGAATAGCTTGGCCCCACGTTACTTCCCTCTATTAAAGAGTATCTTAACATATCTGCCTTGTCCTGAAAATGATTATTCAATATAGAGATGGTCGACTCTTGGTTATTCTCACTTCATCAGTTCCTTGAAGCTTTCCAATTATTCCTCCCTTGAATTCTCCTTTTAACGTATTCAAATGAACACGCAATGGGATAAGTTTTGGTGCGTGTCTACTCTCTTCCTTGACAAATATTGTCAACGGACATTCCGTTTCTAATCCTCCTTTATCTTTGGCCGTAACTGTCAGATCGTATTTGTTTCTTTCAGAATGACTCAAAGGCGAAGCGGTAACTATGCTGGATTCAACAACTCTGAAGTGCTGATGGTGTTCTCCTTTCAGTTTGATAGTGAACGGTTCCGCGAATAGAGGTCCATCAGAGTCTTTGATGTTCAAAAGGTATACTGAATGACCGATAGATGCCCCTTCCTAAATAGCAAAGCTGAAGAATTTCTTTCAAATATGAGTGAACCTGGACTACAGCAGTCATATTACATGGGGAAAAAACTGGCTCATGATCATTAACATCGATTATAGTAACAACCAGTGGAACTGTAGAGGTGAGGCCACCTCCATCCTTGGCATCAATGTTCAAAGTATATTCTTTAGTCTAGGATGAATTAATGAGATGACTTCCTATAACTTTTATAAATCTTACCACTTCATAGTCGACAACACCGTTTACAACCACAGTACCATCAGAATTAACTTCGAATGGCCCTTTTGCTCCAACTATAGAATATCTGACTTTGCCGAAATGTTCACTGTCCTTGTCAGTTGCATGAACTTTGATAACAGTTGTGCCATTTTTGCTGTTCTCTTTCAGTTCGGCTTTGTACATTTTGTTTGAAAAGAGAGGATAGTTGTCGTTCTCATCCATAATCTATAAGCAATTTTTTCTTTTTCCAAACCCCCGATCTTCAAAGCTCTTACTTCGATATTTACTACTGATTGGGTAGAGAGCGGAGGTTCACCGGAGTCTGTAGCTACTACTGTAACTTTGAAACCATGAAGCTCCTCGAAGTCAAGGTTTTTGATCAACAATAGTTTTCCTGAATTGAAGGAATATTAAAATTATTTGAAACCGACCACACCTGATTTAGAATCCAAACGGACAAACTCATTATGGTCGCCTGGTTCAAGGGTGTAAGTTACAGTTTCATTTGCATCTCCTCCGCCGGCTTTGACAGTTACTAATGCTGACTCAAGTACTTGGCTCTCTAATACTTTGATGTTGTACTCTTTCATTTCAAATATCGGTGGGTTATCGTTCTGATCAATCACAGTAATTTTCACGAGAGCTGGAAAAACATTTTGAAAATAGTTGAAAGTCGTAACGGTACCTTTTCCACTACGTGGTGGATCTCCATTGTCAGTGGCAATCACAGTGAACTCATAGTTGCTGTTTTGTTCACTATCCAATGATCTTGATACGGTGATTACACCGGTGAGCGCTTCGACGTCAAATCCATCAGGAGCTTCTGGAGCAGAATAACGAATCATTCCATTAGGCCCTCCGTCCTGAAAATTACACTGATTAAACGCAATCACGGTCATCAAGCATTACCTCGTCAGTGGCTTGAAGAGCAACAATAAACCTTCTATGGTCTGCAGAAGCTGGTAAGTTCTCTTTGATTGCCAAGTTGTAAACAGGCTGTACAAAGACTGGATCATTATCGTTCACATCCAAAACAGTTACGATAACTTTTCGTAAACATTCAGCCACTGGGAACTTCATATAAGTGCGAAGAGAAAAAACGTACTGAAAAAACATGAAATATCATATGAACGAAACCCAAAAGACATACAAATGGTTTTTTCTCTCGGTCAATCTCAGCAGAAGTTATTATGGAAGTTGTTGAGTTCCAAGTTCTTAGAGTGAAGACCATCATACTTTTCTCAATTGGTTTGATCTCATGGAATAGAGATTGAGAAGCATCTTGCCAGATGACTGTTCCTAGCGGAGAATTCTCTGTGACATTCAAACGGAGCGGGTCCTTCTCACAGACGGGGATATTCAAGTTTTTGAAGTCGATCTAATTTTCAAAATAGAGATTGGAGAAAATAATGAAGAAAAAACCTTGACTGTTGTTGTGGCAGTATGCAAACCGTCGAAAGCCATGACAGTAAGCTCGTAAGAGCTTTTACGTAACGGGTAATACATATTGACCATCGAGACCTTGCCATCTTCTTCAATTTTGAACAAACCATCACTGTTTCCTTGCGTGATGAAAAACTGAGATTTGTTAAACGGTGAACCATCCTTGTCCTAAACAGTCAGAACAATGAGTATGAAGCATGAAAGTTTCTCTCTGACCTTCACATGAACCCGAGCTAAGCTCTGTCCTACATTGGTTCTTGATAAATCTATGTTCGCTTTATACAACTGTTTCCCAAATATAGGAGCTTCATCGTTCTCGTCCAATACCTGTAACACATTCCTTGATTAATCGGTCAGCACATAATATTCACCTCTAGTTTACAACTCAAGTCTGCAGAGTTGCCAGAATCATCAGAAGCGCGAACAACAAACACATAATGTGATTGTTTCTCACGATCCACTTTTGAAGCAAGGCTGAGCCAACCAGAATCCTTGTCAATTTTTATAACATCGGAACTTGTAGCCTGAAAGTTCATGATGGACATGCATCCAATAGCTTCACTAACGTTAACAACAGAGTAGTAAACTCTCCCTCCAGTAGAATCATCAATATCAACAGCTGAGAAGACTCCAATCGTTGTTCCGACAGGACTATTCTCAACCACTTTGAATTTGTTTTCGATTGTTTGAAAAACAGGCGAATTGTCATCAATATCGTCAACGTTGACCTTAAGGAATCTATATTTCTCAAATTATAGATCTAACCAACCGTAACAGTGGATAAGCTTGAAGCTCCGTTTGGAGCAGTGAGCGACACCACAAACCTCCATTCTTTACGACTTTCTCTATCAAGATGTGTACGAACAATTATTTTACCAGAAAGCTTCTCCACCAAAAATGGTAGACCTTCGGCTGGACCAGCAATCGCGAACCGCGATCCTTTGACTCCTGAATGATTCAGTTAATACAAACAGAGTAGGGTTAGAAAATTACCAGGTTCGAATTGTTGAACTTTACCAACTAGAGTTCCAAGTTCACAATTTTCTTGGACATGGAAGATGTAATGACTACTACTCATTTTCGGTACTATAACATCATCGCCAACGATATTAACAACGACATCAGAAGTTGAATGATGGGGTGGTCTTGCCATATCCGTAGCTTTCACCGTGAAAGACAAGGATGACCCTGCCTCTAGTAAGCGACGAGTCAATCTGATCAGTCCTTGTCTAGGATGAATAGTGAAGTAGGACATGACATCTTCATCGGCTAGAAGCGAATACTCCAGTAAATCATCAGTATCCTCATCGACAGCAGACACAAGAAGTACTGAATCTCCTTCTTTACTCAAGCTTGAAATTGAGCAAGAATACCTAGGGAACTCGATAAGTTGCATATATTTAGAAAAACTAACTTTGGAATTATAAACTTGGGTGGGTTGTCATTATCATCGAGTACTGTCAGGGAAATTGTTGCAAATCCCCTTCTTCTCACTTTGTCCTCGACAATTAAAGGAATTCTAAGAAAGCGCAAATATACTAGAGTTACTGGATTGTTTCCCACCTATAATACGACTGATTCGAGTAGGAAACCGCAGACGTTTGGTATATTTTTCCGCTGGTTTCATCAATACTTATAGGCCAATTGTAATTTCCTCCCGTGTAGAATTTCAGTTCCGAGCTACCGCTTGCTTGAACTCTCATGATCGAGTTTTTACTATCGACATCGCTATAGGAAATGATTAACGATTGAGACAAAAGTGATACTGACCTGTTTTCTATCAATTTCAATATGTATTGACTTTGCTCGAACCGAGGTGGAGGAGTGCGAAGTCCTGAGACTGAGATTTTGATGTTGAATTTTGAGTAAACGATGAATATTCCATCAGATACAGATACATTCAAAACTTTCTGAGATTGCACCATATCTTCCTCTTCTATAGTTCTTGCGAGAGTGATTTCTCCATTCCCTTCATCTATCTCAAACAAAGACTCATCACCGTCTATTAAAGAAAATGAAAAGCGTTGGCCACTAGCTAAGCTCGAAACGGTATCCTTAAAATGCAACATATATTAAAATATTTTGATAAAACAAAACCTCATCGATAACTTTAACAATCGTTATTAATTGTCCTGGAATGAATGCATCGGAAATTTCTATGTCGGCAGATGACTGGATAAACACAGGAGCATTATCATTGACATCGATAACCTGTTAACAGACAGAATAATGAGGAAAAAAATTGGTATCATACATGAATGATTAGCTTAGTTTCAGAAGAGACTTCAGAAGGTGTAGTGGCAAGGACATTGAGAACTATTTCCTTTTTCGATTCAAAATCTAGTTTCTCTAATAAGAATATGTTGCCAGAAGAACTCTCCAATCGAACAGCTGTAATTATTGCTTGTGATTCAAACAAGAAAGAGAACGTACTAGAGGCATGAGCACCAGACAGCGAATAAGTAATAGTAGTGTTTATCGGAATGGTCGCGACAGAGCAGAGCAGCGTTCCGGCATTGGTAGATTCAGTCACGTTGACATGATAAACCGATTTCTCGAACTGTGGAATATTTTCCTTCTCCGATATAACCTAAACCAAACTGATATCGGAAGTTTCGAAAGTCGGCTTACCTCAATATCAACAATTGTGCTGGCGTGCACATCAGGGCGAAGAGCATCACTTGCTCTGACAACGAGTTTATAGTTAGAATGCAATGCCTGATCAATGTTTCGGCGCAAGAAAATATCACCATCATTGAAGCTTATTGAGAATAACTGTTCTTCATTTCCACTCTCGAAAGCATATACGATATGACTATCTGGGTGGCTAACAGCACGAACATTCGTGATCTTTAAATACGTTAGAAACCTGAAGTCTTCAACGAAGACATACCTTCTGTTTCAAAGCCATTTTTGACGATATTTTACTCAAGTGATTTCTTTTAGCGAAGAAAGGAACTAATTTGTCAAGCACAGTCACTTTCACTTCTACAGATGTACTTAAATGGTTTGATCCTGTAAATCTATGATATGATAACAACATTTCAATGATTATCACCTTGATCCGTTGCTGTAGCAGTAAAGGCAAAGACACCAACTGTCATGGGATGGAGAATGGTAATTTTTCCAGTAGTCTCATCTAATTTGAAAACTTTAGGAATATTTTTGCTCGAGTATTTGACTACAGCGTTTGGACCTATAGGTTTAGAAATTAAAAATGGAAACCTTGTCTAGTATACCAAAATCATCATCTACAGCTTTGATAGTAAGTATAGTATCCCCCACTTCACTGTTGGTGCTAGTTGTAACGTCGTAAGGTTGGGATAAAAATCGTGGTGAACAGTCGTTGACATCCAGAACTTCAATATCAATCAAACACTGCGTGTACACAGTTGGATTGGTGTGTGCAAGAACCTGTGAAAAGAAAACACTAATGTGAAACTGATAAAAAATATTACTTCGATTAATAAGTGAACCACAGGTGTTGTTTCTCGGTCTAATCCAGTTCCTATCATCATGATTTGGCCAGTTTTCGAATTTATGATGAAGTTCTCGTTATTGTTCAGTAACTTGAAAGTCAATGGAGCTTCCTTAGGAACATTCTCTACAGAAACGTATATAATTTCTTCCGGCACATCCATTTTCTTGTTCTCTATGATGCTCAGGGATAAATTATTAGCGAAACAGCGGAATGCATCAGTTCTTGAAACATCAACTACATGAAGGGCAAGCGTACTCGAGTCAGAGAATGCACCGTCTGTCACGAGAACTTCGATCTGTACGAAGCATATTACCATTTTATTTTCAACATTGTTAGTCTCTTACCTTGATACTTCCTTCGGTCAGTTCAGAAATAGACGAGCTCGTCTTGATAATGCCAGTATCTCTTTCAATTGTAAAGTGCTTAGTATTAACGGAGTTCTAAAAAAACGAAATTGACTACTTGACTCTCAATTCAAATTCACCTTCAAATAATATCGTAGTTTTCCTACAGTATCTTTATCGAAGGCAGATACTTGGGTCAACTGAACTCCTTGGGTTGTTGGCACTCTTAACTCCACGTTATATACTTTCTCCATGAACAAGGGTTTTTCATCATTCTCATCAACAATGTTCACAACAACTTCTGCAGGAATCGCTGCTGAACGGAGAGGATGACCCATATCGCTGAAAAAAAGACCCAGTCAAGAAAAATAAGTCAGAATATACCTGGCTTTAACATGAAACACTTTCTGTTTCACTGTTTCAAAATCTAAAGGAAGCTTTGATCTTATACTTCCAGTGGCGAAATCAACAGAGAAATGATCGTTATCATCGAGCATGCGGTATGTTACTAGTCCATTAGGTCCATAATCTTTATCCGTTGCCGATACAACCAGAGGCGAACCATCTTCCGTGAGTACATACGTTCCAGAAACACTGTTTTCAACAATGTACCCGTAATAAATCAGCTTTTGGAAAACAGGCAAATGTTTGTTTGTGTTCACCAATCGAACAGATATCTTGAACAAGAAGATATAAGTCTCAAACTCTCATTTCGGACTCTTACTTTAGAAGCTGCAGATCCAACAGCATGATCGTAAACTACATTGCATTCTAAAACTTTCGATCTTTCTTGAGTCAGCCATTTTCTGTTGGACACGATGCCAGTTATCTGAACGAAACATAAGAACTAAATTGACTTAATAGTTACCGGATGAATCGAGAAGTAAGGGCATGGATTTTGAAGACGATACTTTCCACAACAACGAGAAGTTGAAACCGCAAAAAGTGCGCTACCAATAGTAATATCGTCTCTGATTGTTGTTTGATATACTGATCTATAAAGAAGGAATGAGAATTACAATACTAAGTTCACCCACTTCAAGAAACTCAGTGAGTTTTCATCATTCGTATCTAATTGTATACGTAACAGAGCAGTATCGGTTAAACCATGACGATCGCCATCAGATGCGCGGACAGTTAGAATAGATTCACGGAAGTTGTGGTCGAGAGGCTTCGCTATACGTATCACACCCGAAATTTCGCCTAATGTGAAGAACTGCTCTTCATTTCCGCTAATAATGGAATAACGGAGAGATTTTTTCTGTGAAATATCTTTGTCGAAAGCGAGTAGTTTTTGCACAACATAGCCAGTCGGAGCACTAAATAGAGACATCATTAATGAGTTTAAACCTGAGTACAATGATACCTTTTTGATATTCTGGTAACGAATTCTTTCTGTAGAAAACGAGGTGCATTATCATTAGCATCAATAATATCGATGGTTAAAAATGAATATGTGTTCAACGATCCACTTTGAGCAGCTACAATCAGACGGATTGTTCTAGTTATCTCATAATCCAGAGTCTCAACCACGATAACATTTCCGTTACTTAAGAAAACATTGCATAAAATCTCAAGAATTATACACATACTGAGGTTCGATTCGGAACTTGTTGAGCATGAATTCATCTTCTGCAGTGTAAAGAGAGTAAGTGACTTTACTTTCATCGTTGGCGTAGCATTTCAAAGTGTAGACAGTCGAGCCAATAGGTGTTTTTTCCGATATTTCTGTGTGATAAGAAAGAGCAGAGAATTTCGGTCTATCCATCTGATTACGAACAACCCTAACGGACACCTGTATAATGAACTTGTTGAATTTTTTGAAATCTCAGCAACTATACCTCAATCGAAGCGCTGGAGTCTCCATCCGATACAGATAAAGTTAAGGGGATCTCCTTGATTTCCGAGCTTAGAACCGAGAGGGATTTCGCTAGAAGAAGGTAACCAGAATTTGTTTCGATATCACTTCGGATAGTGAACACTTTTTCGATGTTACCCTCTTGAATTTCCCACCAAAGCACTTCTGAGTCATCGTCTAAAGCCTGTAGGGTAGCTATGGTGACTCCAACCTGAACATGACAATGAACCATATTCGGAAAAAAATTGATAAAACCTGATCTGTGTCAGACACTAGAAGATTTTGAGTTGTGTTTTTTATAATAGGCTTCTTGTTCTTCTTCTTATTCGATTTTGGGACAGCTATTCCAGTAATAACTACAGGGGTTTCGCTCATATGTCCGGGTAACCCCTTGTCTGTTGCTTGAACCCGAATATTGAAGACCTGAAATAACAGTTGAAATAGACACTAGAGCTAATTATAACCTCATCCCCTCCTAACGGTTCTGTCGTAAAAATAGTTCCATGCTCATTTATGGAGAAACGTCCATCGCCATCTGTTATGTTATAATACAAGAGCCCATTAACACCAGCATCAGCGTCATATGCGAAGACCCTTGAAAAAAAACTCTTAAAGGGAGATCATTGAATAGAAACTACCTGCACAGTTCTCCAGAAACACCTGATCTTACATTATAATGGTGAATGACTTGAGAAAAGACTGGAGAATTATCATTAACATCGTCAATAGTAATAACAACTGGCACAACTGTGCACAGTTGGGGGTCTCCATTGTCGCATATTGATACGGAAAGTTCATGTTCACTTTGAGTTTCTCTATCCAACTTTCTCGAGCCAGATGTTGTTATATAACCTTCAAACGGTCCATTAATTAAGCATTTCAAAATTATTTTCTACCTGTAGTAGGATCAATACTGAAGAAACTTTGTGGATCTCCCTTCACAATAGAGTATTGAAGAGAGTTCTGTGTTCCAGAAAGTTCATCAGCATCGCTGGCTTCCAATTTCACAACAACCGTGTTCTAGATACAAATGTTCCCTCTTTCTCAAAAGTTTTATACCTGGGGTGAATTCTCCTTGACGTTTGCAAAATAGATGGGATTAGTTGGAAAAGGCCGATGATCATTTTTGTCCAAGATTCGAACAAATACATGAACGACGGCAAAACGTAAATTACGTGTTGGGTGAGAGACTTCAATAGTTAGCCAGTAGCTCGATTGTTCTTCACGATCGAAAACAACCAAGGACCTAATTATTCCTATAATGATGTATTCCCTTTAGTTATTCAGAATATTTTTTTTTATTTTCTCTTTACTAAGCCTCCGGACTCAATCCTAAACCTCCTCACGCATACTTCGAAAATCGCTAGAGGCTAATACATGATCGTCGATACGAGTACCAATTACTCACATATTATTGACAGATATTTGCATTTACACGTTCCCCAAGGAGTCTCTCAACAGATGCCCGGGGAGTACAAGAATTTTCAATATAAAATTTCAAAGCAATCTAACCTCCGCTGATTGAGAAATATCCTAAGCCATTGCCATCAATCGCAGAGAATATATATTCTGCACTTTGTTTCCCTTGCATCATGACCAGTTGGAAGTTGAAGACTTCTGTACCAATAGGCATGTTTTCTTAAGAGGAAGACATATACTCTGTTCTTTGTGGATTAATACCATATACAGTAGCTTCATGAGCAACATTATCAAATAAAGGACCAACACTCTCTTCAATTACTTCAGATAGTTGAACCACAAAAAAGCAGGTGGTACTGAGTATGGATTCTCCATTGTCCGACACCTAAGAAAAGCAGCTGTGAAGATTTCTTAATTGAGAAAAGGATTACCTCAATTGAAATGTTATAATTAGGTTGTTGGTGATAATCTAAAGGACGCCTAGGAGATTTGACAAACAAGCATCCAGTCGTTGAATCAAGGTGAAAAGGGACATCAATTTGATTATCTTCAATAGAGTATCGTAAACGAGAGTTGATTCCTAAGTCTCTATCAGAGGCTGACATACAGCCAACCATCGCCATGTCAGGAAAATCTTCAGGAATTGTTACCTGAATCAAAATTTCTTACATAATTTCATTATACTTTAGTTATTACCGATGTAACGGAGTTGAGACACACGGGAGCGTTGTCATTCACATCTTCGACAATAATTGTTAGATTCACGAAAGAAAACTTTCTAGGGTTTCCATGATCGTAAGCAACAATTGTGTACCTAATGTTCCCGTATTATTGATCTGTTTCAGTTTTTTTAAATGCACCTGATGATGTCTTGAAACTCTCTGTCTAATCCCTTCACAATACTTAATTCTCCAGTTTTCTCATTAATCTGCACATAAGTTTCTCCTTCCCCAATTAAAGCATATCCGACTCTATAAAGAGAAGGAAATTAAAAATCTTATCCGAAATCTCAATCTTCGAACCTCCCAGCCTCTCCATAGTCTTGATCAGTAGCAGAGACAATGAGTAGTTTGTGGCCTACAGGGCTATTCTCTAACACTTGAGTTCGATACCACGGCTGTAAGAAGCATATTATGTTGACAGCATAAGCCTAGGGGTTACTAATGCACGAGAAATCATATAGTCTTAATGGTAATGTTGCAGATGGATATCTTTCGATGTCTAAGAAGCTTGCCAATGTCTTGTTAAAGACATTGCATCCTCTCAGCATGTTCCATTAGCTAATTATATATGATGCCCTTATTTGTAGGGTCACCATATAAGCAACCCTACGGGGTCGGATTTCATGCTTAGAGGTGGAGATGTTAGAAACTAGATATATTTCTAATTTTGATTCATTTGAGATTGAGAGAAAAAGAGAAAGAGGAAGTCAACAGATGAAAGCGAAATGTAATTTGCCATGGAAAACAATGAGAAAGCACTCATGCACGGAGCTCAACAAAACCCGAACCTGATCAAACTGAGGAGCATAATTATTGACATCTGCGATTACGACACGAATTGTGCCTGTGATGTTTTTTCGGGGAGTACCGAGGTCAGAAGCCACAATGGTTAGGTCGTAATTAACCTTTTCGGTACCTTAATGTAAGCAAAATAGATGGGTTTGAAGCAGTGAATTTACCGGCAGGTAAAAGCGACTGGAGGCTTCGCCTAATTCGTATGGTTCCGTTGAATCTGTCAATTGAGAAAAACTTGTCTTCAGTACTATATTGCACAATCCCATTGTAGCCAGAGTCTGAATCTTCGGCTTTCACATTGGTGACAACCTAAAAAGATAAAAGTGCTTAAAATTGCATCTCCGTTTTGTTTTATTGCAGTAACAAAACCACTTAAGAACTTTCTCTCAGATAAGTTATTCAGAACTAGCTAATACTACAAGTATATCTTTGTTCATTCATTGATGTATTCATAAAGAAGACGATCGATGAGCTCACTTGACCCCATGCTTTGTGGCACTCTTTCTCAACAAAGACACATAATGCTATTTTATAAAGCTGTCATCTGTTTGTTTCTAATGCTCCCCAATAATTAATTTTCTTGTAGTAAAAACATTATTCTACCATCATAATGATTAATAGAAAATAACAGACGTACCGTTCCAACAACAGAGTCTTCATACAAATTGATCGACTCCTCTAACTCGATGAACGTTGGTCCACCTACATTGATAGGAGGGATTCCAAATACGGGCCGAGGCTTAGCGGGAATCTGAAGGAATTTCCTCTAGAATCAGATAAGAAAGAAGAAAAACCTTTGTGCCATTCCGATAAAAAATTAAGTTTAGCGAAGAGGATCTTGGCAGAGGATTACCACCATCAATAGCCCACAGCGTGGTTTTCCACACATCTTCATTTTTTGGGAGTTTTCGACTCAACATGATCTATAAACAAAACAAGATGCCAAAAAAAAAGTGAACACGTACATCTCCAGTGGTAGATTGTACTTCAAAAGGTATAGGCTTGGATGAGGAAAGAACATAAGTCACTTTGCCGTTTTCCCCGCTATCCTGATCAACCGCATTAATCTGAACAAGTCACCTTTAACATTGAAAATTTCAAGTAATATGCAAACCTTTAGTAACGTAGTTCCAACTTTTGTCACATCAGAAACAGCTATTGGTCCTTGACGACCCCACTTTGCAGCAATACCAGGGACGTGATCGTTTGAGTCCAATACGTTAACTGTGACAGGTAAATATATAGGTTTTACTTCGACATGTCCGTATAGCTGAAACAAAAAAAAATAGATTTGTGATTGATTGTTTTCGAGAAACCTTTGCTTCAATACTGAATTCATAACTTTTGTTTAGACTTTCGAAGTCCAATTCGCCAATGACGCGAATATCACCATTAATCTCATCAACTTTAAAAGGTAAAGAAGTATTTTTCTTATCTGCAGTGAAAATCGCAAATCTGAACATATGAGATAGATTTTCAAATTCAAAATATGTCTTGCCTCGCTAAATTTTGATCACTTTCTGACAGCGTGTTAACATGAATATTTCCTAAAACAAAGTTCTTCGGCACATCCTCATCAATCTCAAACAAGAGTTTGGAGTCACGGAATGATATGTCAAACTGACGAGCAACATCAATCTAAAATGGAGATGAATTGTTTCATTATTTGTCTAAGAATTCAGTTACTTTGATCGTTGCAGTGGTGTTTCCTTCTTGAGATAAACCATTGCCTACACTTAAGGTAACATTAATTCCTTCACTAATTGCATGATCACGGTTCTGAACAGAGTTAAGTTAGGGAAATAATAACTAATGAATAACCGTATATAAGGTCCACACACTGTCAGTGCGATTCACATGAAACCAATGTCTCAAGTCATCATCTACTAATGTTACTAAGGAGTTATTTGTTCCACCCTCTACACGAATGAATCCGGCGATCTAGAACATTTGAAAGTAAACACAAACGGTCAACATGTCAGAGAAAATAAAGCATTAGCACATTTTTTAAGTATATAGCCAGTTTCAAACTTGAAACGATGAATAATAATGAAGAAATTATGAAAAAAATCGGGAAGAAACAAGCAACTAACCTGTTCGATGTTGGTTTTATGAGCATAAACTGTTCGTTTTTCTATTAGTAATTTGGGATTAGATTTTTTCTTCTCTGTCACCGTGATCTGAAGAATTGGAGATTCAAGCAATGAAGATTACTGTTCACAAACCTGAACATCAGGCTTATGAGTTTGCTGTTTTTGATCATCATCATCGTAATGGTTTAAACGAGATGCTCTATCTTCTGCTTGAACTTGGAAAGAGTAAACTCCAGCTTGAAGAACTTTGAGAGACCTCACCCAGCCTTAAAAAGAGAGTCCCATGAGACTTTATAAACTTTGTGTCCTACCCGTGATAGGATCAACTGTGAATTCTGACGAACGATTAACCAGAGAATAATAGATTTCTCCATTGATTCCAATATCAGCATCTAATGCCTCAACCTTAAGCACTTCCGAGAAAGGTGGGATCTGAAAAAGCCAATGTTTACCAATAAAAAAGCATTAAAAGCACATACGTCATCAGTTATGGTCTGCTCATACCGATCGGAAAGTAAAGTAAACATTGGGCTAGCATCATTACGATCCAGCACTCTCAAGCGTACCGTAGCAG
Source organism: Auanema sp. JU1783 (assembly GCA_943334845.2). Classification (NCBI taxonomy): domain Eukaryota; kingdom Metazoa; phylum Nematoda; class Chromadorea; order Rhabditida; family Rhabditidae; genus Auanema; species Auanema sp. JU1783. The sequence goes on along the minus strand of CALQYR020007420.1, from coordinate 1,468,821 downwards.
TTGTTTCAACATTACCGCTGCTCAATTGTTTACTAGTAGCTTTGACGACCAGCTGATATAAATCCTAAAAGCATGATGAGTATGATAGATTGAAATGTTGAAAAGTTTCACCTTTAGCTCCCTGTTTAGAGTAGTGGTATCCTTCTGTCGAATGCGTAAAAACACAAAATCTCCTACTTGTTTAGAAAAAGCTTTGAATTGATGATTTTTATCACCCTAGAGAAACATTTTTCAATCAAAGGAACAGATTCTACCTACCTCTACAATCTTAAATTTCACAACTGAGTTGGAATGAGGGAGTGGTACTCCCATTTTAACAGTATCATCACATGAAGCAAATTGGTTTCCTCTGAAGAAGAAAAAAATAATTCGATTACAAACGAGTAAAGAAACGAACCTAACATTTTCTTCTAAAGAAATGTTATACACAGGTGCTGTGAACGAGAAAAGGATTTCATTTGGTCTTGCGGTCAAGCTTTTACACAGAAATAATAAAAAAACAAACAAAGGAAATGTAACACTCCTCATTTCCAGAGTATCATGTCAATTTCCTGAAAATAAACAGAACTGAATAAGAGAGAACACAAAAAAGCCAAAAACAAACAAATAAATAAGAATTATCGGTCGAAATAATGAATTAACTGAAGAAAAATCGTTAAAATGAAAAATGATTCAATGGTGCTGACAACCGACCAACCACTTCTCAACAAAAAAGGAAATGAAATAAGCTTCAAAAGATAGTTGTAGGACTTGCGTTTTCATGCTTAAGTACCATGGATAGACGTATGGATCAGCGCATTCCAAGACCTCTGGTCAGCAACGCTGCACTGACCTCACATGCAGAAGGGGGCGTGGTCAATCGGCTGCTCACCATAAATGGCAAACCCTGGGCGACATGGGGATAAACTATGAGCCATATGGCTGGTGGAACAAGTACAAACCCACATGATACGGTTAAAACTTTCGTTTGAAGCGCAAAAAGATGACAACAACATGAAGTGGAGAGGAATGAGCAAAAGATCAGAAGTCAATGAAAAGACGCTTGCATACTTAAATGAACATGCTCCATTTTCCCGCAATTGTAGCTGGAGCATACTTTACAGCGTAATTCATTCAAAAACTGTGCCATCATAGCTACCAGACTTTGTTACATTCAAATGTAGAAGTGCTCCAGAACTTGTTTCCCTCTTTACTCAGATACTTAATTAGGATTACTTTGTTGGATCCAGTCGTACGCCAGAAGCGGCGCCAGCGGAGATGCAACGTCGCCAAATTGGCTATGGGTTATGCAGCAGCTGAAGAATTTCTGGAAATCGGAGAGGGACGAGAAGGAACTTCGCATATTCTTGTTGATTAGATCTATTAACTGGATAAGTAGAGGGTCTTGTTGTTGTTGACGTTGAAAGACGTTGTGAACGGAAATGATGAAATGAAGATGTCAATGGTACAATGGTCATCACAGTTTAATGTTTAAAAGGTTGACTGAGGGCGCCAAGTGAGCCATTTTAAATGTCAATGTGTGAATCCAAGTATGCAATAAAACACAAAAACGACTGCGCTTTCGTTATAAAGATTACATAAAAAACACTCAGAACGACGCTCATTCCTGTGAAGATAGAAGAGCGATTAACAGGAGCTTTCTTTTGAAAAGCACAATAGCTCCTACGGAGGTGAAGTAGCCAGGGGAGAGCTTGGTGTGTAGTTAGAGGAAGGAATTGAAAGAGAGAGGTTTAGCAGAAACGGATAAAGAGAAATGGACGCAGGACCTTTGCGCTAGATTGGACAAAGGCTGTAGCGATTCATTACTCATATATTCGCTTGAATGCTTACCCAGATTAAGGCTTTCTCATACAATACGAACCATTTGACTTTCAAGTTGCACTTCATTCTTCATAGACAAAAAATCACATCCGACAACTTTTTCTATGTCATCTTCATAGACACAAAATCGGCAATGAATTTTGAATACATTTGGAAATAGCTTGATGCATTGGACTTAAGCGTTTGACCTCTGCCGTCGTCATTGAGAAATGTTTCGTCAGATGACAGAGCGTGAGCCGACTTGCCATATGCAGATTGACACTATAAGGCAAACGGAATTCCGGAGCATCTCCAAAGAAAGAAACTTTTGTTAAGCTCTTTTTGTTCGGTTTAAGGCGCACCAGAAGGCAAATCGAGGAGAACAAATCGCAGCAGGATCCATCTTCATAGACACTGCCTTATAAGAAAAAAAAGTTGTTGACTTAATTAGTTTTCGTATCAAGCTGTCAGTTACAACAAATCTGACTGGAGAGGCTTGAAGAGAGGAAGAAACATGAGCATTCAGCTGTATCATCGAGAGAGAAGGATAGGGATAGAGCGAGAAAAGCGAAAGAGTAAAAGAGAGAGAAGAGGATGAGAGGACTGATCACCCAAAATGGAATCTGACCTGTTCCCACGCTGCGTCGCCCACTATGATATATGGCAAAATATAACCAGGTTTCATTGGCCAACAAAGGATGTCATCAAGTTCATTTCAACTCAATGATATAAAGTCTTTGTTAGATGACACCCTAGCGACTATAGCGTCGAGACAGAACATCTGCAGTTTACCCCAAATCAAATCAGTCTGTCATCAACACAAGAAAAGTAAAGATTACAGGAGAAAACAGGCAAAAAGGAGATGACATGCAGTAAAAGACCTTGTGAGCGATTTGCCAGAAAATCGAATCCAATTCACCTTTTTTATAGAATCAAAAAATCCAATTTAACGCCGCCGATCGGGTCGGTCACTGTATCTAATAATACGAAAAACAAAACGAAAATAAATGGAAGGAAGAGGGAGCACTTAAAAACTAAAAAAAATATTCATCGGATTAAAGAAAAACACAGTCGTAGACTGTGGGCGGGCGTACTACAGAGCGTGCAGCCTGCACAAAACTCTCACGTACAGTTTCATGAACGGACGCTATAAATGTGAAGAGAACGAGAATAGCCTTTTTTGAGAAAAAAAAGCTGAGAAAGTATAATATCGAGACAGCAAACTATTTTCTGTAGTCGAGTAATTGTGTTAGAATCTCTAAGACTCAACAACGTCTTGCACAGAACACTAGGAGAAAGGCTATTCAACTGCATAATAAAGCAAAGTCTCTAGAAAGTAGTTTAAGCATATCCTTATTTAGGAACTGAAAAGAATCAAAAACACACTTCTCAAAAGGCAAACAAAATGTTCAGCGTTTAATCATTTAATCATATATGTCAAACGACAAGTGTGAAGAGCACCTGACAAACGAAGGAAAGAATAGCAAATAAGGAAAAGAGGACATCATGTGTAAAGATGTAAGATGAGAGAATGAGAAATTCAAACGAACCGCAGATTTTGGGCAAACGATTAAGTGAATCATCATCAATCTGCCAACTGACGGTACTTTCTTTTGATGAAAATTTCACTAAGATGGGCTTCTAATTCAATTTATCAGAATTTAAGTTTAAAACTTTTTTTGTTTTCAGCTTCTTCTCAAACTTTCTCACACACATTATTCACTCCAAAATATTTCAAAATTCGTAAATTACATGTAAAGAAGCAGATGTTTGAGTGGAACTTCTTGTTACTGGATTAACCATCCTCACCTAACCATATGTAACCTTCAAAACTGTCTATCCTTCAAGTTTCTAATTATGCTAATTAAGGAGATGACTACTAGAAAAGTCCAAATTCCGCATCTAGACATTGTTTTTAAATGAGAAGGACAAAAAAAGTAAATGTATTGGTGTTGTCCTGCTCATCCCTGCTATAAGATAGACTTTCATGAAGCGAGAGACTGACAGACGAAGAAAGAGAGTGTCGGAAGAATGATATTGAAAAACTAATGAAATCATGAATTGTGAGTTCAATTATGCTTATATCAATCTCCTTGGAATAGTATATAAACGAAGGGATAAAACGGTAACATCTGCATCGATAGAATTTAATAAAAAGCTCCATCTGTTCGATGTCCAAGAAAACTTATTGGCAAAGGTTTTCTCAATAACTTTCAAAAGAGAAAAAAGCTTTCAAATTTTCAAAAAAACTAACTGAAATGACTTTTTTTATGAACGTAATATTAGTGAAAGGTGATTATTCATACAAACTGGCATTTAGATTTTGAAAACAAAACAAAAGAAAGTGGAGGATGAAGACTGAAAAAATGAACAGTCGTCTCCATATTCTATATACATATATATATATAGATAGATAGATATACATCTTCATATATATATTTATGTATTGCCCATATACGGCATATTGTATTGATTGAATAACTTTTATGCTCAAATACAACATGAGAGCTGAGATGAGAAGACAATGTCGTCTTGAAAAATTCAAAAAAAAAGTTCTTACAATCGATTATTCGGAGCAAACTATATGTAATTCTAAGAATCCTACTTAGAAACGTACTTACTTATATTCGTATTCAAATTTTAGATTCGCACAATTCACATAAAAATTTTGATGAGAAAATTAGCATATTGAGCTGAAAACCTTTAGGATTTGTCATTTGCTGTAAATTGATTAGGCACGAGCGGTTGCATTCTCTTTCTGTTTATCGTTATAACCGGTAAGCTGTGTTCATTTTTGCATTTTGTTATTTTCATATATTAAAAGTTCGTTGCTTTGTGTAAATTTACGTGAAAAGAGATATTAAATCTATTTATACGGAGAAAGTAGTTTTATTTGACGTTTTTGAATGCTTACCGTCCTTGGAAACAACATTTTTCTTTGAATATGTCTTATAGTTAATATTTAATTGAACATATGCTATGTTTGAAATTTGATTTGAGCATTATTCGCACACATACACATAGACATATATTTGGAAATCAATTTGTTTTTGTAATAAAAGGCCTGTGACCTAAGTGTAGTTGTAAAATTTTGAAAAGGTTCTCATTGTTAAAGTTTCGTTCAGCTCGAAACTGCTCTAACGGTTTAACAATCAGAAATCTATTTGGAAATTGATACGTTATCAACGAATAGTTGCGATAATTCGAAACCAAATAAACAGTTTGAATAACATCCTTGTAGTTTTGAACACGAGAGTAGTGATAAAGGGAAATGAAGAAAGTTCACACAAAAAATAAATTGAAGCACGCTAGCACTGCTAGTCTTTTTAATTATAATTTTGATTTCTTATTTATACATTTCAGAATAATCGCATTACCCTAGAATATAAATTGAACCTTGGAACACGGAATCTTTTAGATGCGGTTCGAGGATATTACAATTCCTAATGTAAGTGTAAAAGAAGCTTCAAACCTTATTCGATTCTTTTATTAAAACTGGGCTCTATCGATTTTGGAGTGGCTGGGGCGAATAAGGGGGGGGGGGGAATGTTCAACGTATTGGCTACTTTCTTATTGAGCTTGTAGACATTTTGAGTCAGTTGTCGTCAGGCCTGTAGTTTATTTTAAGAAAAAATAGTTATTTTTCTTAGTTTTAAATATATTCCGAAAAGTCTAGCTGCTCACTACATGTGCATGACGACAATTCTAAAACATGCCCTTGTAACAAGCGATACTTATAGTTATTCGTAAATAATTAGCATAATGACGAAGAAGGTAAAATAATAAACGATTTCAGCTCTATTACGTGTTGAACTTATTTACGTTTAGGTGGATAAAGTCCAGTTGGTTGATCTCTTAAGCAATGAAACGACTACTACTGGGTCACTTCATATAACTCCTTCCCATATTATTTTCCGTTCCGATGATGGCTCACGCGAGATTTGGGTTTGTTATTCGACTGTTTTCAACTTATGAACTTTGTCGTGTTATAGATATCCACTGGATTGATTGGTGTAATAGAGAGAGGTTCTATTTCTGCAAATGGTTGTGCATTAACAATCCGTTGCAAACACTTCAGAGTATGAAATGTCTTGAAAGTTATTCATTATTCCTTTTTCACAGGTTATAAGTCTACTTGTCCCAAGAGATAAAACATGCCAAGACCTTTACGAAACTCTGAGGAAAATAGGAGAAGTTGGTATGTTCGACTTTTTAGTCTCCCACTAAGTAAGGAAATTCAGTTAATGTCAAAGACTTGCCTGCTTTCGACATCAGAAATCCTCAGACGAACAGTGGAGGATGGAATCGACTGGAGTTCAGTATTGAGTTCTCCAGACAAGGAGTCTCATCTGAATGGCAGGAGACTGATATAAACCAAAACTATGCTGTAAACATGCATCCCATATGAACTTGTATATTTTGGTTGCTTCAGATTTGTGATACATACCCTAATAGATTATGGGTTCCTACTAATGCTACGAAGAACATCTTGGAAGGTTCAAGCAAATTCCGATCCCGCGGAAGATTGCCTGTTCTCACATTCTTTTATAAGCCCTCCTCAGCAGCTTTATGCAGGTTCCCGTTTTATACTTTGATGCATTTTAATTGGTTCTGATGGAGATGTGCTCAACCATTGGCAGGCTTTTCCGCTCGTTGTGTGGAAGATGAAAAGTTAATGGAACTTATTGGGCAAGCCAATTCAACCAATAACAATATCTGTTTGGTGGATACTCGACCACTGGTGACGAAACTATGAATAGAGCTTGTTAAAATAACAAAACGATGTTTCAGATGAATTCGTTTGTGAATAAAGTTCAAGGAAAAGGATACGAGGATGTTCGTAATTATAACAACATGCAGTTTAAGTCATTTGATATTGAGAACATACATGTAATGAGAAATAGTCAACAGAAGCTTCTTGACGGTCTGCTCAAGAACCCTTTTTCGCTGTATAAGTAGTATCTTTCAGCTTGCTCATCGGGAAGAACCATAACAGAGTATTTGAAAGGAATCGAGTCATCTGGATGGCTTAAACATCTTAAAGCCATAGTTGAATGTTCTCTCTTCATTGCTCAATCATTACATAAAGGTAATCAATCATAATAATCTCTTTGTATAGTATTTCTCAAGGAATTTCTTGTGTTGTTCATTGTTCTGACGGTTGGGACCGAACTGCTCAAACTGTTGCAATTGCTCAAATTCTACTTGATCCTTTCTTCCGTACGATTCATGGTTTACAGGTATTCAAGAATAGATGTTTTGAATATTTTGTGTGTTTTCAAGGTTTTAATAGAAAAAGATTGGCTAGCTTTCGGACATAAGTTTGATGATCGTTGTGGTCATGTAGGAGCTTTGAATGACGAAGCTCCCAAAGAAATTTCACCGGTATTCACTCAGTTTTTGGATTGTGTCTATCAAGTGATGACCCAACAACCCCGAGCTTTTCAAGTAATCCTGTGCTTCTGTTCTTATTGTCAAATACTTGCTTCAGTATAACGAAAGATACTTGATTGTGATTCACGAACATGTCTATTCCTGTCAATATGGAACGTTCTTGGGGAATTGTGAGAGTGACCGAAAGGTATGATGAAGAAGACTGTTGAATCATTATCTTTCGTACTTAAGGACCTCTCGCTATCTAAGAGAACGAACTCTCTATGGACCGAGCTGGATACTCGTCAGGATGATTTCTTGAATCCCTTTTATGAAGTACTTCTTCCTTTGTTCGTTTCCGAACTAAAGTAATTATTTGCAGCCTTTCGCTTTTAATGAAATATTGGATCTCGACACAAGATCCTCCAATTTCTCTGTCTGGAGTTCTCTCTATAATCGTTTCGATTTGGCTGCACACCCACGGGAGAATATGTATGATAGTCTGATGAATTCTATGGAACATGTCGGTGTCTTAGAAAGCCATATTGCCGCCATGCGGATGGTATGAGAGTCTTTTCAACAACATCATGCATGTCAGCCTTTTTCAGAAGATTGCTGAGCTCCGAGGATTGAGTGCTTCAATGATTGATAGTGGTTTAAGCAGCACAGAGGGAGTGGACGACAAATTAGTACTTGAAAGTCCATCCTCAAAAGAAAGTGTGGCAGAATCGGAACTCGAATTAGTTGTAAGTGAAAAAGAATTTATCAATCTAATTACGAATCACAGGATGATCATTTGGGACGAAGAGTAATTCGTTGGCAGCGTTTGAATGAAGTCTACAACTGCAGTTCTAAGCGCTGTATGGCCGAGTTCTCATCCAATGTTGAAAGAAAAATCCATTGTCATAATTGCGGAAAAGTATGAATGAGTAAAGAATATGTTCTAAAGACCCAATTTTCAGATTTTCTGTCGCAGATGTGTTGATATGACGTCGGACGAGAGTGAAAGAATATGTTTGGATTGTGCAAAACGCAATCAATAGAAGAAACTGATTTAAAAAACGGGTTAAGATTTTTTGAACTTACTTTTTTTGGAATGCTTCAATTTCGCTTCGCTTATATAGTTATGTGGCTTTCTAATTAACTTATCGTTGCTTAAATTGTATTCCTTTGTATATGTGTAGCTTGTGATAACTCATTTCACTTTCCAACAAGCCATAAAGTTTATTAAATTATTTAAAAATTATTATACATCTGTTTTTCACCGAATGTCTCTGAATGAAAAATATGAAGGATGCTCGTCAGTTATATACATATTGTTCGATTCTAAGAACAGAAACGAAGATTCAAGAAAGCAAGGATGGGATGTACGCAAGTGAGAACAAAAGGGCTTTTCGTCGCGATGAGACTAATCCTGATATGTTTGAAAATCCCAGACCGAGACAAGGTAATATATAATTAATTTTGATCTTCGAATCAACTGGACCGAGCTGAGTTCAAAATATTCAAGTGATTCTTAGAATCAACCAAGCGATCATCAATCTGAAATTCATGTTGTCAGCTCATTAGAATAATTCTTGAATTGACGGAAGCATTGAGCTGTCTCTCTAGTTTCCATTTTCAAAAACTTGTACGCTTAAGCGGTTGTGTGCTCTTCGCTCCATATGTTTAGACCAAACAAATAACTCACATCTTTGGCATCTCTTATGATATTCGTCAATTTATCTTTGTAACAATCCCACATTCTGTATTCATCATCAGTCAATACCCGAAGCTGTAAACGCAAAATTAATTTCATTTTATATAAGAGAAACATTAAGGAATGTCCGAAATGTTATTTTCACATACCAATAAGCAATCTAAATCACGTTCCCGACGATCGTAGATGTTACGTAAAACATTAGCGTCCTTCAGGCGACGTCGCAGATGGGTTTCCTCCAACAGCGCATCACTCTACAATAAAATTCAGGTTAAAACAGGAGATTTAGAGAATGAGTATGAAAAGAGATCTGGAGGCAGTACTAGCGATAATAAGAAAAAAGATTTACCTGATCAGATGTTGCCGTACGCAGATGGTTGACGACCTTCTCCATCTGATATGCTAATTTTGTTTCCATTCGCACCAGTTCTGTATTGTTTTCCAAATGGCGTCGTAACTAGAAAAATGGGAATCATTGAAGTATACAAATGTCAGGGAATGCAACAAATAAAATTTACCTTGTTAGCTAAGATGGGGTCTTTGCGTTCAATGATGCCTAGAATGCGTTTGCCCAGCTGTTCGTTTACTTCTTGTTCCTCTTCGATTTCCTCTTTGGTTTCTCTGAAGGTTGTAATCCTACGAGATACCTGAGATATTGACTGAAAAAGATAAAAAAAAGTTTAAATAAAATAAAAGTAGATTAGTACCTCTTGTCTACGTTCTTCTAATTTCAAAAATTCATGGCTATTTTCTTGGGATGTTTTCTCATAAGCTTCCTGTAGGGAAATGAGTGATGGAGATCCGATTAAATTAGATAAAAATGCTGAAGACGACGTATTTGGATATGATGATAGAGATGATAATGATGTTGAGCTTAAAAACAAGAATAAGCAAACAATGTTTCAAGTTGAAATACCGATTTAAATGATCGACAAGAAGACCTTTAGGCTTTGCTGGCACCAAAGGTTTCTCTTTACGAGCTGGTGGTAGCTCCTCTTTCGATAAGGAACGCTCTTCCATTGGCATTGGATGAACCTGAAAGCACAATGGCTTGAAAACAGAGATACAAATAAGTGCTAGCTGTTTTACAACATAGAATGTCATTATGATTTTCCTTTTCTGATAAAGTGCCAGAAAAGTGGTAAAAGAGCATTTTAGACTCAATCGATTATTTAATCCATTGATAAGATCATGAACAAATAAAAAAATGAATTATCACTGAGAGGAAAATCATGAAACTTACTTGAACCGTAGGCTTTGAATGACACTGAGTAGAAGAATTTGACAACGTGGATGAAGATGAGCAGGACATTTCCAAAGAACTCATAGATGATGATATGGACGTTCGTAATCTGAAAGGAGAAGAAAAAAATAATGTTTGTTTGGAAGTCATAAGGAGAAGGAAGGTTTTGTAACTCATATGGAAGGAATGTACACGAATGATTCCAATATTTTGGTTTTATCAAACAGTAACGGCCATAAAAAATTATGCCCACCATATGCCCTTCACTGATTGATAACAATAAACAAAATAAAAACAGTCTCACCTGGGTTGAGGTGGTTGGATATCAGGCAGTATAGATTGATATGATCCGGAATCTATAAGAGATCTGTATGTTGAATCTTCGGACTGCATGCAGGAAGTATTTGATGAGTTCAAAGACTCCGAAGGTGATGAGTTCGAAGACGATGGGTTGATGAACGGTCGATGAACTGAGCCACTGAAATCGCAATGATACAAAGGGAAGAGAAAGTGAGCAGTATCGAATATAGAAGTTCTTTGAATTGTTTGCTCTCTAAGACTTTCAGACAACTAACTTTTCGTCTCGTCGTTGACGGATTTTTCGCTTCGCTCCGGATGGACTGCGATGAAGCATAACGGGCAGTTCTGAAGAGAACTGCGGTCGGAATGTCTGAAAAAAATAGTTGTTATGTAGAGTAATAAACAAACTATAAGAGGAAATAGAAATTAGTAGATTTGCAACTTCATAACAAGGCTTTGAAGACGTTAGTCACCAAAACAAGTGCTTAACATTCCATTCATTCATAAAAATGAAAATTTTCGTTGCAATCTACACTCAAACACAGACAAAGAAAAGGGAAAAAACGAGAAGAAAACTTGAAGAAGATGAATAGCTAAAAGGGCAGTTGTAGAATGATAACCTGCTGATGGCTTGGCACAACTTAACGTTTTGGCTATGTAAATTGATTATAAAGAAAGCGTATACATAAAAGGAGAGGTAAAAACTGTATAACTCTTATCTTGTATATCATTCTGTTAATTAGAAGAGAAGCAAAATTTGAATTTCTGAGTTGAAACTTGCAAAGTATAATTGATAAATCATGATATCATAAACAGAGAGAATATGCTGAAGACAACTTCGGTTGAGCAACACAAACCATTCAATGAGATAGTTCATAATGTTTTCGAAAAGTTTGAAGAAAAAATAAGAGGAAGAGAAAGAATGAAAAAGAAATGTAAACGAGACAGACGACGATGATGAAGAAGAAGGCCTCCTAGTTTTGTGACTCATCATTTCCTTTGAACGGAAGAGGACAACAGTCAGCAGCCCGACGCAGTCATGTATACACTATCTAAGGCCAATTCAATCGATATTGCTCCAATATATTAATGGGTGTCTTGATTCACAGAAGACAATTAATAATAGGTAGAGAACAAAGAATTTTAGAAGGTATTTTAGGTAGATTTAAGAACAGATGGGACATCAGATGTTCCGAAGGGGATTACTATTTCGCACTTTCGTCATAACTATGAGGCAAGGAGATTATTGCACAAGACCATCGTTTACTATCAATTCTGATGGAAAGGGGAAAGATATCGAAATATTATGGAAGGAAGTTTCTGGAGGCTTTAAAAAAAAACAATCTGGCTTCGTGTGTCAATTCGTATTTCATATTCTTTGACTGCGCAACAGGAAATTCCAGATAGATGGTGTGAGCAACCGATCGGACAGTTCCATCTATGCTGAACTTTAAGCTAAATAATGAGAAAACAATATTCTTTCAGCATTTTCATAGAATACATGATTCTGTGACAAGACTGTACAAAGAAAACGTGGGCGAAAATGAAAAAAGAGGGATGAAACGACGATGAGAGGACAGAAGGCTAAGCCGAAAAGAGAAAAAAATTTAAAATAACATTGCGTTGTGAGGATAAAAAGCTTTTTAAGAAGACATTTGTTCGGTGAGAATCTGTAAAGCTGCTCACATTGTCCTAAGACTGGAGGTAAGTCAAATAAGGTCAGTAGCTGGACATTGAACGTAATTAAGAGAACGGCATATGGAAGAGAAAAGTGTATATGGGGAGGGATAAAGGGTGTCACCTAAACAGAGAGGGAAAATGAATGAGAGAAAAGGTTTACAAGAGAGTACAGATAGACAGGTGGCGATTGTTTGTGGCTGGATGGATAGATGGCCATGAACAACATTCCATAGAGACATACATACATACATTACGAAGATCAAATGCGAAGAAAAATGAAAAGAGTCAATGAGAGACAGTTAGAGAGACAAAAGGTAATATATTGAACTAGGAGGTAGCAAGAAGAAGAGAAAACTTAATTGCACTCTTCATCTCTACTAACCAAAGAAGAGGCAAGTTTTACATATCGAAGATGGTATTATTCTCACATCGCCCATTTCTCTCGGCAACTTTTCACATATTCACATTAATCTTTCTTTCACAAAATTCTTTTCTTTGCCTTCTCTTATTAATTTCATCTCGAATATGTAGGTGAGAAAAGTTAAAATATTAGTTTCAATCTGATTGATATTGGCTATTCTGACCTTCCGAAGGATATGTGCGTAGGTGCGAATTACAAATGTATCAATCATAATCAAAAAAAAAATTTCTTCATTTCCAATCATTTTTTCTCTTGAACAGAAAAAAAATGGTTGAGATCTTACATCAACCATGAACATATTGCAAATATATTGAAGACCAAAGGACTTAAGCGCCATGAGAGTGATGACCTTCACATGCTCATAAAGATACGTTTGTAAGACTAATGTCATCGAATTTAATTGAAATTTTAATATAAAAAAGCAATATTATCAAACTCTCTTTACTTGCAACTTGTCTAGAGAGGCTAACCCGCAAATACCTTGAACACTTCGACTTATCAACAACCTTAGTAAAGGTGATGGCTCATGAGGATGAGAAGATGATTATAATCGATGGCAAATATTGATATGAGAAAGAATTTTTGGGTATGTATAAACTTCTTATAGAGGTCAATCTTCATGCATCTTATGCATGACTTATGTCTACTGAACTATAACCGTCTTGCAGTTCTTTTTCTTGCAAAACTGTGTTCGAAAAAAAGAAAACCAGACAATCCCCAAGGAAGGCTATGTGAGTAATTACATATATAGTTGAATATAAAGACAAGTACATGGATGAACAAGTAATTCGTGAAAAGAAGCTTACCGATGAAGTGGTCATTAACTGGTTGTAGAATTTCTGACTGGCAGCCCGATTATATTTAGCTGATAGAAGAGTGTCAGTGTCAAAGTCAATGCTGGCCGATGACATCTAAAAAAAAAAAATGTCGATTCACAATTCAAAAAATTATTGGAGAACATAGCTTTATAGAATTACTAAAATGACGATCGAATACAGTTTGTTCGATAAAAATACATTACAAAATGATAAACGACACTGCATGTTTGGCAGAATAACTGATAAAATGAGTCAAACAGTGTGTGTCTTCTATATAAATGTTATGAACTATAAGATTGTAAAAGGTGAAAAAAAGGTGGTAAACAAACAAATCACATTCAAGATATTAGTAAAACCACCTTTACAGATATAACTATGACCTAATAAGATGGTATTGATTTAATAATTATCATCAATCGACAGATGCATGTGTTAGTATCCTCATCCATCTTTGCGTATATAAAACTTCTGTAGGTATTAAGGCCAGAAAAGGTTACAACAGAGTTACAGATGGATTATATTGTCTAACAAAGGATAAATGCTTTGCAGTACTGGCCTCATAAAGAAAGGATTATTCAGCTATGTTATAACTGATCACATAAGACCATTACAATCGTTTAAAACTCAAGCTGTGCATGGGCAGGGAGAGAAGAGTGACTTGCTAAAATAAAGCAAATAATTAGTTCCTCGCTGCTTTAACTAAATCATTAAATCAAAACTGGACTGAATGAATGAGGAAAAAAGAAAACATCTACATTATGAAAGAAAGTTATGACAAAATACGAATGAAAGACATAAAGAGCTAGGCGACCAAAATGAAAGGAGGCGGAAATGAAAGAAAAAGATAACCAGTATGACTATTCTGAGTGACCGGCATAACATAAACCGAAAGAAAAAATAAGAGAAGATGAAGTCAGAGAGAGACAGAGAGGCATCGAAATAGGATAACAAGAGAAGAAGAGATGAAGCATTGTGTTATTGTGCTCTGCTTATGTCCTCATCTCTTCTTTCTTCCTAAAGGGTACTGTTCGGTTACGATCTAGAGCGAACGGTATAATGCTAATGATGATAGGAAACGAAGAGGATCAGAGAAAAATTCGAGAGACTAACGTAGTAGATGTTCTCTTTTCTCTCAATCTCAACTTGTCTCCTCTCTATCATTCGAAACTCTTTGTGCCTCAACCTAGTCAACATTCTCTCATTGCACATCACATCTACAATATTTGCGGTCAGTTGAACGAACCGGACTCTTCCTTTCACTATTTATGCTATTCATGTAGCTCTACAAGCTACCAGGAAACAAATGAAATTCGGGAAATGGATTTGAAATGCATACCGGTCCATCCTCAATTCAAACAAAAAATTATGATACTTGCCAAAATGCGCAGATCAAATGATCAAAGAAGTTATGAACGGCGAATGGTCGACATTATCGAGAGTAACTATATTGGAAAAAGAATTCAAACGTATTACTAATGAGACTATATTTGGACCTACTGAGATTAAATAGATACACCTAATTGCTGATAGAATAATGTACTAGGTCGTAATCCGTAAATGGCGACATTTGGATTGGAATGAAAATGAAATATACCTGTCCTCAAGACCGCCCCGTGTTGATATGTGAAGATCTTGATATTCTTCGGCTAAATTTGAAATATGTTGCTTGGCCAGTTCCCATATAAAGAAATACAATTATTATTATTAATATGCGTAGGATGAGAAAATTTACAACCGCCTCCCATGAACATCCATTTCAAAATGATTTTTTAAGATCGCGAGCACCCAATGTCACGTATGCTCAGTGCTATTTCACGTATTCATAATCAATGAACATTAGCATAATCCAAGCAGCGTTTGAAATCTTACAACAAGGGTTTGACGAATCATTCAAACTAATCAATGGAGTTTGAATAGTAATGGTATTTCTGTTGTGACTATTCGATGCAATGTTTTTTTGAAATTCCTGTTTTTGTAACAAATAGAAAGCAGTAGCTTATAGATTTTATAGTAAGCAGCTTTAAGTGGTGAATTATTCGAATTATTTCATCTTCACTATGCCATTTTCCCACAAAGCATTTATGTTTTTCCAAATTTAACGAAGAAAATACAACATCTCACATGTTCTCGAATCGATTTATAAATTCTGAAGTGTTTCTTGTAGCGTTCAGTTGTGGCTTTCCTAATCGTTTGACACAGCCCGAGGGACATCCGTTCTCCCATCTGTTCCGCGCTCTAACTCTACCGCTCATCTTATGCTAACAAGCTTTACCAGTCAATAACTGACCCTGAAACCTAGTGGAGCATTAGTTGTTCGCTTTCACTTCCATAAATTTTATGCAAAATGGATTATTTGTATGCTTCATGAATGTGCTTAAATCGATTATAATGATTTGAAAAATCTATTTAGCCTATAGTTGATGGATTGGTAATGTTAGCAACTAGATTTCTTAGTACTTCAAACGCTCTTAGAAATATTTTCATCAAAGCCAATCCTACGAATATCATACGTACAAGGTATTTAATTTATATGAGTAATTGTACTCTTATTTTGTAGAAAAGCTCTAGTAATTACAACATTTGGCTCAGCAACGTATGCCCTACTCAATACAAAACGGTTTCATTGCCAGAATGATAACCCTTGGCTCCTTGTTCCTTCCGTAAGTTTGTATTCCTTTTGAAGATTCACAAGAGATTTTAAGGTTCCAACAATCTCACATCCTAAGAGTGTAGTAGAACTACTTGCTGTTGCTCCCATCCAAACATTTCATTTTATTATTCGTGCCATTCGAATCGCATTGCGGTAACGGTTAAATTTATCTTACTCGTTTAAACAAGGGGCTGTATTATAGATGTTTTTCTTTCTTTGTGTTATACACTCCATTACTTGTTAGTTACCCTTTTGCCGTCTATGTGCCTGGATTTGATAAACTATGGTGGTCATTTCTACTTTTTGTTCTCCAAGTATGTTCTGGTTTGATGATGGTAATGTAAGAGTTCACCTTCTTTTAGACTAGTGGACCCACTTTCCTGAAGCTTGGTCAATGGGCAAGTACTCGTAGAGATATATTCAGTAAAGAATTCTGTGATCGAGTATGATCACTCATTTTGCTCTCTATCAATTATAACTTTACAGCTTTCTGTGTTACACACAAAGTCCAAGAAGAAGCGTTACTTCAAAGAGCGCAAGGATGTTTTTGATAGCTTGTTCGGGAAAGGATTTTATGCTAAACATAGCAAAGATGTGATAAAACATGTTGAACCTTATTCAGTTGGATCGGGCTGCATAGCTCAAGTAAGCCATTAGTTTATGTATGAGTGAAACATGATGCTTTAAGGTTTACAAAGCTTCTATAGATCTAGAAGAGTTGGCTAAATGTACGGGTAAATCATTTCCTGAGCTTAAGGATAAGAAGATTATTGACATAGCTATAAAAGTAAGTTCCGGTTTCATTCCTTGAGCAATAAGGCTCTCTCCAGGTTGCTGATGAAAACACTGGCTCTCTGATTGAATTGGATTTATCAATATTGAAATTTCTCGCCAAAACCTGCCAAATTGTGAGTCGTTCTTAAGATCCCTATATCAAAATTTTCATTCAGTTGATGCCTTCGTTAGAATACATTGATCCTGTTGGAGCTCTTCAACAGTTCGAAACGGTGCTGAGAAAACAAGTTGATCTTAGGAATGAAGCACGAGCTTTGATAGTATGATACTTATTCTTTTACAGTTTCTTATTCTGGATTTTTAGAAATTCGCGTCGAATTTCGACCACAGTAAAACGGGCATTCGTTTCCCTGTTGTGATTGCCTACAATAGTAACTTATTAGCTGAAACGTTCGAGAATGGAATGTATATAAATCGTTTAGTTTCCGAAGAGAACGATTCGGAGGTGCTCCCATTTCATTTTCCGTTCATCTTTTTAACATTAATTTCAGCTACAATCAAAGCAATCTCCAGCAGTTCGCAGACGAATAGCCCAACTAGGTGCCCGAGCTCTGCTGAAAATGATTTTTGTTGATAACTTTGTTCATGGGGATTTACATCCAGGAAATATACTTATTCGGTTTGATTACGTGTTTGATTTGCATACCATTGGCATTTGAGGTTTAACGATAATGAAGAACATCTACCAGGAGTTCATAGAGCTCCTCCATCGGATAGTATCTTCAAGCAAGGCTCAGACTTCATCAGAAACTTACTTGATTGGCGAGCGAAGCCAAAAGTTAAGTTCACAGATTCACCTTATGTGCAGGATGAGCCTACTTTGGTCTTGTTGGACACAGGTATGTAACTCATCTTTAACTTTACTCTACGTTTCTTTAGGTATCGCTATTTCTGAGACAGAAGAGAAGCTACAGAACTTGAAAACCCTTTTCCGAGCTATTGTAGAGAAAAAGGTGAGAAACTGTTTATTAGAATCACATTCACTCTTCTGGTTTCAGGGGTATGAAGCGGGGCATATGCTTTTGACCAGATCTCACAAACAAAACTGTACTGATCCCGATAAGTTCTGTAAACAAGTTGAAGCTCTGGTTGACCGAGCCATGAGTGAGCGTTCTCTTCGCACGGTAAGTGAAACATTTTGAAACCATACTCATGCTTTCTTTAGTTGAATATTTCTGCTGTTCTGTCGGAAATGTTCTCAATAGTAGCGGAACATAAAGTAGCTTTAGATGCATCATTTACCACTGTTATACTCTCTGTGATGGTTTTGGAAGGGTTTGGTCGGTCTCTGGACCCTGACTTGGATTTGTTCCAATGTGCTAGACCATATTTGCTCAATGTTATTTTCTAGTTGAAGATTTAAAGATTTATGAAATAAGAGATTTATTATATTTTTCATATTTCTTTCTAACGGTTTCTGCTCCCGTTTAATACTTGATACATGATGCATGCTTATATGTGATTTTTAAATATTGTCAGCCTTTGTGACTGTGTGTGCTCGTTCACATTTCTTGCTTGTTGTATCATCGGATGTGTTGTCAGAATTGGTTGTCTGAATTGCATGGGTGTGATTGGGTTTGTTCTGTGGAGAAAATTGAATATGCTTTTATCTTAACTCTCTAGGAATGTCATTTCATCCTCCCATCAGACCTGCTCCTCCGAAAGGTACCGCACCGGCTCCAGCTAAGACATGGTATGAAGAACTGCTAGAGAAAGTGAGCTCATATTTCCTAGTCTTTGTATTCATATGCTATTCTAGGATGAATTACTACTTTACATAACAGCTTTTCTGGGAGTAATCCTTCCAGGTTTGGTATATTTCATTTATCAGCGAGTTCACAAAGTTTATCTGAAGTATGCTCAGGTAAGCTAGGCCTTCTATTCAGCTCTTACATCCGATTTTTTTTTAGAAAAAAATGGATGAGAAACGAAAAGAAAGGACAGCGAAAAACAAAGTAAATCTCTACTTGGATAGATTTTGATTCTTTATAACTCAAATTCAGATAGCTATCATTTCCTTACTGTCTGAAGATAGTGAGCTTAACGAATTGAAAAAACAATTAGAAGAATGTTTCCAAAATCATACGGGTGTTGAATACGAAATGTGGTCTGTTTCTTCGCTGAAAGCTAGTGACTTCTCCAAATTCAAAGTTGAAAACAGATAGTAACTCTGAATAACTTTTAACTTTCAGGGTCTCGGTATTTTCTTGGTTCAAACTGTGGATGGACAAGCAGGAGATGAATCTCAGTGGTTTATAGAATGGCTTGAAGACGTGGCTGCGGATAAGAAACTCAAGAAGAATTCAAACTTTGAATCAATCCGATTTTGCGTAGCAGCATTCGGTAGCTCACTCGAAAAGGAGAAGCTATTCAACAAAGTACTTTGAATTATTTTTTCATATAGACATCCAATTATTACAGGCGGGCAAGACTCTACAAAAGCGGATGAAAATCCTAGGATCTACACAGATGATGCCTTTAGAGCTATTCGATACAGCGAGTGGTGAGCTATCTATTCTGAACACAACTGAAAGAGATGTTTTTTCAGGAGATTACACTACAGAGCTTCATGAGCATTTCGAAACATGGTTATTGGATCTTTTCTCTGCCTTAGAGCATAGCATGGAAGTTGGCAGCGATGTGGAATATGATTCTCAATATGAACATAGTGAAGAAGAAGAAGAAGAAGTAGATGTAGATGACGAGGAATTGACATCAGAAGAAGAAACTGAGAAAACCGGTAACACGAAAAAGGTTCGATGAAGTGGTGCTTTCGTTAGGTTTTGACTACTTTTCTCAATTTATACGTCATTTTCTTTACTTCGTCTTTAATAAAGTTTCTGTTTCACAAATTGCTTTGTTTTTATTTCAAGAAAAAAGAAGAGTTGACGTAAGATTCTTCTTTTCTGACATGTCAATCAAGCTTCAACTAACACACGCCACAAGAAAGAAACTTTTTTGTATTCTCCAGAGGCCTTTCTGACACTATGGCAGACTGAAAGAAGCGATGGTCGTCTCTTATGAAAGAACGATTAGAGGAGGTCGCCTAGCGAACTGGTCTGGTGACAGCAATTTTCTGTTTCTTTACATATTACTAACTGTAAGTTGGAAATATCATTTACGTCATGAAGTCTGCCATTCTCTTCACAATCTTTTTCTATACGATAAGGTATTTTATAACTGTTGTATTCAAACTGATAATATGTTTAAGACAAGTAGATGGTGGTTGTATCATACTGTCTTGCCCCATTACCTCTCCATCT
This sequence comes from Auanema sp. JU1783, assembly GCA_943334845.2. Lineage (NCBI taxonomy): Eukaryota > Metazoa > Nematoda > Chromadorea > Rhabditida > Rhabditidae > Auanema > Auanema sp. JU1783. The sequence goes on along the minus strand of CALQYR020007420.1, from coordinate 1,448,779 downwards.
GAAACGTTAATTGTTCCATGTGACCAATGTTCAAGCTGCTCAAAAAAGTCGATGAGGTTAACATCATGTTTTTTCCTTTATAAAATTTCTCTTTAGCTATTGTCAAGCTCAAAGTAATCGCACTTGTTCTTGTATGCCATCGGTTAATCCGAAATGCTCGAAGAAAAGCCAAAGAGGCTTGGAGGTAGTTACTGTTTGCAAAATAATGGGTGAGAATGTATACAATGAACACAGAAACTGTAGCTATGATTCGTAGATGAGCATAAACTCCCTTCTCCAATAGTTCGGACTCGAGGCAAATCGGCCATATCCGTTGTGATTCCTCGGTTTTTCTCTGAACCCGAATTCAGTGGAGTAAAACTATCCAACCTTTTTTTGGTGACAAGATTCAGAACGAAGGTTCCAGATATTACTTAGTAGAAAAGACAATAATCTTTCGCTTAGGATCACGAGTCCTGTAAAGATTTTTACTCGCTGAAAGCTGTGAAAATTGGAAACAACGACTGCATCATGAGAATCCGCATGCAGATGCCCGGAATAGATCACAAAACGGATAATGTAAGACTGTAGAGATGTAGAAAACTATGTAATATAACTTCAGCATTATTATTATGACGATGGATCAGAACTAGAAACTGAGATAGCGACCGATCTATACCAAGATTCTGATATCGCACAGTTTTACTTGGAAGTAAATATTGGCAAAGAGAGCCCTGTGAGTTTTGCTAAGTTGGAAACGAAATTGAATATAACCCCTTGAATGTCCACAAGATCATGAATGCAACCGATCTGATCGTATTATATTTCTGAAATTTCATACTGATCAGGATGCCAAAAAAAACAATTTCTTCGATTATAGGTTGTGGGTGGACTAGTGGTTGTACCATATCTACTTAGATCCGCTCCAGTCAATCAGAAACTACGTTAGTACTAATTAAATGGAAAATAGTCTTCTATCAATCCTATATTTCAGAAAAAAATAATGTGAACACTCTAATTCAAGCTAACACTACCTACATTTGAGAGACTTTGGCACTTCTGGGAAAGTTCAGCATTTATAGGTTACGACCACTTATGCGTAGGAATAGTATCCTCGAGCTACAGCGAGTCACATAAAATACAACGCTATAGGCATAATCACAACAGACTCGGTTCACGTTGTAAATATATTTTGTAACACTTACTAATAAAGATTCAATATCCATCCTTCACACTGCACAAACTTCAAAGTATGACAGACACGAATCATGAAAAATCCGTGACCGCACCACAGGTAGGTTCTTAATTACACTGCCAGCTGTATGACGTTATGTAGAAATCAAAAATTGAACTGATGAAATTGCCGTACGGGATACAGAAAAGCATCATTTATAGTGTAAGACCTAAAACACCATTAACTGTACTACTGTTATCCTTAAGCTCTCCGTACCAGCATTGGAACGCTTATCACAAACCAATTCTTATTTCGAAGCTTTGATAAGAAAAAGCGGCTTCCGAGGACGAGTTTCATCAATAGCTTTCTGGCATTATCATTATTTCTCCAACAGCAGTGCTTCATACTCCGACACTTACGTAAGTTCGATCACCCATTTCAAATGACTTTCCTTATTTCAGTCTTTGCTCGTCAACTACTTTGAGTTTGCAGATTCCAAAACCATTTTTTTCAAAAATGAGTTGCCTGAAAACCTGTTTAATATTGTAACTGACCGTCTACGACTGGTGAGAATAGTTTTTCAGTTTTGCATATTGTGAGAATTTAAGGCTGGTGGGGATGCTAAGGTCGAAAAAGAATTATTGAAACGGCTCAAATTGTACAATTTGAAAACGAATGGACTTTGCGTAAGCTCGATCACTTTCAATTACCCGGGATAACGACTCATTTCAGACGGAACTTCTTCTACAAAGCATTCCTGAAGCTGTTTCCATCGTTGACTGTTCATATTTACGATTAACTGAAGGAGAAGAGCATCACATAACCATGAGCTTGATCGAGAATATTCAACAATACAACTTGTTAGGATTCCGGACAGATATTCCGATGGTCCAGAGCGCTTTCTTCAATGTCATGCTTGTAAGTATTTTGAGAAACTAGTTTGTCATAATGCTGAATGATTGAAAGAAATGGAAACTAGGCCTTCTGAAAATGCCCGTCATTTCCTATATTTTGGTTATTGGTGAGCAATGGCTGATGAAATCAATGGCCAAACTGATGATTACGAAGTGTAAAAGCGTAAGATTGATGAAAGGATAACCTTACCAGAACAAAAGAACAATATTGTAGTGCATTGAGGAATTCGATCGTTGTTTTGAGTTCAGTAGCTGTGAGGGACGACGTGGTGTACTGATGCTACAAAAGGATAACGGGAAGCATGGAATAAGGACAGTACTGTTCGGAGTGGGAGCCGATGTAAACATAGAGAAACAATATAAAAATTGTATTTACTACACAAAGCTAACATGAATCTGTAATTAAAAAAAAAGCATTCGTTTGAGTGACACTAACATACTTTCAATGTTATAATGCTAAGGAAATGAATTAAAACTTTTCAACTTGAAACGTATTCTGTATTAGAGTCAAAGGAATGTGAATGCATTAAAACTATTGATTAAACTATTCAAAAAGATCATTCATAAAGAAATGCACTTCCATCAAAAATATCACGTTAAACCAGCGCGAAGATTATAAACTCTCTTCTAGCACCTCGTCGCTTTTTTTGCAAAATAGTCTTCCACAACTATCTTTACGTCGTAGGTCTGATAAGTTGTGAATGAGACAAATCGAAAAACACCAAACTAACGTTGTAAGTATTTTTTTGTAAAGGTTTTAATGTTGTTTCATTATTTATAAATGGAGGTAGTATTGAATGCTAAAAAAGAGAGAAAATCTGATAAAGCCTGTGAACTTACATTTGATAAACTACTTTCATTTCTGTTATAAGTATTTTGATAACATTCAGAGAGATCAAGAAGTGTTTCCATATGAGTTAAATATGGAAGATCATGAATCAACTTCATTTTCGTGAGAGTTTTGACAAGCATGAGTAGGTTCTGAAGTTTCTGACGGACAGCCCCAATCTTAACACAGATAAAGTGGTAAAAGGTAAAAATAAGAAAGCAAACTTGATTAACTGGAGCGGGTGTCTCATCTTCCTGCAAAAATAAACTTCTTAAGATAGAATTTCAACACATCACTTACCTGCTTGTTCTCTTTTTCTGCCTTTTCGAATTCTTGCTCTCTCGATGTCATCATGTCTTTAATTCTCTTGAACTGAAAACATTTCCTCTAAAAGACATAAGAAAGCAGTTAGCCAACTTGCTGAAGCTCGCGTGAATTACTGAAATCCAGCTTTTGAACGAAAGACATAATGTTTTCCAAATCCTGCAGAAGAGTATATGCGTTCTCAATCATACATGCATAGTTTTATAAAAAAAACGTACATTATTAGTTCTCTCAGACGGAAGATCTTCAGTGACATGCTGAAACGGAAGCTTCTATATTTTACAAATAGCTTCACCAACCATTAACTTCTTTTTATCACCACTCGACTTCCTTTTACGGTTTCCTCAAAGACGAAAATATGTTTATTCGAAATTCTAACCTAATGAATACCTTCCGGAACTTCTCTTTCGTTATTGAGAACAAAAACTGATGTGTCTGAGGTCTATAATGCAGGTTTTTTGTTTCTTAACTATTTCAACTTCTAAGTCTGTTTACCTCAGAGCCTGAGAAGTAACAACTATGAGGAGAATCAGAGATAGTTTCGGATTTATTAGTATCTGTGAATTGTGTTGATGTACAAGTCCAACTATTCTCCTTTTTTTTACTTTCGTCAAACTCGGATTTCCTTTTTTTGCATGGAGTGAAGTCCTGTACCGAAAATTACCGACAGATTGACAGAATTTAATGACCTCTTTGAAACATTTGAGTTCAGTATCATTTTTATCTTTGGTTGTGAATCGTTGCAATTCGGGAGAACATCTTGGATAAAAAACATCAGATAAATAATCCAACTGATTCTAAAAAGACTCCGGTAGAAGGAAACTGTAATATATAAATCTACTTCTGCATAGCATTCGACGGTATGGTCAACTTCGATGTCATCTCCCGCCACACAAATGTGCCCGTTAACAATTATATACCCGTTAGTCTAGAAAGACAGATTAATTGAGGTTAAAGGATATGAGCTTACATGTTTAAAATAATTTGTGCGTATTTTGGGCATAACTGTAGTCAGAATGGGGATATATACTTCAAGATCCTCCCACCTCATAAAGCCCCGCCCACTTTAGCGCGCGCATTTATGCTGCTCTGCGTACACTTTTAAGATACTTTGGCAGAAACCGTATATCGAGGGTGTTAATGAGCACTGTTTTGTCATTGAGTTTTGAAAATCTTATACTGTATTACGGTACTTCTATTAATGTAGTATTTTTTCTTAATTAAGTTTCGTTTTATGGGATTAATTAGTATTCAAAGTGCTTTTCTGTGTCTTGAAAACCATGTCCAGAAATTGAACGGAGTATCCGTTCCCTCTTCAAATTTAATGGTTCCGTTCGCGCCTTTCTAAGAGGAACTAAAAGTGTATCAAGTGCAGAAGTTAAAGTGCAAAAACGATAAAGTACGTAAACGTAGCAAAGGTTGGGGTAGACCATAGTAGTTTGAAATCGAGCAAGTTCAATTGAGGTTCGAGCTGAAAACTACTTATGATCATGAATCATGGAAGAGTTTTTTTTGTAATTTTGATAAATTTATTGTGTCTGACCACAAGGCATTGAATGAATGATCACGAGAATGTTATCTGATTTTCCTTTTACTAGATTCTTCTTCCTATTCCTTGTTCTTACTGGCACTTTTCAGCCAGACATCTTCATCTAACAACGTTCAATCTTATTTTGAAAAAAAAACAAAAAGCGCTCGCTTCACGAGTTGGGCGGAGCGTTCTGGGTGGCTATCAAATGGGCAAGAGCCATGTCAAAATATTAAAACTTAAGTTATAGGCGGATCAAATAGAAAGCGAAATCCATCAAGATGGTTCCCCATTGATCTTGTAATGAATTAAACGTATTGAAAGTATTCAGAACGTGGTGCTTTGGAAGAAAGAATGCTATCAGATGACGAGTCATGCTCCACTAACAACGAGCAAATTTGAATTACAACCATGCCTGGAATGCCGCCAAATTCAGTATGATAATCCCCGTTGTAAATAAATGTTCATGGGAAAATGAAAAAAAGTTTTATTTTAAATGTTCATGCATAAGGTTATGAAACTCGTTCGTCGTATTTAGCGAGAACTGACGAGAATTCTGGAACTGGAGTGGGACCACCACTTCTTAGGAATCTTATAAAAGCATTTTAGGATTCGGATGGAACTTTGTGAAATGTGTGATAGGTTACAATTAAGTGACCAAAAAAGAGTGGTAAAATCGTTTTTCATTGAAATCCTTTTGTGGCTGAAGGTCAGCTGAATTGTCCTAATTAGCTGATGATCATTCTTAGTTCGCTAACATCCACCCATCTCATTATTCCCTTTTTCTCGAATTTTGTCCATCGTCTCGAATAAACTTAAAGATTTTATTAGCCATGAACGCTTTTGTCAATCGAAACCTTGTAATGTATCTGAACTCTTTTAATAATAGTTTATTTCATGGAATTGGCCTTGAATTTGTTGCCACTGACTGTTTTCAGCAGTTTTTTTTAAACAAAATGATACTCCTTGTCAACAGTCCTGAGTAAACACTACGTTTCAGAACATGTCAATAATATTCTTCCTACTTGTTCTCGCTCCCTTCGGATTGGCTCAATTTGAAGATCATGTCGACCGTCAAATTATACTGACAGCTCATGGAATGAGCATGGATGACGAAGCCAACAGAGTTGTTATGAATTGTGAGCATTCTTTCTTTCACATTTGTTTTCTTTCAATTTTCGAAAGCCGTCCAGAAGCTTTTCTAATACGATGTACTGAACTAAACGTGTCTTGATATTTGATCGAATTCAAAGATTCTTGGTCATTCTAAGTTCATGCACTGTACTAACAACCTATTAGAGTTCTTATCACCTTTTTTCTGGCTTTCAATCTCGTAGCAAACTAGATTCAATGTTTACAATAGCTTATGATAGACTCAAACACTATTTCCAGTAAGTAGTGATCGCATCCCACCTTTGCCATGTCTTATGGCTAATGCTGGACGTCATGAACATGGAGAAACATTCACAAAGGATAATTTCCACTATGAATGCCGGAACGGAACAGCTGAAGTTGTCGGTTAGGCGTTGTTATCTTATAAAAACTATCTGTAAACAACAAGACTGTCCTCATTCTCTTACTGTTTAGCTTGCATTGCGGATGATCAATCGGTCATTCAATTAGGACGCGTCTTTGAAAAGAATGGACTTCGTCACAAATGTACTATTCTCGGAGAAACAGTATCTTACGAACAAGGTCTCTAAAAAACAATTATTTTCAACGCAACCTTTTTTATTGAAGAATCAATGTGTTACGAAAATGGAATCAGCTATAACATTGGTGAATCTTTCCGTAATGGTTCTTTCAAGTTAGTTTGTGGAAGAGAAGGAATCTCTGTAGAAGGTTAACTAAGATGGCATACATACAAAACAAAGATGTGTTATAGGATGTTATATGCAAAACACTTTTGACAATTTCTTAATGAGCGGTGAAACTCGTATTGTTGGTCAACATCGTCACGAATGTCAACGTATGAGCGATGGACGAGTTAGATATACTGTCAAAGGTAAGAATGCAACCGCTCTCTATGTTTGTTTGAACTTAAATGATTCTCATAAACAATGAATTAACTACAAAATGCGTAATTTACGATACTCCTTTTATAGTTATTGGTTGTACTCATCAGAATCAGCACTTTAATATTGGACAGATCTGGACCGAAAGTCACATCCGTTACAAGTGTCAAGATGATGGAACTTTGAATGTTCTAGGTATGTAAGAACAAAAATTTCTCATGAACACGTTTCATCTTACAACTATATGAGCGTTTCTCCGATTTTTTTTTGTAAAATTACAACACGGCCATAAGTTGAAACATCCGAGAAAAATTTCTTTTTTCCCTTATTCTTGGAGCTTTATCAATTTTCGTTGTGGTCTGGCCAGTTTTCGAAGCTCACTCCGATCATTTTCTGTAGTGAAATTTTATGTTTTTCTTATCAATTCCTTCACATACATACAATTTCCATTTTTTCTCATTTCTCTCTCAAATACCTCCCATTCATTAATACGACAGTGAACAAGCTGACGGCTAATCAGAACGAACAGACATAGGATAAGGGGTATATATATCTCATCACAGGCACATGCTCATCTATCCAGCTTAAGTTCCAAAAAACCTTGACAGACTAAAAAAAAACAAATGATGAACAATCAACTTTTTTATTTCCGAAAAGCTGAATTTTCCTTTTGATCGTTATCAGATGTGATAAGGAAGCACGTGTATTATACAGCCTTTGCTTTTCAATTTCCTGATTTTACACACACAATTAATGAAACTCTTGAATAGTTCAGAAAGCATAAGATCATATGAAATTCTTTCATTTAGGATGTGTGGATGATTTGATGTATGTAGACTTGGGACGTGACATGCTGATTAACGGTTTCGTACATCGTTGCTATCAAGTGGATAACACCGCTTTCTATCATAAGTAAGGATTCTTTGCCACTTCTTTAAAACACGAGGCATAAGATAGAGTTGTCATGTGAAAAGTCAAAAGAAACCTTGATTTCAAATTGTATGGATGACGTTCGGAGAGACGAGAGAAAAAAAAGAATTAATTCCCTCTTCGTCGTCTTTCCGTAACGAAATGTGATGAGTCATGCTGAGATTTATTTCGAAAAAGAGTTTCTTATCTTGAGCAGTTTCGGCATACAGATGAGAGGAACATCAGCGATTGAGGGCTAAAAACTAGTTGAAAACGTATTACCTGACCTTTCCGATAGAGAAGTTCATAAATTTTGATGAAATTGGTGAATAGTACATCTTTGACGTCATTGAAATGAGAATCAGAAGAAGATGGAATTTTTTTGGTTTTTAAAAGAAAATAAATTGTTGAATGACAAATGATGTCGAAAATTTTTTTCAGATTCGCTTGTCCTGATGGTAACAGTCTTCAAGACTGCATAGCAGCCAATCCAGCAATGGCAAGAGCTCGTCGTCTTCGACGAGTCTAAAGAACGTCTCTCAAAATCTGAGGAAAAGCATGTATGTTCATGGCAACAGCATGTTCAAGAGTGCCGTCTGTAAAACTTAAAACGATTATTCGGGTGCCAGATAGAATGGTAATATCAAATGGTATATATGTGTGTGTAAAAATAAATAAAAATATAAATAATTATAATGAAATATTTTTATTAAATTTTTCAAATGAATAAATAAGAACAACATGAATGAAAACCTACATAAACCTTTTGAAGAAGAAAACAATAAAACTCAATTAAGAAGTACAAATATGCACAAATGATAACTATAAATGTCAAAAACCGTATTAAGTCAAAATGAGATGAAATGGGATGGAAAGTAAATGAAACACCGGGTTTCGCGCAAAAACTGAAGGAAAAGTCCTTGGAACATTGTATTTTTGGTTGTGAAATAACTTCAGAATAATGATTTCATATATGATATCCATTTATATGGGGAATATATGGATGTGTGTGTGTGTGTGTGTGCTGTGGGGGATGGGGGTGCATATGTCACTAGAGAATCATATTCTCTCATAGGTCGTTCGCATGCGTATGTACATACACTTTTCAGCAAATTGACGTCAGATACTAAGCAATTTGCCAGAAGTTGTATGACACAATATTAAGTATTATCATCGAAGTGACATTAAGTTTCGAATTGAAATCTGTCAATTCACTGCTTACTTCTAGCTAATAACCGAGAAATTCAGCCAAATGTGGCCTTTTTCATAAGTTCAATAGATCATAGGCTCACAGCTTAAGCCCGCGTCCGATGGGATGATGTTGGTATTTTTACAGGCCGAGCCACACCGTGCTTCAGCATAGTGGGCAAGACAAATCCCTTATGACTACGGTAATAGTTGACCATTTCAAGAAGATTTCTGAAAAAATAATTGTTTTAGAATGAATATAATGATGAGAGTAATGTTATGAGAGAAACAATACTTACTTGAAGCTCTGATTGATTTCCAAATTCCAGCGTGGGATTCCGTTCTTTATTCGGTAAAGAATGCGGAGATGTACGAATTTGCCATTATGTAATACGCAAATTTGGTAAAGTTCGCCAACGCAATAAATCAGAAAAGATCTGAAACAACATTTGGAATAGGTGCGGTGGGAGATTTATATGTATCTTACCCTTCTTGGAATCCTGCATCCATAAGAAGACGTTCAGCTTTTCTGCTATCAACGTTACGGTAGAACCATTTCTGTGAATCATGAAGATCAGAAACATGATCTGTAAATTCGCTTAATATTTCAAGTTCTCATTTCAAATCATACATTGTCTCAAATCCTCATCACTTCCACTGCACATAAGTTTTCTTGACGACGCTCTAGCTTGATTCAAGAGCTTAGGTGGAGCATCCTTGCTGAATCTCATTGGAACGCGATCAGCATCATCAAAATTGGGATCAAGCTTGCTCTAAAGGATTAAAATAGATAAGAGGCTAACCAAAATGATACTTACGGTTGTTGGAGTAGGATTGAATTGCATTTCCATGTAATCGGAATGTTCTGAGCCTACTGGAACTACAGTGCTATCAGCCAGATCACCAGTGGAGAGACTTCTAAATCCATTTGGAGTTTGCTTTTTCGTAAGACGACCAAAAAGGGTTCGAATTAAATCCGATGCCACATCGGATGGACGACGACGATGAGAATTAGTAACACGACGCATTACTGAAAGAGAGAAGGTTATTGAGAATAAAATATTACGGCAATGGCATCACTCAAGAAAATGACAGATTGATACGAAACATCAACTATAGATCACTCAGTATTAGAAATGAAGCGTAAAGAGAATAAAGAATTCGAAAAGATTTATAAAAGTTTCGAAACAGGTGGGTCAGACATGAAATAAATCAGTTCCGTTTCTTGGTTCTTTCTCTCGCTTTTCTCTTTTTTTTAATTCGAGAGCTGATGAATGGAAATATGATCGGTACTCTTACAGAGTCAAGCACGACAAGCAGTTTTCAGAAAAATAACTTGAAGTAGAGCGAGAAATAAAAGTAGAGTTAAAGGTATCTTCAGATACATAGATAGTTCGTATGATAAACATATGCATATGAAAGAGAGTTAAAGAGAGGAAGAGAGCGAAATATAAAGAGAGGTATGGAGAGAAGGAGAGAAGAGAATGTAGAAGACAGGTTCTCTGTAACCAACCAGAACATGCTAACCAATTAGGCCAGTTGTGAAGAGGAAAGAGAAGTCGGAAGACTATCAAACTTATGAGAGAAGAAGTTGACTAAAGTATGAACATAAAATAAAGACGAATATGGGTGGTAAGCGCATGGGTAAATCATTGGTAATGCAATAACAGGTGTACATTCGCGATAGAGCATTGTAATGACAAGAGAAAAGTGGGAGGCGCTCCGCTAGTCTACAGTCATAGGTAATCAGCAGTCCAGAGATCAGTAAAAGCCACACCTGTTTTTATTCATTACAAGCCTCATCACATACTCGTTTTCGTTTGATGGTTCAGAATTTTCATAAACTTGAGTAGTGAGCGAGGTTAACGAATAAATAAGATACCGACTGTCAGAGAGAGAGGAAGAGAGAGAGAATGATCGAGATAGAAAGAGAGAGAGAGAGAAAAAGCCAAGAAAAAAAAAACTTCTGGCGCTTATTGGCATTTCTATTTATTACGGAATGATAATAGATTGTATTTGAACAGCTGAGAAAGAGTTAGTAACCAGAGAGAAAGTGAGAGAGATAGAGAGAATGGAATATACAAAAAAACCAATTGCTCATACCACCAGAAGATGAATACTACCTAACGTTCGTTGTATGAGAGGTTCATCAAACATAACGTATCTATTTTAATATTTCCGCTAAAGGTTATCTATGACTTTTACAAAGAAAAAAAACGGCAAACTTTTCAAAGGCCAAGCTCATATTTGACCATTTTTGAAAATGTTTTAACAACACTCAACTGCTTTCGCAGTCTCTGTGTCTGTCATATCATCTGGCAGTTCAGTTTTTCCTTCTTTTTTTTTCTTTTTTTTTTTGCAGCAAAGAAAAAAAACAACAGAAAGCATGGAAAGAAATTGAACATAAATAATATAAAACAAGGATTCAGATACAAGAAGATCATCGATCAAAGAAGAAAAGTTAAATATAGGCAAGAAAAAACAAGTTTTTTGCTTGATTGCGTCTCACATTCTTCAAAATTATGGAACGTTGCCAATGCTTTTGTGCTTTATGGTCCGCGCACGAGCAATAGCCAGCATTTGAAATCATATGAATGAAGGAGATGAAGGAAGTTAAGTAATGCTTTGAATAGAATATATATGGAAACGCCTATCAGATAGTTTTCTTAATGACATCTGTCTATCTAAATCATGCAATTTCTGTTAAAAAAAATGATAGATTAAACATAGTGATGATGATTTAGAACACGATGATGGTGTGGATGATAATGATGGCGATAATGATGATGACGATGGCGATGATGAAACTATACGAGAAGCTTTCTCGGAGCAGACAAAAAAACTGGGCAAAAATGATGATGAAACAATCAGCTGATGAAGAGATGAAGAGAACATCTCTCTATTCTATCCTATATACTATAGCAATGACATGTAATAATCCTGATGAAACAATCTCATATCACTGTTTCAATGACACTATATTGCATTGAAGTTTGAACTATACATCAAACTCCAACGTGGTGGGGGCAATTGTATTATAGTAGAGTGAGGAAGGAGAGTGATAAGTCAGCCATATGATTTCGCAATAATGTCCATCTTTGCCTATATATCCTTCAGTTCCGATTGCTATCCGTATCTCTCTTGTGTCTCCGTTTATCTTAAAGCTACTGAAAGTGTATAATAAGCTCCCCTATCTTTCTGTCATCTGTGAAATTGTCAACGACAAAGAATAACCGTCCTTTGCCGGAAGCGACAAAGCGAGATGATGATGTCATCTCGTTCTTTCCCTTATCGTTCTCATTGTTTTAATATTCTGGGCATTTTCAGACAACTACCGAGAATACAGGATTGATAAATCAGAGATAATACCTCTTTGTATGACGGAAAATAAACAAACGTAGCACTTAGAGTACAAGAAAAACATTGAAGAATTTCTAGAACAATCAAAAGCTATTTATAGATTTATAGAGTTCGAGGTCATTTCAGCTTTTCAGAGATACAAATCACTCAGAAACAAGCATTCACTCATTCAAAGGAGGAAGAGATGAAAAGCCTGTCTACACGTCATTCGTAAGCTTAGGTCTAGATCAGTAGCTTAGGGTCATCTTTGGAACTAGTCTCTGTAGCTTTTTCTTTCATCACCAGTCAATGGGAAATACAAGCATGTTCCATCATCGAAACAATATCATATAGTGTGGTAGATGATAACAGTGGTGATATATACCGTGATCATTATGACAAGGACAATGATCACGATCACCAATCATCTACCAATGTCAGGAAACACAGATGATTCAGCTTCACAGATAAAACGCACCACACACACAGAACACGTATTAACCAACATTGGGCACAACTCTGTTAAAGACGATAAATCTTATCAGTTGAGCGTTCTGCGATGTTCACCTGATAAAACTGATAGAATGATCATAGATTTGGCTATAAAACTACTTTCATCACGGATGGTCAGTCGGCAAGTGATTAGAACCCAATTATACAGCTACACAAGACTCTTTCCTGATAAAAGTGAAATGTGTTGCGAAAATACAGAGAAAAACTTTTTTTTTTCTTTTTTCAAATTTCATTCCATCTCAAATTTCATAATCGGATATGGAGGGGTTTTTGACAACGACATGCATAGACATTTCGTTGCTGGAAGACTGCCAACCGTATTAACCACTTATCATTCGATCGGTCAACTACATAGTCAAGCTGCGTAGATGACCAGATGACAAATCGGAAGTATTTCATTTCGAACACCACTTTATATTCTTTGTTACATTAATAAGAATAGAAATATGATATGATGATGAAGATGATGATGATTTTGGTGGTGGTGGTGGTGAATACTTAGGAGATTGTGAAAGGAGAGATCCAATCTTGGCGGAACAATATAGACCAATTGGTCGAAATCGGTGACTTTTGATTAATTCAGACGCATCATTCATTTTGAACAAAAGTCATAATTCTTAGGAAATATGTCAACAAATAATATGTTAACTTGATTACTTCAGTTTGAAGAAGAAGATAGAAGATGTTAGAGCTTGAAGATGATGAAGGAGAAAAAAAAGAGTTTATATATATCTATCTATCTAACTGAATATATGAATGGCAAAGATGTGAGATGAAGCGCATAGCTTAAGGGTCAAAGAATAGATGTTAGCCCCTCAATAATCATCAATTAATACCAATAAGCTATTGAATGCTTCTTCCAAAGCAGCTAAGCTGCAAAATTTAAAAATATCATATTCGGACGTGAAGGATTTATGAAATTAATTCAAAAAAAGGAGAGAGAGGGAGGGAGAGAGAGAGAGAGAAGGGGGGGGGAGAAAGAGTGAGAGAGAGAGAAGAAGAAGAAATTAGTCAAGAAAAAATGATATTAAATCGGAAAAAGGAGGAATTGAAAACTAAATCCTTTCTCAAGTAACTAAAAGATAGAGCTGATTAGAGTACAAAAGGAATGCTGTAGCATATTGCAGTTGAGATACAATTACAATGAAGTTATATGTGTTGAGACTGTTAGCTCAATCACATACTCTATAAACTTGTTAGTTGCGAGAGTAAGATAGGAAGAGAGAGAGAGAGAGAGAGAGAGATAGAGAGAGAGAGATAGAGAGAGAGAGAGAGGGAGAGGACACGTTGTGATGACTAAAAAATGTGAGCTGTTTGCGGGACAGACGACAAGATTTCAGTGATAACGGAGAAGCCGTAAGATATTCGTCAAGTACTCTCGGCTAACAACTAAATGAAGTAGCCTAGTGAAGAAACAAAAAAAAAGAAAAAAAAAGACTTGGAAGCTTTCATGAAATTGTCAACCATTGCTCACTCACAAATCCACATCTAGAGAGCTATTGACGATAGATTAACAATTTATATAGAGAAAATTGCCGCATAATTATCTTGGAGATAGAATTTTTAATCTTAAGCAGAGCTATAAGATCTGCTTATAGTGTGAAGAAGAAGAAAAAAAGGAAAAGATGGAGAAAAAAAAGTTTGAATAGAGCTGATAATCTTATTCAGTCATCTAATACAATTTCATTATAGACTAGATGGCGTCTGTGTCCAAGACAATTGGTCAAAACGGATATAATTATTTTCATAGAATCAAACTATCAAGCATACATTCCAACTTCCGCTATATGAAGCTGCTGCCGCTGCTGATGCTGCTCATACGATGACATTCAAAAATGAGATTGTAATTGTGGAACATCTCTGAATTCACAAATCACTACTTCAACATACCAAAGTTCTGTGAGTGAATACGATAGAGAGATAGTGAGGGAGAAAGAGAGGAAGAGAGAAGAAGAAGGGAGAAGGAAGAAAAAAATATTTAACTAAAGCAAAAAGCAACATGGTATAGTGATTGAAAGAGAACAAAAGTCGAAGGCTCATTTATGCCTCCATGAGTTGAACGTGCAACACTCCTCCTGCAGATCGCGCACGTGACAGGTGTGTTGTACTTATTCCGAAAGCAACGTCGTAAAATATGTACAACATTCAATATTTATAAAAAGCAAAGATTCACAACAAAGTTCAAATTGTATTGTTTTTCAAGTTGAAATGTGCTCTTTTCTCATGTCACCATCATATGTCTAGGACTTGAAAATGAAGGAATCAAATAAAAATATATAAATATCTATATATAATATATAATATATATATATATATATATAAATATATATATATAAATAGATATATGTATAGATAGATAGATAGATAGATAGATGAAGATATCTATGAAGGAAGGAAGAGACAGAGAAGGAGTGAGAGTGAGTGAGAAGACGACATTAAGCTTCAAAAAATTTTTGCTTTTAGAGCAAAAGCATATATTCTATATAATAAACTAATATGCTCAGAGAAGGCTATACTGCAACGACTAGCAAATTCATAATCCACCTATATCCCTAATTGAGTGAAAGATTATTTGAGAATACTAATTCTAATTCGTAGTTGAATCTTTTTTAGCAGAAATATGCTTCAGATGTAAATGATTGAAGCATTAAAGCAATGGAGGATAACCCGTAATTATTATAATAACCATAATTCAACTACTATTAACATCACACCATTAGATAATAGATGTTTTCTTCCTCTTCTTCGGATTGAATTAAGAGCACTTTTACTTCTCTCTCTATCTCTCTCTCTATCTCTCTTTCTCTCTCTTTATGTATCTCCTCCCTCTTCTTTCCTTCCTCTCATTTACTATCTCTCACGAATATTCTGGAAAAAAAATTACTGCAAAAGCAGCAAAGCTTGTGGAACAACCGTTCTTCCTGCATGCAAAACAAAAAATGCACAAGCCATCTCACGCCTATTTCGAAATTCACGCACGTATGCTAATTAATGTATACTGCGACCCAAACTATGTTTTGGAAAACAAACTTTGCAACTTTTAGCATTTCAGTCAATATCTATCACTTGTGAGTAATACTTTAAAAGTGCTGAATATCAAAAAACGCTAAGCATTGTGAGCCCCATATTTGAAGCGGAATACATTTAAGACGAAAACGAGATCTTTAGAAATTCTTCTCGGAGCAACTTGACAAATGAAATAGTCTTGAATACACGAAATGTGATATTTGAAGACAGTGTAGGATTGACTTTGACCTCAAATGACTTTTTCAATTACGAAGTGTTGGCCTTCAGCGATCTTATATGTAAAACTACATTACGCAATTCTGATAACTAAAAGGTAGAACTGATCCATTTGTTCCGATTTACAGTTCTCTTTTGAGCTGTCTACGTCAGAACTAGGCCACCCGGTGAAATGTCGAGTTTTACTTTTGTTTCACAGATTTTCCAAAATAATTGCAACTCACACAGAATTCAATCTTTTATTAACGTGTTAAGACTTTGAATACCAACAATTTGCTTGAATTCATAACAATTTTATTTTTGCTTTTCACCAGCTTTTTTTTCGGAAAACATAACTTAGAACTTAACGAGATTGGACATGGGCAACCATTGCCAACTTCCTTTTCGTGTCACCATCAGGGAAGTTGGAGAGATCATAGTATTGTGGAGCTATTCCCATCAACCTGAATGAGAGAATAGAAAAAACAAAACTAAATTTGGAATACCATTCTGGTCGAATGTCGGTTACGGTACGAATGAAATTTTTAGTCGTAAGTACGAACTCGTTATAGAGTGCCCACTCAGGTTTATGATCTAAGACCTGGAATGATTGTTTTTGAATACGAGAACATTGGATTGTTACATACAGTTGATGGATGTAAATTGACAAGCTGGTTATCTTTTACAGTAACGTAATGGCCACTTCTTTCCAAGTGAGCAATTTGCATGAAGAACCCAGCAACCAGCGCTTTACGAATATTAATGTAATAGTCTTTCGATTTGAAATCAGTCGAAACACGTCGAAGTTTGAACTATAAGATATATCAATTTAGGTTTGCGGAGTCCCATTTTGCCTACCTTATCCATTATACGACCTAGTTGGGTACGAACAGTATCGGCAGTTTTGAGTGAACGATAATTGACGAAATGGTCGAAACACCATTGGGGTTCCTCGTTGTCTAAGAATTTTTAAGTTTTAAGAATTAAAAAATGAATCTCACTTTGTTTGAAAGCGTGATAGACATTCAACATTGTCAAATGATCTCCATCAATGTGGGCAAATCCTCGTTTGGCTTCATCGGCTTCCTTTTTCATATCATTAGGACGAACAAAGAATTGAGGAACTAATAATTCTATTTAAACAAAATTGTTTTGTTTCATCTTACCTGATAACATGGCTGTGATAGAGAGAATTTCATTCGAACAGTTCAACTCGGAAGAAGTGATTAACATCTTGGCTGTAATAGAAATAGAATAACTTTAGCTGTCTCTAAGAAATTACCTAATTGCGGATCAAGAGGGAATTCGGCCATTAATGATCCCAGCTCTGTCAACTCTCCTTCGTCATTTATAGCTCCAAGATAATTGAGAAGTTCCAAGGCTCTCATTAAAGTTTCGGGTGCTGGAGGATCCATGAAATCGAAATGAACCAAGTCTTCAATTCCAAGTTTTTTGAGCTGTAAAACAACGGCCCCAAGATTTGATCTCAAAATTTCGGGGTATGTTTGGTCTTGCATTTCGTTTTGGAATGCCTTGTCTGTATACAATCGGAAGCATTTTCCTGAAAATTTGTACAATTCGAAACCGATGGAAAGCATTAGGGCATACCTGGTCGAGTTCTTCCAGCTCTTCCAGCTCTTTGCATAGCGGAAGCCTTGGAAATAGGACAAACCAAGAGGGATTCTACACGAATTCTGGGGTTATATACCTGTAAGCAATACTATAACAGCCCAAAAAACGAAGGTTCTTACTTTCTGTTTAGAGAATCCAGGATCAATCACAAACACAACTCCGTCAATGGTCAAAGAAGTTTCGGCGATGTTAGTAGATACGACACACTTTCTACCTTGAATAAACCTGTCAACGAGGAACTATTTTTTGTTTACTAACCAAAAGCTCCATTTGGTTTTCTAGGAGGAGCACTATCGAAAATTCTTTGTTGCATATTAGGCGGAAGAGTAGAATACAATGGAATGCAGTTAAGAGATCCAACATCGGGCCCTAAATTATCAATCTCCCGTTTTATTCTTTTACATGCTTCTTCGATTTCCTGTAACAGCGCTGTTTAATTAGGAAGAGAATATGAAATACCTCTTGTCCAGTCAAGAATAGGAGTAGATCTCCTTCGACCTCTTCGCAAACATGAATTTGAACGACAGTGCGAATGGCAGCTTCAAGATAATCTTTTTCTGGTTCAGGAGTGAACTGAAAAAAAAGAAGATAAACCCTGCTGCAAAATAAAACAAACTAACAAAGATTTCAACAGGGAATGTTCTACCGGGGACAGTCATCAAAGGACAGTCCTCGAAATAATTTTGGAATTTTCCAGCATCAAGTGTAGCAGACATAATAACAATCTTGATATCAGTTCTTTGTTTCACAATTTCCTGAAAATAAGTTTTACAGAGGAAATCAGTCAACAACAAACCTTGATTAAACCCATAAGGATATCCGTTGACAAAGTTCTCTCATGAGCTTCGTCGAGGATAATAACGTTATAATTATCTAGAAGAGGGCAATTCATCGCTTCTCTCAGAAGCATACCTAAAAGAAACATTCGAAAATATGTTGCACATGAATAATTCGAACTCACCGTCAGTACAGTACTTCAATACAGTCTTATCACTCATCATATCTTCAAAACGGATAGAATAACCGACTTCGGCCCCAAGCTATAGACATCAGTTGGCAAATATAATGATTAAAAATAATACTTGAACATCCATCTCCTCAGCTACTCTCGTAGCAACTGACATAGCAGCTACCCTTCTTGGTTGGGTACAAGCAACCATGTTTCTTCTTCCTTGCGTAGGATGAGCACGAGCGTACTCAACACACCATTGAGGTATTTGAGTTGTTTTTCCAGAACCTGTCTCTCCTACCAATGTTATACCTCAAAAAATTCATAAAATAGAAGAAACATATACACTTTAACTTACACTGATTATTACGGAGCGTTTCAAAGAATTTTTCTTTGTATTCCCATACAGGCAAAGTTTTTCGTTTCTCAAATATTGTCCAAAACTTTTGACTGTAGGCCTGGCCATTCAATGGATTACTTATTGTCTTAAAAAAACACGAAGAATTGAAGAGAAAATTCTAACAACTTACAGGTTCTTTCTTGATTTCCGTCTCCTTCTTGGGGGACCGTGAACGAGATCTAAACACTAATTTAACAACAGATTCACATGTAAAAAACCTTCTGTGTCCCTTGCTGGACTTTCCTGGTGAACGAGAACGGGACCTTACATAACATCTTATTATTCATAATATTCATTCAAATTTTATACCTTTTTCTATCTCTTTTTCTTTCACGATCGCGATCTCTATCACGGTCACGATCACGGTCTCTTTCACGATCACGATTCCGATCACCACCAAGATCAATCCTATGCTTGGATGACATTGCTTAAATGATAAATATTACATATTTCAAAGAAAAATTCGAAAAACACATTAAAAAATTGAAAAATCTTGTATTTTCCGACTTTGGGGCTTGAAAATATACGAATTTGAAAATAAATGGTCTCGGCGCGAACTTGAGGTACGTTAGATTTTGTCCTCTTGGGCGGTGATAGCTTAGTTTTGAAGATAAAATTGTTTTAAAAAGGGTTTTTGTTAATTAATTTTGTATTTAATTTCATGGAATTTTCTTAAAAAAAACTGTATCACACTTTAATATAAGAATTCAATAACTTCATCCGATAGTGTTCAGGACTTGGTTTAATAGGGCAATGGCTCTTCGTTTGGTTTTCGGAACATCTCTCCGACCTGTAGTTTCCGGACAGGTAGTTAATGGTCAATTTATTCATATTTCATAAACTAATCGTACAGGTGAGAAATGCTTCTGCTCTTTCCATCAAGGATGTTCTTAACAATCAACCAGCCGCCGAAGTCTCAACTTTAAAGAACGGCTTCAGAGTTGTTTCTGAAGACAACGGAAAGCAAACTGCTACTGTTAGTTATTATTTTTCTTTCCTCCAAGTTTATTTATTATATTAAAGGTTGGAGTTTGGATTGAGACTGGATCTCGTTATGAAAGTGAACAAAATAACGGAGTTGCTCACTTCTTAGAGCGTCTTGTACACAGAGTTCGTGTTCTTGTTCAAACTGTTGCATTATTCTTATTTTTTAGGGAACTGGAAAGAGAGCTAGCGATGCTCTCCAATCTCAGCTTGAATCCATTGGAGCTAAGTTGAACTCTTTCTCCGGACGTGATCAAACTGGAGTTTTCGTTCAGTCTTCTTCTCAAGATGTTGAAAAAGGTTTGCTTTTTTTCTGGTTTTTCTTCTATGTTTTGTTTATTAGTTGTTGACATTTTGGCTGATGTCCTTCGTAACAGCAAAATTGACCAAAGCTCTGTCAACGATACTAGAGCCGTCTTATTGAGAGAGCTCGAAGAATCCGAGGATAACTACCAAGGAGTTGTTTTCGATTACCTTCACAATGCTGCTTTCCAAGGAACTGGATACGCTAAGAGCCCCTTAGGTACATCTGCATCTATTGCCGTAAGTTTTCTTCTGTGTTAATTTCTTATGTTGGTTTCGTTTCTAGAAGATCAGTGAAACTGACTTGAAGGAGTGGCGTGAGGATCATTACCGCCCAGTTCGCATGGTTCTCTCTGCTGTCGGAGGTGGATGTGAATCATCCAAGCTTGTACAATTAGCTGAGAAGCACTTCGGAGATCTCAGCAATGATTACCCCAGAAAGGTTCCTGAGGTCAGCGGAGTCCGCTTCACTGGATCAGAATTCTTGTTCCGTAACGATAACATCAAGCACCTCTATGGAGCTTTCGCCGTTGAGGTATTTTTTTTCCATAGGTTCCTTTATACCATTTTGTGCTAGGGAGTACCTTATGCTCATCCTGATGCTCTTGCTCTCCAAGCTGCTGATGTCTTCATTGGCCAATGGGACGTCACCCACGCTTTGACCAGAACTTCCCCATCCCGCATTGTTCAAAAGATCGCTCACAATCATGGACTTCACTTCCTTCAACATTTCAACATCAACTACAAGTATGTAGACAGAAATTTATGTTGCTAATGTTTATAATTAAAGGGACACTGGTCTCTGGGGAGTTTACTTAGTAACTGATTCTCATGATCTTGTTGATAACACCGGAATCATGAAGAGTGTTCAACATGAATGGAAGGTTTGTTCGAGCAGATTTGTTATGCATATGACATGAACAATTTTGCAGCACCTTGCTTGCCAAGCTGGTGAAGACGAAATTGCTTTGGCTCGTAACAAGTTGCGTACCAAATTCTACGAGAGTGTTGAGACTAACACTCAAAAGGCTCAATTCAACGCTAAAGAGGTATGTAAACGAAATGTTATGATAAAGTATATTTAATGATTTCAGTTGCTTTACACTGGCAATGTTCGTTCTTTGGCTGAGGTCGAGGAGGCTATCTCCCGTATAGATCACAATGCTGTCCGTGAAGCTGTTTCCAGACATGTCTATGATAGAGACTTCGCTGCTTCTGGAGTCGGTATGTTAACTTACCAGATGAACGAAATTGTTCATTCGCAATGTTATAGGACGAACTGAGGCGTTCCCCAACTATGCCCACACCCGTTATCGTATGTCATGGTGGAGACTATAAACATATAAAGAGCTAGAGATGTCTTCCGTGATCATGATTTAAACTATTACGTTAGCATTCTAGAATTTAAAAATAGTTGTAGAATAACGACGAGTAAGTTTTGGATTAAAATAAAAGTTTTTTTCATTTCCATTTTTTTTATTAAATGATGAATATTTTGGTATGTATTGCTTGTATTTGTATACCAAGGTCAACCTTTCCCTATATTGATCTTTTCGTTATTGACTGTACTGGTCATCAGTGGTTTCCAATTTTTCTCCGAATATTTCTTTATCAAAGCTCTGAGAAGTAAGGAAAGTATTTTCTTTTTCTTCTCCCCGGTTCTCATCAACATTCGTTCTCGAAATTGATGAGAGGTTAGTGTCTGTGTGTAAGTGTTTGTATTGATTTATCCTAACCTTTTGGAGAAGAAAGTTGTTGACAGCGATCGATAATCTATTCACAGAACTTTGGAGAGAGACAAGTCATAAACAATGAATAACTTAATATTCTTTTCTGTAAACTTGTCTACTCTCTTGTCTTGTTACTTTTCAAAAAATGAAAAAGGAGGACGTACGGGTTGATGTTTGTGCACTTCGTCCATTTTTTGTTGAGATGATTCATCGGCTTTTTGTTCTTTCTTTGAACTGATATAAATTTATTTTTTTCATTTTCAGTCTTTAAATCTCAAAAATGACATCCAAAGGCAAAGGTATCTACAAAACTTTCAAACGATCTATTTCCAATTCAATGGCGACTGTTGGCGATGTTTGTTCTTCCATCGTTTTTATTCTCAACCTTTTTGTGTTAAACAGGCATTCTCACAAAGTTCTTCCGGAGTTAAGTACGGCGGAGGCTCAGGCAAAACATGGATCCATCCTCCTGGTATCCTTTCTGAGTATTATTATTATATTTGAAAACTTTCTAGATGTGCTTCTAAATGGTAAAGTCGAATATTCTGTGAAATTCTTGGGCTCTCGAGAAGTTGACAAACCTAAGGGCACTGAAGTTATCAGAGATGCCATCACTGCCATCCGTTTCCAACTCCAGGTACAGTTTTTGAACTTTCTCATGACTGCGAACTTATTTTCAGGTAAAAAGGTCAGAGACTGGACATTCAGGAGCGAAGCTACAGAAGGTTGATTTGCAAATAAACGTGGAAGGCGTTATCATAGCAGATTCAAAAACTAAAATGGTTCTTCATCGTTATCCTCTTCAGAGAATTTCTTTTTGTGCAGACGATAAGCAGGTGTGTAGTCTTTGAGTTCCCCTTATAAGTAAATCTTCAGGACAAGCGTGTGTTCTCCTTCATTGCGAAGGCAGAAGGAGAGTCTAACAGGCATGACTGCTTTGTTTTTTTGAGTGATAAGTTAGCAGAACAGATCACATTGACTGTAGGAGAAGCTTTCGATCTCGCATATAAAGTAAGCTCTCATGGCATCTTTTGAGTTTTACATCATCAGTTTAGCGTTACATGGATCGTAACAAATCATCTCTTGAAACACAGAAGCAAATTTTATATTTACGTAAAAGGATAGCAGAGCTGGAGCAAGAGAATCAGGTTTGCACTCGATTCGTGTTATTAACTTGTTAGTTGACATATTAGGTTTTGAGTCAACGTTTAGCTGAAAATCTCAGAAGCACTTCCAAGGTTAGTTTTTCTTACTACTTTTAGTTAACTGCTTTTTTAACACTAAAGAATCAAGTCTCTTTGCTTGATGCTCCTGCACTCCCCTCAACTCCGATGCCCTCAGCTCCGCCTCCTGGAGTTTCTGCTTCGCTTCCTAATACTTCGCAAGCGCCTAATACGGTAGTTGCATACATGGGGATGGTTAGGATGTTCGAAATTAATTTAGCCTGTTTATCAGAATATGCCGTCAAGCAGCACACTCCTTCCAAATGATCCGTTCTCAGATCTTCTCTCTGCTCCTTCACAATTCCCTACTACTGTAAATACTTCAGCATCCATATACAACACACTAAGTTCAGGTGTGATTATAAACTTTATAATTGTATCAATCATGTTATATAGAACAACAAGCCCCATTCTCTTCTCCCTCCGGACCGGCTCCTGCTTTCCCCCCTCCACCATGCCCAACATTGGCTCCACCACCTCCAGTAGCTTCTAGAAGAAACGTTAGCAACCAGGGATCAACGCAGGTATTTCAACTGTCTAAGTGGCTACTAGAAACTAAGTATTTGCAGGTTAGCCCAGATAAAAATTCAACTGGTTCCGAGAAAAATACCGTTTTCGACGATGATTTCGATCCTCGTGCAACTAGTAAGAAAGAACCTGAGAAAAAAGATTATGGTAACTAACTTTAATCTATTTGAGCAATTATGATTTATAGATCCATTTGGAGAAGATTTCCTCGATGATGTTTTACGGGATGACTTAACCGATAAACCTACCTCTGCTGCAAGACCACAACCCACGGCGGATGACTT
Source organism: Auanema sp. JU1783 (assembly GCA_943334845.2). Classification (NCBI taxonomy): domain Eukaryota; kingdom Metazoa; phylum Nematoda; class Chromadorea; order Rhabditida; family Rhabditidae; genus Auanema; species Auanema sp. JU1783. The sequence goes on along the minus strand of CALQYR020007420.1, from coordinate 1,424,812 downwards.
CCAAGCAATGATTGACAAAGTCGACAAAAAGTATAGTTATCTTTCAAAAGCAATATCATTTTGGAATGTTAAAGGTTGGCTGAGATGTCCACTGGGTTCAGTGGAGGACAATTAGACGTAGGAGAAGTAACAACTGGAGAGGCTTTCAAAGAGTTTGATGAAAGTGAGTACGGAACACCATTGGATCGTGTGAATCCGGAGGTAGTCGGTGTAAATAAAAGCAAAGAATGAAGAAAAAAACAAAATTTTATCATTATTTTACATACCAACTTACAAGATTAATTTATAATAAGTTTTATCATTACAAATGACTATCGGGTTGTTTTCAATTTTAGTATCGATTCATAATAAATGTTTTCATAATAATTAGAATACTTATCCATTTGGAAGAGATCATATTAGATGTTATTCAGGATAGTTCACTCGAGTTATTCTTTCCCCACGACTACTTTCCAGTATGCAATCGTTCGATCAAACCCAGCAGTAACAAGATTATGCATCGGATTGTCTTCGATCCACGCAACTGATGAGATCAATCTGTTGTGACACTAAAACAAACTACTGTTTATTTAATCTTGTTGCACTTGAACCAACTCGTCGATTTGGAATTCTCTGTACTCTGTTCCCAGATAAATCATGTATTCTTACGTGGCGATTGTCCAAAGGTATCGCTATCAATCCATGAGCCTTAATAATACATTCTGAAGAAGAAAACTTGTGAATGTTTTACCTGACTTATGGAAATTTTATTAGAAGGAGAGGGAAGTCGGACTGTAGCAATAGAACTACGCATATTACGCAAATCCCATACCTGAAGATATTAATTAGAATACGTGAGCTCGGAAAGAACGGATTGAACATGTCGTTACGATTATTTTCAAAAGAAATGTTATGAGACACGGTTGTTTCATGAAACGATTTTTCAATGAAATGTTATAACTACTTACTTTTACAGTTCGATCGTCACTAGCCGATACGATTCGATCTCCTAATGAAAAAGCAACACTTGTAACGGAACTGAAAGTGGAGAAATCATGGTAAGCCAACTTAAGTTCATACTCTTGATGGCCCTGAAAAACAGCAACAGACTGAATGGATTCTCGGAAATCCCACAAGCGAAATGTGGAGTCTTTGGAAGATGTAGCGACTAATCTTTGACAATGGTGGGAGGAGCAGCTTGTGAGTTCTTGTTCATGTCCTGGATTTGCGAAGTTCATAACGTTGCAGTATTAGCACCTACCACTCAGTATGTTTAGTATTTCCCCTTTTTCAACATCATATATATGTGCAAATCTATCCCAACTCGCAGTGATTACTTGATTACCTCCCAATAGCCATTCACATCCAACTACAGCTCCAGTATGTCCCGTTAATCGTATTAGCGGAGTTTTAATTTTGCTTCCTTCCGCTTTTTGATCGAAGTCTGCATAATAGAACGCTGCTACATATTATAGTTTTTGACCAACCAATATCATTTTCTCTTTCATCCCCTTCATCGTCTGAACTAGCGTTGAAGTGATTCAGTGAAGCTTTCCAAATATGAGCTGATTCGTCCCCACTAGCCGTAACTACTGTTGTCTAACAATTTTTATTGAACAATCAAAAAACTTCAACGCTTACCTCGTTATTAGAGTTGTCAGTGTTCGGGCTGAAAGCTACACAGTTGACTGATCCGGAATGACCGACGTATGTCCCCAAACATTTACCATTTTCTAGTGACCAAATCGAAGATGTTTGATCTGAATCATATGACAAATTGTAAACTGACAACTCCAAAATAACCTGCACTCGCCGTTCCACAAATACCACGTGTTGAATCGCAAGCTACATGCCAAACACCGTCTTTGTGAGCATCTATTCTGCGGGAAAGTCTTGAAAGGTGTTCATAAGAGAGATGAGTAAATGAAACTTGCTTAAATCTTGAATCATCAGTACCAACTTTGAAGACTAGCCTTGTAGGAGGTCCCCTCAAAGCAGTGCGTAGTCGTTGTCCAACTTGCATGGCTGAATTATGATTAAACGGTTAGAAACTCTTGAAACATCAATAGAGAGGTGTAACTGTTTGATCACTCGCTCGACTATATATATATATGAATGGCTCGACGCAAACAAGAATAAAAAAAACGAGAAAATCAAGAAACATGAAAAACATACCTTTTCTTCCGCTACCTTTTAAGCCTTCTTGAGTTGGTGGAATTGTTTCTGTTTGTAAAACACTAGAATCAACTTCATGGCCGGATACATTATTTAATCGTAAACGAACTGAAACATGATATATTTTGCAAAATATAGAAATCAAAATATTACGTGCAGTGTTTTCGGCGTAAAGGTCATCAAATTCTTTTTCAATCAAATCGAATAGTTTGAAGAGTCGCTCTCTGAAAAATTAGTGTGGAAACATTTGAAATGAAAGAAGCTCCAAACTTGTGCGAGCTAACATCATTATCTACATCTATACTGGATGAGAGTGGAGTGTTGAGAATAATATCAGTATCTGTAGCACTTCTGATACGCCGTTCTATTTTATTTTTGCCTTGTGTGTTGGTAGACATAAAATACTCTGAACAATTAAACAGCTAATAGAAGGAAAGATTGAATTTATATTTCTCATTGACGGCAACATTAACAGCAGCTAAACCTCTCCTCAGAGTACGAGATTTATATTATTACAATTCGCGTACGTTTGCAACTCTTGTCTGTTGCACTTCGCTCTAATTTTGCTACGTTCAAAATGAAAACAAAATAATTGTTCATATTTTCTTGTTTCGCTACTTTCGTGAAGAAGATTGAAATAATCATGAAATAAACGTTTAACTGGTCAGCGACATGCGAAAAATACGTTGGTGAGACATGCATGACTATTGGGCGCAAAATATTGAGTTGTTTCTTTTTGAATGGAGCACAAACGCCTATGATAGCTGCCATTCATTGCAAATTAGTCTTTTATTTTTATTTTTTATGTGATAATAAAATTGTTTTTTTTTCAGAATGGCAGAATATGCATTAGTTCCTTTATTCGATAGGCAAGATTTAGCTAGGAAGTGTATTAATCTACTTAATGAGGTTTCGTATCTTTAAACTCGAAGTGAATATGCGGTTTAGGAATGGCCTCGGAGTGATGGATCGCGAGAGCATTCTCAGAAAAAGTCATGCAGGAGTGAACCTCCCATGTCTTTCCTGTTAATAAGGAACATTGATGATGAACTCGTTGGCCATGCACGTGTTTGTAATCTGCCTAATAAGTGATAACGGTGAAACTAGTGCTTTATCACTTGTTTTTTTTAAGGAGAGAAGGGTGTTGGATTGAGTCTGTTATCGTTAGTGGGAAAGAACGCTCTAAAGGCTTAGGGAAATTGCTTATGTTAGAAACGGAGAAATTCGTTAAGCGTTTTGGCTATAATCAGGTAAGAGAATTCGTCATTCATTGAAGATCTCTTTCAACTTGCAGGCTTTTCTATGTACTGAAGACAAAGAAGAATTCTATAGGCGCTGTGGCTACGTGGAGTGTGATCCTGTAATACACTCCACGGCTGCTACTTCTGTTTTCCCCATCTTCGAGAAATTAGAGGTATTTTTCCTCAGTTCTAGCTTGAATTACAGAGCATTCAGAGTAACGTGGGAACAGAAGTCAAAACAACATCTACTTCTGAAAGAGCTGAGACTTTGTGTTCGTCAGCACCTCCAGCGCCGCCACCACCACCTCCTAGAAAGCAATCTATGGGTACCATGACTACGATTGATCACCAATATATGAAGAAGAATATTTAAAATTCATAGGATTAACGTGCAGATTTTCTCCATTTCATCTTGAAAACATAATCATATATACTAGTCTTCTTTTACTTCATACTTTAGCAATTCTTAATTAAACTAATTTTATTTTCTTGTAAAACAGGCATCTACGAATTAGATTCTTAAAATATCAAATTTAAGGGTAAAACGGGTTATTCTCCTTGCTTATAATGTTTCGAGAGATCTAATAAGCATGGTTGGCAACGAAGAGAGATTGAGAAGCGGCGGCATCAGCATTTGGATCTCCGGTGTACTTTCCAACGGAAGCCAAGGAGTTAACTTGGGCACGGTGAAGAAGGACAGCCTGAAGTTCGAACTTTAATGATTAAAAAGAAGTGAATAATTTGCCTGTGCATCCTTGATGTTTTCGTCTTTTCCTGCCCACTTAGCTAAGCAAGAAGCTTGAAGAGCACGTCCGTAGGAGAAAGTAAGAGCCCATGGTTTCTTTCCTTGAACCTGAAATTGCTCATTGTTCGACTTTATTGAAGTTTGAAAGTACCTGGTTGATGGCGTTCAAGTTCTTGGTAGCATCTTCCTCACTTTGTCCTCCAGAAAGGAAAACGACTCCTGGAACGGCAGCTGGGACAGATCGCTGAAGTGCAGTAACAGTAGCAAGGCCGATTTCTTCGTTGGTAGGCTTGGGGCCAGTGTAAGATTGTCCTGAATACGAGCGTGATTAACATTGTCTTAGATTAGTGTGTTACCAGCAGTTACCATGTTTGGCTTAAGGAGAGTTCCCTCGAGGAAAACGTGGTGCTCATTGAGAGCTCTGGAAGAACTCATTTTAGTACAGAGAAAAAAAACAGACTCTACCTGTAGCAATAAGAGAGTACGGTTTCGGTAATTTTTTGGGATCTGGCAAGATCATGCTCACCATCAGGGAGGATTTCTGGTTCAACGATTGGGACAAGTCCGTTTTGTTGACAAATTGAGGCATAACGGGCCAAAACTTGGGCAACTTCAACCAAAGCAGTGTGAGAAGGAGTTTGAGAGGAGATCTTGTGGACACATCTCCACTTGGCGAATTGAGCTCCATCCTAAAAAAGTTTTTTTTTATCATGACTCTTCTTTTCACTTCTTTATTGAAGAGCAGTTGTTATGTTCATTCACTCTCAGAGTTAGTGTAATACCGCTATCTTATCCCCACTTCCTTCTAGTTTTAACCAACTTTTCAAAGATTAAATCGAGTTTCTATTTATAATAATCTAATTCTAAAAGTAATAAACTATTGTCTATTTCTGGCTTCAGTCGGAGGCATTATAAGGAATCCCACTAAGAACTCTTCCGTCCACTGCCTTCTAGCCTCAATCAATTTGAGGAGCGGGCTCGCCGAAATGGAACTTCACATTCGGCACGTAGCAAGTGCTGCGCTTATCTTGCAAAAATTTCAACATCCCAACTCAATCCAAATTTCAATTTGTGGTTGAGAAGAAGACGCTCTATCAGAACTTCACAATTTCAAAACCATTACCTTCTTGTATTGGGCACAACGGGCATTCAAGTCATCAAGACCTTGGGTTGTTCCTTCTCCGATGGTTCCTGCGAGAGGGATAACACCTTTATCAAGCTTCAAAATTTTTTTAATAATGTTGATAATAGGTTTCAAAAACCTTGATTCCGGGAATGATTCCCTGTTGTTGCAAAACTTGAATGAATGGTGTTCCATCGTCGGATTTTTGGTAGAAAGTCTCGTGGAACATGATAACTCCAGAGACATGCTTTCCCAAGTCTGGGTTTCCAGTGAAAAGAAGCTGTAAATGGTATGAAATACATAAGGTTTCGGAATAATTCAGATACCTGTCTGTACTTTCTTCTGTTCTCTTCAACATTCTCCAAACCAATGGATGAGAGTCTCTTCTCCATAGAACCAGTGGACTCATCGGCGGCTGAAATGAAGGATCAGTTCAGTATAAGAAACTCCAAGTTATTTACCGAGGATTCCCTTGCCAGCGGTAACAATGGCATTGGCAATGTTGCGGAGCTCGTCCTCCTTTTCCTTGGTTAAGTATTGAGCGTAAGAAGACATCCTACAAAAAACTGATTAGGTTATTCACATTGGGACAAAAATTAAATGAGAAAATTATCAATAATGAGCATGCTAACAATGTAAATTTGAGCATTTCGAATTTGAACGTTGGACTGAAAAAGCTGAGGCTGCCCCGGCAGTCGGTTCTTACATCTCGTCCTAACAGACTGGCAGTTAGACAAACAAAATCGATGGAAAAGAGGCGGAGACGAGGATAGCTGCTAAAAACATGAAAATAGGCACGTAGACATTAAATCTCAGGAAAGTTGATGTTCCTAATTAACCAAGTCATAATTGAAACGTCTATGAAGAGAATGGAATTAGCTATCTTTTCAAGAAATCAAATGTGGCAACTGATCAAAGATCATTGAAACATGAACTGACTTCATAATTAGGAACTTTCGAAGAAAACAAATTGAGGAATGCTTATGATCAAGGTTCAACCGAACAATGGAACAAACTCATTAAAGCATGAAACATGTAATAGGTCAAGATGTTAATCAATACTGAGCATGCAACCACGGTTGCTTTACTTCTAACTTGAGCAAACTTCAGAATCAGTTATCCCAATCCATTACCCCCCGCTTTCAAGTCAGATGAAAAGAGCTATTTTGAGAACCTATGCTTAAGATTAAGTAACTTTCTTTAACTTAGCGTTAGAGCTCTTGGCGTTGGTAATATTGTGAGGAAGAGCCGTTGCGGCGCTAGAGTAGCAACTTAGGTCTTAAAAATGAATAAATAGTAAGACGCATATTCCTAGTTGTAATATTAATATCTCAAGATTCTATCGTTCTATCTTATTGTCGTCTCTTGACCGTCTTTCTTCCTCTCCTGTGATAGGAAAGGAAAGAATGGAGTATTTGAAGTTCAAATATTAGTATACGGATCAATGGAAAATTGAAGTAACTGAAGTAGCAAACTATACTCGGAGTATTCTCATCAGACCTCAAGCCTTCAGCTTCTTGTGTTTCTCATGAAAAATTTGAATTTCAAAACTAGCAATATTATTGCAAAACGACCTCAGCTTTGTAGCTCATTGAACCCTGCTCAATGTTGAACTTGTCAAAACCTCTGTTTGAAGATAAAGTTTAATAACAACACAAAAAATAAATATTTGACTAGATATTAACTTACGAGTGTATTCCAGAGCAGACTGCCTGTGAACTAGCTGTTTCCGTTTGTGATGCTATTTTAGCTCTCTTTCTAACTTCCTTTCAATACATACATGTGTCAGTTTATTCGAAAATGCCTTCATCCCTACTTATCTCATATGCTCTTAACTAACTTAAAATTGAAACTTATTCAAATGCGTAATTACGTGGTTGTTGGACTCAAATGCTGAATATTGGTCTAAATCATGTTCGCAGTGAATTCATGTTGATTTGCAATTGCATTCATGTCCAATTATAAAGCAAACCAATATAAGTTTACTCGCCCCTTCAAGCATTTTCCATAGTGCAGACACACTGAGCGGTTGTTTTTTTTTCAAATTTATTCTAGTTATTCGTCATTTTTCGCTCTCTGCTACTCTTCGTTCTCAATCGAACTTTTTAATCTCTGAAAAAAAAGAGAATTTTGACAACGACTCCAGTGAGTACTATAACTTATGACGTTCCACTTTGTAATCGTGTGTTAATTTGATATCACCATCGCTCTCCCAGTTGTAGTAGCATGAGCGATGTTTCTCTAAAAGCAGTTCCTTCATTTTCCATCAGAGTGTGACAAGTAGCAGCCACAAAGACAATTATGAAGTTAATATTTCATTCATTCCATATTCATTTGCGTGTTTCGCAGCTAGTCGTCATTAGTTTTTCTGAAGCTTGTTGAAACTTGCTCCATTGATAAAATTGCAGTCGGAGCGCATTTTGATTGTCTTAAAATTGATGCATAACAGTGATAAGCTTTGAAAAGTTTTGTTTGAACCGCTAACTCTGAAGAGAACCTAGCTCATTCGGTAAATATTCATTGTCTAACTATTTGAATATAAGTTCAATATGAAATTCAGTGCGAATGCGAAGGGCGTGTTGACGTTGTTCTACTAAATATGATTAATTGATAAAGCAACACGTGTGCAAATATTAAACTAAATATTGAATCGATCCTCGCAGAACAATCATTTTCATTCAATAAAACAAATTAATTTTTAGTAAACGGTTTGATGATAGTTCACAAGTTTGTAAAATGAGAACTGACATTTGTTATCATAACCGGTCTTTGTCTGCTTTGACCACGTGATCTTTGTGTATCTCTCCTTTATCAACCACGCTCATCTGAATGTTCTTCATATTCATCGATTAATTCAATTAATTTTTATAACTCGTTTCTTTTTGTGATTTTAACCTTTCCATACGTTGAATAATCCGTCTCAATAAATGGTTCGATTTGTGCTTGTGTGGCTCTCTCATATAACTTACAAACGATGTTCATGTTCCTTTTCACATTCTTTCCCTCCGTTCTCAAATGTTAGTTTAGAAACAATGCGCTCTCTTATCAGGACGATATTTTTCTCATAAATTCTTCTTGGTTATGCCACAAATGAAAGGGATTAGTTCAAACTGCTTTCAGACTCATAGCAGCAGCTTTTACATATCATACATTTATTCTTGTTTTATAAATTAACATGGCTCACGAAACTATACATAGTGGTCACTTTATGACCTCCAATCCGCATACTGATCCTGCTCCTGATGACGAAGACGAAGACGTTGAAGTAATATTTGCACAAACTTTCTCTTTCTGATCTTCATATCTTTGTAGGTAGATGTAGTCGAAGACGATGACAAACCTGATAATAATAATTCTACTTCGAAAGCAGTTTTGGTATCCAATCGTCGATCAGCTCGTCACTTTGGTTCTTTCTTTCAGGAAGAGAAGCCTGTGACGTTTTATAAATTCGGACCGAAAAAAACACAATCAATAGCTATTGATGTTTCTCTCAATAAATTAAATAAATGTATAAAAGTAGCGTATAAGTAAGTTCGCTATTCTCTTCTGTAGAACCTCTCTGGATTGCAGTAAGATGACAACTCCGAAATGGAAAGATTTCAAAGGACTACGATTACATTGGAAACAACGTATTCGTCTGAATAATGTCATTTGGAGAGCTTATTACATTGAATGTAAGGCCTCTGTTTCATATTTCTTTGCTAAATTTAGTTTTCAGTCGTTCGAAATAGGAATAAGCCGAAGCCGAAAAGAACTCCCTTCTGCTATTTTGCTGTTCCTGATGATGACACAACTCATATGAAAATAGAAGTAGGAATCGAGATTGTGAACGAAATCATTTTCTGCTCATCAGGGTAGTCTGTTGGAAGGAATGTATTGGAAGAGAAAAATGGAAGCAGTTTGTGCTCAGTATAAGAGGTGGCGACATTTCATAAAGACGCGCAGAAGCCACTTCAACAGGGACCGTCCACTGCAGAAGAGAAAGGTTGCTCTTGATTTCCGTATACTTTACTTTTTGCTTTTTCCAGATAGACAACGAAATCAGACATTCATCGGCCGATGAGCCCTGCTTGAAGATACCACGCAGCCAAACTCCGAAGAATAATGTCTCGAATGAGTTTTATGATGAGGATGATTATGAAAATTCTTTCACCGATAGTCTTTTTGAATCACTCAACCAACCGTATATGTTTCCGAATCCTCGCGAGATGAGTTAGTGTCTTTCTCAGTTTCAGTATCAAGAAAAAAATCTTTCAGTGCAAAGTGGGAATGCCGACATCATGCAACCTGGGCTTCTTTCGCTCCAGCCTAGTCTTGAAGAAATCATGGCTTCTTTAGGTGAGCTTAATGGGGTTGCTGAAAAGATTCTTTGTTTAGATGATCCTCAAAGAGATCCAGGTTCTGTTCATAGCACTTCTTCGCTCATGTTTCAATCTCCATCATCTAATATTCCTCCTCAAACATCGTCTCATCCCATGCGCTTGCGGGCTTCTCCCTCTTCATCTACTCCACCGCTACCTCAACTTGTAGTAACGTCTCCATCATCAGCTAAGTTGCGGATGGGATTACCGAATCACCAAGTTCCTGTGCCTCGCCAGAATCAGGAGTATGCCATGGCAAGTATGCTTTTAGACTACAGGTTCTTAAACACTTGAATAATCATAATAATGTGTATGATGTTTAGTAGTCCTTCTCCATCTTCTATCCAAATGCCTACTCGACAATCATCATCGATTACTTCGCAAATGTTGATGTTGTCTGCTCAAGGTGTCCAACCTCAATACTCAACAGCAACTTATGATCAACGTCCGTGGAAGCCAAGCAACTTTTTGGTATTTTATTAAAGTACACTTTGTTCACTTTTTTTCTCTCTTAACAGTTTGAAGCCACTGCTAACGTTGCTAATCAAGTTGATTATATTCCACAGTTTTTACAATCTCAAGCTAGTATGGTACAAGGGACTCAGACAATGGTTCATTTTTTGAGTGCAGTTCACATCAATATCTCAATATCTTCAGAGTACATCCACGGCTAGAGCTTGGTGGATGGATGCCCAAATTGGTCAAAGTCCTCTGCAAGCCTCTTCTGTTGGACCATCAACACCTTTAGGAATAGGAAACTCTAGTAATCTAACGAAATTGATAATCTGAATCAATTTCACTTGTTTTTCAGACAGAGTAGAAGAAAGTAACAAAACGCCTGTTCATTTGAACCGGGGTGATAACGTTAATTTCTCAATGAAAGAGGTGTGTTGTTGATTAGCGGCATTAAGTAAGAGTTTAAAGTTCCAGGAAGAAGATAAATCTTTCTCCCCACATTTGAGTAATAAAGATTGGTTACGCATTGCTGCATCTCCTTATTCTCAATCGTCAACATCTTCTCACCAGCCAGCACCTCCTACAGTTTCGAATAGTAGACCAGCAGAGCCTCTGCAGATCAACCAGTGGAAGGTATGTATTAGTGTTCCAATTTAAAGTTATACTATGTTTTCAGGGGTCGCCCATTGACCCTTCTACTTCAATATACCCAAGCTATGGACCCTCATTAAATCCAACACCTCCGCAAGATGAGGGACCATTAGCGAGAGCTATTCGTGAAGAAACAAGTGTGTTTTCGTATTGATAAACCTTGTTAATTTCTGATTTGTAGAGTTTCCGAACCCGATATCAAAAGGGGAAATGACTGTTTTCAAAGAAGAACCAATGACTGGACCACCTAGTGTAAAAATGGGAAGATCGAATAGCAGACAGGTTATTAATACTTCATAGTTTTTAATCATTCAAAACAGGTACCTGCTGATTCAACACTACATCCAGAGGAAAGAAAGAGAATATTACATCTTCACGCTGAACAGAACAGAAGAAGTGCATTGAAGGATGGATTTGATCAACTCATGGAACTGGTCAGTTTTTTTTACGAAATTTGTAAAAAAAAATAATATCTTCCATGGTTTACGAGATCTAGAAGAACAACCGTTTTCTGCAAACGCATACGAAAAATGAATGTAAACAACTTTTGCTTCCCTGATCAGTTTGAATTTACGCTAATTAATGAATGTGCGCGCTCATAAGCATCCATTTTATGCTAATTTGCACTCCATTCCTAGTAGAAGCTTGAAAAACGCTAGTTTAAATTGTTATGGTGTGAAGCGGAGGATATTAATAGAATAAAAATGAAAATGAAAATAATTTACAGATTCCTGATTTGTACAGTGGAGGTGTCAAGCCGACTAATGCTGTTGTGCTTGCCAAATCAGCCGAACATATAAGAAGGTTGAATCAGCAAAAATCTACCCAAGAGACGAAAGCAGCAGCATTGAAAGAGAAAATCGCCAAGCTAACTGTAACAATCAGGTCTGTAATATTTTGAGAGGATATCTATGAATTTTTTCTGTTCAGTTCTCTTCAATCGAACTTGCCTTCATCCAGCGGAATACCGTCAACTTCGAAGGTAGAACCATTAGCTGCCATGGAAGGTTTTTATGATCGCTACACTAAAGAAAAAAGTAAAACTGATTGGCGGTTTTGGATAGTTAGTATACAGCTTGTTGATAGTAGTAATTCATATATTATTAGATGTCGCGAATGCTTCAAAATGTGATTGTTGGCAAACCCAATTCGTTTTCTCATGTCCTTTCCCAAAATGATTCATCGTCTGCAGAGGTAATGAAAAATCTCTGGCAAAGATTTATTTTTTTGTTCCAGTTAGCAGCAAGCTGCTCTGATTGGTTGAATAAGCAATGGAGAGGTCCTGAATTGCGTCCACTAGCGAGCACCTTACTGGTCAGTTTGTTTGGAAGATACAATTAAATTAGTTGTATAATAGGTTCATCTAGCCACACATACGAATGTTTTGACTAGTCCGGCTAGCTTAGCAGACTACGTGAAAGACCAGATGAAGAACCCCGTCTAGATATTCACAGATTTAGGATTTAAAATGATGTTTTTACATCTCAGGTTGTATAGAAAAATTTCTATTGTTATGTTTTTATTGTATATTCTAATATGTTGTTGTTTCTTTTTTTGTACAAACAACCAATAAGTGCCATTTCCAAATCAGGGTAAAAGATTTATTCTATTCATCTTTATAACGTATCGTTGTGCCATTGAAACAGTTTGCCAGATTTGTAAGTATATGGATATTTCAAGATCCCCGATTCTCAGCTTAGTTAGTTGGATGATTGTTTTTAGGGAAGAAAGTAATAAATTTGTAACTTTTCAGTGTTTTATCGGCAAGACAACATCTTTTCGACATCTTTTTTTTCTCATTCAGTATCTTTGTTATTCCGACGGTGAAAGACGAACGCCGCGAATTACATGCATGGTCAAAGGGCCTGTGATCTTCACACTATCTAAGATTCAAACAGCAATTCGAGTTTTTAACTTTTTCATGTTTCCGGATGCCAAATAAGGAAATATGACGTCTTCACTAGTTAGTCGGTAACGTTTTCACGTATCTCCTCATTTTCTAATTTGGCCAATTATGCTCATCTCTTTGTCGTCCGTCTACTCCTCAAACAACTTCTGGAATTCTTTTAGCTTCAACGTTTGCAAGCAGCCTAATGAAGTCGGATAACCACATTGCTATTACGTTCCATTTTTTTGGAACAAACCTCGACAACACCAGAAATATGAATTATTTTCCCTCTACTCCCAATCTGTAGTGATAGATATTTTTTTTCTCATTAATTGATGCTATCCTACCATAGTTTATGAAGGAACTCGAGAAAAATAGATCAGTTTTCTAGCTACTAGGCTTTCTTGCTCTCACAAGCGTTTAAGCATTTCGTTTAATCAAGTCCAGAAAATACATTTTCCGGCTGCTCCATCTTCTTCTCCTTTTTTCTCCTGTGGCGCACTTTAGAAACTAAAACGTAAAACACAAATTGTTGTCGTTTTGAAGAATAACTTTTCAGCACTCAATCATAATCCAAAGCTTTATTAAATATCTTGAAGAAGCGATTGAACAAACGAATTTGCAAAATTTTGACAAAATGCAAATTTTTGCTGGACAACAACGAAGAAAGTGCCTAGCCTGAAATATGAAATCGGACTGAAATTCCCGAAATCTGCATACCTATATGAGCAAGTGCCAATTTGAGGCGTCGTAGTGGAACAAATTTAACGTCCTGCCAATGTCTCTCATACATCCAATTCAAACTTCACAAGCTTACGTGCATTTAAAGTTTCTCCATTTGGTCTCCGGCCACTTATGTGTAAGGTACTATTCCTTTAACGTTTTTTGAGCTTCTTTGCCGCATGTACTTCGAAGCACTCTATCACTCCTTTGAACTTTACTATTTCATTTTGAGCTGTTTATTCACAGCCTTTCATAATTCTCAATAACCGAAACTTCTCAGGCTTTCATTATTTTTCTTCATAGTATCTCATGACTGAAACCTTTTAACTTACATTTTTTTGCCGAATTTTTCAACTGTCAACTAGTAGGCAGACGCTCTCAGCCTCAACCCTAAGGCGCAGATTTCTCATTGGAAATGCGAATTATTCATAAGTAGCCGATTCCGTGTGGCCCCATGTTCCGCACCGCCACTAAAAAGCTTCCATATCTCTCACTTTTGGCATAACCAGGTTCTGCTATACCTCATTCCGTATTTAGTGAAAAATTCAAACCGTGAAGTAAGATGTCCTTTTAAGGTTTGATGACTTCTTTCTTTGTGGCAGTGTTCTTCATTTATTTCGAGTGTGCGTATGAAGCGTTAAGCCATATGCAAATTAGCTTATGCCGTGGACGCGTGGCAATATGAGAATTTCATTTAAACCATTGTGTGCGTAATGAGCGGTTGCATTTAATCCCTCTCTTCATCATTCATTTAAGTCTATCCGGAAGTCATTAAAAAAGTTTTGTTTTCCTTTTTCCACACGTTCTCTAATTAATGAAATTACTTGGTTCAGTTGATTTCATTGAAACGTTTTGTGGCCGAAGGTTGTATTACCCAAATATTGTTTTTTGTATGTTTTTATACGAGAAGTAGTACTCTTCCGAATTATTTAAGAACATCTCATGCCTTATTAAGGCATCGCTTGCATTTTTTCATGAATATCATCAGACCCCAAACAGCCATCTATCGCCTCACTTGATGGCTTTCCAACAAGGTAAATAGCGTGAGAATACGATTAGACAAGTTGATTGGTTTCAAGATTCTCATCCAATTTTGGATAGAGTATTTCAAACATCTTCATCTCGTTTTCACCCTCCAAATCATCAATATAGAGAACCTAGCTAGTTTAACAAACAAACTGAAGTATTATTCTATATTTCCTTATTATCTTTTCTAGCAATGAAGCTCGTGAGCATATTCATCGAATTCTCACATGGTAACTGAGGCAGCTTGAGAGCAGATTTCATATATTTCTCTCTTTCGCCCTCGTCATTTTTCTATATTTTCTCGTAATTCTTGACTTGCTTCTCCACTTTTTCCCATCTCTACTCACTATGCCACTCTTGTCCAAACAGCTGAATTCGCCTAATTACATGTTCATATAATGACAGCCCACCTGATAGACCCTTTCATAAACTTCCTTCCTACCATTCTTGCTGAAGCTCAAGCATAATATCTTTTAAAATAATTCTCTCATTCATTTTTTATAGAAACATGCTTCATGTTATCTTCTATACTGTTCTCTTTCTGCCAAATGTCTTTGCCATCGAGGAATATCCCTGGACCTATGACAATGACATGATAGGTGGTGAGTAGTTCGACGTCACTCTCTTCCCATATTCATAACTCTTTTCAGGTCCAAATTTTTGGGGTCTGATGCTAGGGAAACAATGTGAAATATGTTCAAAAGGAAAGTTACAATCTCCAATTGATATAAGACCCAACAGACTTCTATTTGATCCCAACGCACTGCCTATGGTCATTGATAGAACACATGTATTTTGCTTGTTTGAATTCATATTCTACTCTCTCTACTTAAGGTAATGGCGGAAATGGTCAATACAGGACAAATGGCACGTGTGAGAATTGGAAACTCGGCCATTCGTCCGACAGCTAATTTGACTGGAGGTCCACTACACGGTTATAGATATAGGTGAGCATTTGAAGCTCTATGAAGCTGTGATTGCTTTAATAAGGATTCAACGAATGGATTTGCATTTTGGGAGAGATTCTGTGAATGGAAGTGAGCACACCATAGATGGCAGAAAATACCCTATGGAGGTATATATACAATTAAAATTTGGCAAATCTTA
This sequence comes from Auanema sp. JU1783, assembly GCA_943334845.2. Classification (NCBI taxonomy): domain Eukaryota; kingdom Metazoa; phylum Nematoda; class Chromadorea; order Rhabditida; family Rhabditidae; genus Auanema; species Auanema sp. JU1783. Next base: position 1,409,337 of record CALQYR020007420.1, on the reverse strand, counting down.
GAAAGAATGTTTAGATTCAAATGCTGGCTTTCAACTCCGATTTATATACGAACTTCTCTCAGGCCAGTAAATCTCCCCACGGTTTAGCAGCTATAGCTGTTCTAGTAGACGTAAGTAGATTTTATGCCAATTTGCAAACAAAACAAATTCTTAGTTTGGACCTTCAACTACGGACGAACTTTTGAAGTTAACTATAGCCACAGCAAGCGTCATCTATAAAGGTTCGGTCTTTACTCTTCCAAATTCCATGATTCTATTTTTAGCCCAAAGGGTGGAACTCTCTGACTTGAAACCTTGGAAACTTCTCCCTCAAACCCGAGATTATGTAACATATGATGGATCAATATCTTCTCCTCCATGTCATGAAACAGTCACATGGATGATTGTCAATCAGCCGATACATATTTCACAAGATCACGTACGCACTTATCACTTACAATACTTCTCATGTTCGAAAAAATATTTTTCAGTTTCGAGAATGGGGAAAGCTCCTACAAACTAAAGAAAAGCCTAAGAGTGGAGAAGAACCCAAATTCATAGCACCAAATACCAGACACACACAAGAGTTTCAACAACGATTACTTCGAACTAATATCCAATTAAAGATGAAGGTTCGTTTGATCGAATAAAAACCATGACAACAATGAGATTTAGACTAGAAAGGAATGCAAACTACCCATGCCAGCTTTCCAGTACAAATCTAGCAACAGGATAGATCCTCACATAAGATACTCAAACACAACAAGGCATAGACGACGACATCTCCATCATTCTTATCAGAAAGAATGGGATCTATGAAAAATAATAAGATGAAGCGCGTAATTAGCTTCGTATGTGATATCATAGAACATGAATAGACACTCCTTCCTTAAATTGGAGGAGAATAATTTTGCTCAGAATTGTGAAACGGTTATGCATCTTAAGAATAAATAAAACGTTATAACACTAGGTTTATAGTCGAAAACATCAACTACACATGTACATTAGATTCTTTATCGCAAAAAAGACTATCTACCGTATTTAATGATGCTCACGCTCAGCTTCGAAGCCAACTCCGGGGACATATTGTTCACTCTTGTTGTGGAAAAGAGAATGGTTTCCATCTCCCCATGGGAATGGCTAAAATATTCAGTACCATCGTTAAAAAAATAATGGAATACCTTGTTTCTAACGTTCAAGTATGAGTACTCGATGTATTCTGGGCGTTCGTGGGACATGTGCTTCTTGTGGTCAGCGAAGGCAGCATACATTGTCATAAGAAGACATGGGATAGAAGCAATGTAGAAGATCTTCTTCCAAGTTTCTTTTGTGGCTAAAAAATAATATTTATATACTTTGAAGAAGATTGTGCCAAAATAAACGTACTCTCAGCTTGCTTCAAGGTGGCAGTCAAAGAATGCTTGAATCCTTCGACGTTGTTAGAGCCATAGAAACTTCCAGAAGAGTTTCTTTGAGTAGTCTTAACTACAGCAGTACGAGCAGCAGGAAGGAGACGAGATAAACCGGCCATCTAAGTCGAAACATATTGTAAAATATTTTAAACTACATTAGATTTCAAGCTAGCTAATCAGCATTTTCATAAATCGAAAACCAATATGTGGAGAGGGAATATTACATTACTAGCATAAGAAAAGTAATTAGTCAAATGATTAAGATATAAAGTATAAATAATAACAAATAAAGAAAATTATTAAACGACTCTATTCAGAGCCAAATCTATGGCGAACCGTCCATTTATTGCGCGCGGCGGGACCATTTGTGCTAGCTATTAGACCTTTAAAATTGTAGTATGTCTTGTTCACATAAACTTGCTTTCTCACTATTCTTTCTGGAAATTAGGATGGTTCGACTTAGAATAATTATTTTTTCTTTGAAATTTCAATTCATAGCATAGTTCACATTTTATCTCGAAAATTGGTGGAAGTTGGAACAGCCTTATAGCTGCTGATGCGTGTTTGTAGCTCATTTAGTGCAAACTAAGGTAGAGTGTTAATTCATAGTTCTACTGCAAATCAGGCTAATCATATACTACATTGTTAGCCATGAATGAGGATGTTTTGATTGTCAGTACTTTCCAGCCACTTTCATTGTAATTAAATATCTCAAGTTCTCTCCTCTAATGGTCTCAATGAGCAGGAGGGGAAAACAACTATAAAACACATGCTCATGATAGGTGGGAATTTCTGGAAAGTTGCAAACTTTCACAAAAGGGTTTGCACATGTCCATATCAAGGGAAATTTCATGATGGTTGAGAAAATTAGTTTTCGTAATGGCGGGACTGGCTGGAGAAGCAAACCCCCTTACCTCGTACAGTTTTTTCGCACAAAAACTAAAACATTATTTTCTTAAAGATATTCATCTTTTACTTTTTTTTTAGCTTTGTTTGTGCAGCTGTCATGCTCGATTATCCTTCGATTAGTATCTGATTCTCCTTTTCAGACATATTTGGAAACCTTCAAAAATGAGGTTACTGTATGCCCTTCTAAGGATTACTGTAATGACCTGACTATACGCCTGATCAATGTTGTCTTTCTTGTTCTCCCCTTGTAGACTATGAATTAGTTTTATCATTATATTTCTCTAAAAAATTGTTGTTCCCTCTCTAAAGATGTTCCAATTTCTTTCAAGATCTACTGAACACGATTATTGGTGCTGCTTTCTGCTGCTGCTGCTGCTGCCAAGGCTTCAGCAATTGACGTGGAGGGTAATATTTCACTAACAGAAACCGTCTGCTTCTATGAATTCTCTGAGGTTTGTATTTTCTTTTTTCCCTTTTACCATTTCCATTTCATCCAATGGGACTTCGTGTTTCGAAAAAAGTAAGAATACGAAATATTGTGAGCTATGAGTGAAAATGAGAGAAAGCAAACACGAGAGAAATGAACAAAAATTATCAAGGTTTCAGGTTATGTTCCTGAAAGCATAACGAAACCAGATCAGCTCGAGTTCATCCTTTCTATCTTTCCTTGTAAGCTCAAACCTTAGCAGAAATGAAGAAACATGCATAAGTTCATGTTATGGTTCATATATGAGGAAAGGTAAGTAAAATGAGGATGTATCAACCATGTTATGCGTATGCAAGAAGAAGAATAATCGGCTAAGTGTAGTCGTGGTGGAAAACAGCGAATAGCACCACACCTTCGCTTTCTAGAAGAAATGTTCCATCTAATTAAACACATTTATTTGAAAGTTGATAGGACAAGATCTGTATGAGCAAAATATAAAACGCGAATAAACTATTTATTTTTAAAATAGAAAGTAGCACATAGAAACTGAATTAAATCACTCAATGAACGAGGCAGAAGCACTTGTTTGACTGAAATAATGAAAGAAGTACTGTAGTGGGCGGCATGCTATTGGCTGGCCTGGGTTGGAAGCTCGCCATTCTAGCTAATGAAAGTATAAGTGATAGCTAAGAAGACGTGATGAAGGAAAGTAATATGAGTATGATTATAGTTAAACAGTTGAACTTCTTCATTTACTCGACTGATCAGTAGTAGAGCTTGTAAGTTTTGCAACTAACATGTAGCAAACAAAGGTAGAGAACATGTAAGCATTGGTTATTTAGCTAATTATATGATTGAAATTAGAGCAACAACACCTGATTGAAGTGGGAAATAGACAACATATCTCAGAGAGAAAGAGTGGCGTTTCATCAAAAAGCATTTAATAGGTCCATTAATGAGATTTGTAGTCACGACATAGTTGCATCAATGAATAATAGAAGATGAGAAAATAAAAACGACTCTTTAATAGCTCATTTGAATTAAAATTGAAATTTGAAAGTTAATAAACAATTTGAAACATGAAGCAGCACAAGCGACCAGTAGAGAAGCTGGAAGCAAATGCAGCAAAGGCGTATGTTTGAAAAGGAATATCTGACTTCAACAATAAATAACCAAGTTTTTTTTTATATTCTTTCCTTTTCTGCTTCTAGTAAGCTAGAGAGCATGTTGGAGTTTAGAATGAAACAGAATGATGACTGTCTTTCTCATATTTAACAGCTGGAATTATGTGTTTGGTTGTTTCCTCTCACAATCCCTCCCAATCATAAAGAGAAGTTTTATGAGCAAGTTGATCCACAATTCGCATAATACACATATAGTTAGGATTTATCTCCTGCTGTGCATAGTTAGCCCTAAACAATCTGTTTTCTCTCATTCGTTGTTCGTAACTTTGTTTTTTTGTTCAAATTTTTAAGAAGATGAAGAAAAAAAAGATGATAAGACTAGAGGTCTGATGTGAGAAACAGAAAATTGCAGCCTAGACTTGTATACTGTAGTCTGATGAGTGAGAAGACTAAGTTTCATAGTATTTAATACCTTCCTGATTTTGCCCAATACCACCCAGAGCTAAAAAATTTCAAATAAGGATACGGTATTCAATATGGTCTGTTGTCTATCATAAATAACCAATTTGGTAGACAACTTGCTAGGCCTTTAGCATTGTGCAGAAGCAGTTAATCAATGTCAAAACTACATTTTGTTCAAACGTAGATTGGTCAGTACTTTCGTTGTCATTCAAAAGGAAAGAATATCTTTCAAAAATGATTTTTGTTGTCATTGAGATGTGAACTACTGAATGTGAGGATGAGTTCAAAAAGAATTTTTATTTCAAAAGCGCCAATTATCATTCTGTGACAATCATTGTTGTTAACATTCATTTCTCACAGTTTCATGTTAAACTTTAATTAAAATGAACAAGTATCTCATTTGATTTACCCATTTTTACACTCCAAACTAAGAAAATTTAACAGAAAACAAGATTGTGATAGTTAAATACATGAATAAATCAAGCGAAGTTGAACCAAAAGCTTGGCTTCATTTTGATCTCTTTGATATTGCCGGCATTGGACTCCTTTTTTGTTCATTTCAAGAAATCTACCGTAATCACCAAGATGGTGATGACGATGAAGGAGTAAAAGCGAAATTCAGTCCATATTTAGCAAAAACCTGCATATTATTGTATAAGACGGTTACGGTAATGGCGTTAAGAAGAGACAACAATAGGTTGTAAAGAGATTTGCTGATCTATAAGGTGAGACTATATGGCTTTGCAATTCAAAACTGATTTTGAGATATCAAATAATAATATTATTTGAATATTTGAAGAAGAGCTTAGTTGGAGAGGAAGAAGATGAAGAGGAAGAAGAAGAAGTACTGTAGCTTTGATTGAAATAATGTGATAAGACTTGAACGGATGAAGTTGGCCTGATGTCAGATGAAAAATAGAATTTTAACACAATAAAACTATTTGAAGGATAATAAAAGTGTTAAGATAGAGAGAGAAAAAAGAATGAGAAGAAGATAGAGAGTAAGAATGAGAGCAGAGAGAAATGGATGGATTTGAATGGGTAAGCTTTCACATAAAAATCTTAAATGTAATAACGAGCTTAAGAGCTGCACGAGTCAAAGCTTCCCAAGGTATAGGAGAGGAAGAAGAAGAAGATTTATTCGAAACATTATCAATACATTTACGATACAATTTCGTTGATTTATAGAGAGAAATACTACTGTTCAAAGCTATTTGAGCCATTCAATGACTCTTATCAGCATTAGCTTCTCATCGTCAATTCCCTAATAACTAATGAGATTTTTCGAAGAAAAACAATGAAACCAACATACAACTGCTTCCAAGACATTTTCATGTGCAAAGGTTAGAACGACCGTACTGTGTGTGAGCATAGAATGAAAATGGAAAAGAGGACGTCAAGTGACGTCAAAACGACGTATAATTCACGCAGTGAAAGCTGACGAAGTAAAATTAGCATAGAAGCCGATAGTTATTCTAACAGTAAATTAGCATACTTTTATGAGTCTTCTTTTTCTTTCATTTAAAATAGTAAACGAGAAGAAGAAGGAAGATTAGAAAGCTAAGCTGCAAAGTGAATGAGGCGACAAGTAGGAAGCTTGGTTCAGCTTTCTCATTTATCAGACTGTAACGTATGCCTAACCATATAGGTTTTTGATAATACTGACTGTCAGATAGAGCCGCCTAGTTCTTCTGGAGGCGGAACCTCATTAAAAAAGTAATAAAACGACAACGGACACCTCATAAAATTCAAAGATATATCGGATGTTGTTAATGGAAAATGAACAGATGAGTCCATTCTAATAATGACCAAGAATCTTCAACATAAAAAGTGACTTTGTGATGAGAAGTGAATGTGAAAAAATGTCTGAAAATTGAAAAATTTAATTGATTTTCTAATGAAAACATTCAATGAAGGTCAATATAGTTGTGACAATAACATAAATATTACTTTGAAATATGCCTTCGCCGTAAATGAGTTCTCAGAAATGACTATTTCATGCTCTACCGGTAATTTCTACCGTATCTCTCAGCCCTATTACGTATGTTGACTTCAAACGGATTATCTTTCATTCCATATTTTCTTATTGGCTTATATCTTATTAAATAGTTTTCTCCATTTCTTCATTTTTTTTATTTCTAGAGTGAAGTTCCATTTTCCAAGTGCTACGTGAACGTCTTGTTCCTTCTCCCATGTATGTGACCGCTTCTTCTTTCTTCTCGCTTGTAACGAGAAGCTTGAAGTTTTGAGTTACCATCAGCATACACTGTCTTATGTTCCAGAAATTTTTGTCCCTTATCATGTACATCAACATCTGATTATAATGTCTTTGTTGTTTGGCGTTCTGCACTCGTTCTCTTTCTAGAATTTTTTTCCCCTATTTTACTGTACGTTCATTATCGTTCAATCCATTCTCGACTACATCACCATCATCTCTTCATTATCGTTAAATATTCTGAATACCGGCATCAGTATTTATAAACACATACACGCAACCTTCTGATCCGTTCGTATTCTCTTCTGACATCGGAAGAGTGAGAGAAATGGAAAACTACGAACTGCTGAAGAAACTGAAGAATATTAAAAGGAAAAGAGTAGGTTCTACATAGAGAGAATAAGATAAAGAGAAGATGTCGCCTTGGCTCGTTTGGCAGAATTTACGACTTGACCGCCGGTTTACGACAGCTGGGCGGCTACATGAAAGAAGTCTTCTACTATAGGCTGGCTCCTCCTCATGCTCCGCCCTTCTTAGATAAGCTCCGCCCATTGGCGCTTCAGGCCCCGCGGCGGCCCCCCGGGTCCGACACCGAATCGAGCAAGCTCGTCATTCTATTCAGTCTAGCTACTTACAATCTAAACAAGGAAATTACAGTCCAGAAATTTTAATTGTTTTAATTTAAAAAATTTCTTGGCACACGAAGCCCATAAAACGATTTTTTGTTCTCTCACGCCACCTTGTACTGCTAGCCATTGCGTAGTTCTATTAGCTGCTTAAGTGCGAAGTAAAAATTTTTATTTGGCTCATCTATTGCTACTTACTTATAATATATTAACTGATAATAATGTATCCCAATTGGACGTCTGCAACTACTGACGAGCCCTATTGGGCTCCCAGCGGTCCTAATCTGAGTACTATGGCTCCTACACCTACGAACAGTATTAAGCAGCCGTATGATCCATTACTTTATAATCAAAATTATATGAACAATATGAAAAATATGTTAGCAGCTCAATGGGTAGAAAATAGCAATCCGTAAGTTTCATCTCTAAGCAATCATTATCATATTCATAATTGAAGTTTCAACTACAATCCGTTACAAGCCACTTCAACAACCTTTCCTGAACGAGCAGCAGCCCAATTAGCCCAGCCAGTTTTTCCGTGGATGAAGATGGGAGGTTAGTTGTGTCTTTTACATTGTTTGTCTTACCTCAAGCCCTATTCATAATCTTTTATATTATGTTATTTCAAAATAATCTTCATCAAAACATATATTTCCTCATTTTCATTTTGTATCTGTTTCTGATTCTGAATATCTTTTGAAATCTATTGATTTTTATTGTTTTCACACTCTTCTTCCTGACACGTGTCGAATGATTTGATAGAAATCGTCTTTTCTGATCATTTTTTTTTGGTTGAAATTTATCGTTTGCCTAAAGCTATTCTTTCATAATAATCATAGGTTTCGCCAGCAACTTTCCTTTTTTTCACATTTCCAATTACGCTTCATCAATATCACACTTTGATTACTGTATCTTCATGAGAGTAGTTAAGGACTGATGTTGAAGCTTTAATCGATTTATATTGTGAGAATCGATTGTCTTCACAGACAATATATAAATCACCTTATTTGAAGCCATTTTTCTTCGTTTCCTCTGACATTCTGTTTCTTACTGTCTATGCGTTTGTGACTTGTCAAGAATTGCAATTGAGCTTACACAAAGAGAAACTGCTGCATTCGCAGATTTTTGTGAATTTTTTTCACCCAACTTGTACATGAAGATTAGATAGTTCATTAGTCAGTCAGACAATCTTGCGTACTACAGTATACTATTCTTTCATTCTTTCCCTTTCTCTCATCATGATCATCGTGGTTGTCGTCATTTTGCTCGTCACCCACGAAGTTGTGGTTGATGCTGCCGATCGCTGTGATCGGACGGTTGACGTCGTCGATGACTTTCGTCGGCTTGTTGGCAAGGCGAAGAAAAACTAAGAAAAAGAATGACAAGACATTGTGTATTTGCTGTTTACAACCTGTCACAACATTCTTTCATCAAAGCAGCTTATCTCCTTCAGCCTTCTCTTCTGTCTGTATCTGTTCACCTTTCCCGCCTCCAAGTTTTCATCTTCGTCTTTATTCTTAAGTTGACTAAAGATAATCTGTATTTGTAACGTTGTGAAAGATTCATTCTGAAGTATATTTGGAACGCATCAGGTCAGAATGGAACTAATCACTGGGCATCTGCTCCGAATGCCACAACATCCCAGCCAGACGGTTTCTAATCTGACAAGAAAAGCAAACAAAGAGTGTTGGAGAAGGGGGAAGAAACGCTTTCGCGATTTTGTCATTTACACCCAGTAAATAACTTCATATCTTTTTAGTTTTCTTTGCGATTTCACCTCCTTTTCACGGAGAAAATCTCTTTGGTCTTATGATGTCTTAAAGGAAAATTTTGGTTTTTCTATCCTCTTCCTCCTTTTTTGTTATTCTTTTTAAGATGAAAATCAGATTTGACACGCGACTTGGATGACTTAGAATAATATTCTCGTTCAATATAGTTCTTACTGATTTCATCTTGAATTTCTGGAACGACGCATGCGTTCTAGTTTCTCCTCTTAACTATCTTCCAACAACCTTTTTTGCTTGTTGTTTCTAAATTCCGGCTCATCATCGATGGATGTTGAAGTTATTGAATTCTGATATCAGTTTATTCTATTAAATTGATTCATCTCATCTTCAATCATTCTATTAGTCAATAGAGAACAAGAACAAACGAACATAGAAACGAAGCTACCGTAATCCTCCCATATAGATTATTGGACAAACTGATAAATCAGATGATTTCCAAAAATGACATGATGATGATCATTTGATTGTATCATCTTCTGAATTGTTAGAAAAAGCGAATTTTTAATGAAAAAAGCTTCTTCTCATCTGCAACAGGTGAAGACATTTCTCACATAAGCTGACAATTGAGCTCAATTTATCCAATAAAATGGCCTAAGAATTTATTGTTTCAACGGCGAAGAGGAATTCGCAAAAGAGACTTTCGCTTCTCGGCGACATTTACGTTCTTCGTATTCAAATCACTTTTTCCTTTTTTTCATGATTCTCTCATCTTCTCATATTGTTGTAGCTTTAAAAGCTGTAAGCGTCAAAGCGTGAAATTTGCATGAAAAAGCATACAGAAGGATAGTTAGAGATAGAGAGAGGAAGAGAGATGATTCTTATTATAAAAACGAGACTTTCGTGTCAGTTGATGAAAAGGAAAAAGGACTATTAGAAAATCAAGGTATTCATTAGAGTCAAAAATGAAAATAAGCACTTACCCACAGCATGAAACTTGTCCAAAAATCAACTTGAAATAGATTACTTAATTATACATTAGCATATAGTATGTCCTTCATCAACTCACACACACACACACACACACATGCTCTTCAAAAGCTTCTCGATTATTCAACTTTTTTTTTGTTGACCATCATCTCACCTCCTTCTTTTACGCATCTCATAATAACAAGCTTGTTCAATCATCTTCACGACGAGATAAGTATGACTCCAGGTGGCATCCATCTCCTTACCTCAACCACACCTTTTTTCTTCTTCTAAACCTTCACCTTCATCTTCACACACACATTTCTGACTAGCTTTCATAGCTCAATCTTATTTTTAATTTGTTATTTTTTTGAGTTTTTCATCTATTGGCTGGCTCAACTGTTTTCAGTCGATCTATCAGTGTTAGTTCGGTGTATCCTTTCATCCGTGCCGCTGCTAGGGTCTCAAACTATCTCGGTTGGATAAATTCTAACAAATGTCTTTGCATTCTCATTCGTTTTCTCTCTTTTTTTTTCATTTCCCCCCTCTCTCTCTATGTCTCTCTCTCTCTCTTTATTCTTAGCCAGTTTGTCATTTTCTTATTTTTCATTCATTTTCTCTTTGAAGAGAAATCAAATTCTCTCATTAGCTTCTCAATTAAAGCAATTTATAAGCTTTCAACATGATTTTTAACAACATGCACAGTTAATATTCGTGAAGATTTGTCAAGCAACGTCGACATCTTCTCGATCATTCCATCCTCAATCACACTTGTGATTATTCAACCAACCAACCATATATGGAAGTTCCATTCTTATTCACCTCGCTTACACTCTTCTTCCAAATGTCCTTCGAATTTTTGCAAAAATTTGCTTTTCGTACGCGAAAAAAAAAGGAGAAATAGAAAAACAAAGAAGAAATATAATGAAAAGATGGACAAAAATGGAAGAATAAAGGAATTGGTGAGATGGTAGACGGTTGAGAGAAGTTCACGAAAGATCATTCCAATGAGATTATCTCGCTATAGTTAATAAACTACGTTAGGTCATAAATATGTTACCTTTTATAGCTGCTTATTATCCTCATTCATTGGCTCTCTTCATTGATCATCAGATGAAGAAGTACTATATGATCGTTACCTCCGATAAACTCATCGGTATACTGATGACATGTTATCTATAGTGCTCACGATATTTCACGTGAGTTTGCTACGTGGAAATTCTAATGAGAACGCATTCATTCCAAGATGCGCAGACGTGAAGAGCGGTTGATCTTTTTCATTTTTCATTTTAAATTTCATAACTTCCATTGTTTCTTCCCCTCTCTTTCTCTGTCCCTCTATATATCTTTTTCTAACTCTCTCAGACTCTTTTTCGTTTTGAAATTCCGAAAGGCAACAGACAGTTATGACTTGATGATCATCAAAAGCAATTCTCGCTCTAATTTTTGTATAATTGAAGCAAAATATTCAAAAATAAAGCACATGTTAGTCTTATCTTCAATGAAAAAGACAGAATTATGGTTCAGCTGGGTGAAATTTAAAACAAAATTTTTGCCTGTCCTTTTCGGCTCTGCGTTTGATCTTTGCCGACAACCATGCAACATATGCTCCCGAAAAAGGCAGTTTTCAGTGCTTTACACACAAATCTTAGTTTCTGCCACTTTTCTGATATATCTATTGACCAGATTGTATGCTTTTCTGATTTTGAAGAAAGAGAGAGAGAGATACATGAAAAAAAGAAGAAGAGAGCGAAATATACAAATCGGTTTCCACCAATTGTGGCTATTGTTTGTTGGAAAGCTGAATGAGCACGGGGGGGGACTGAGTGTAAGAGAGAGAAGAAGCAGGAAGCTCACAGTTCATTCTTTTTCTGTTCTCATCCAGAAGATTCAAGTGTTAAAACAACTTTTTTCTTTTATCGAATTTCAAAGATTGCCTGCTCACCCGTCCATCATACTTTTTGGTTTTTATCTGAATCCAATTCATCACCGCTGTGACAGTAAAACTGTTGAAAATTAATAAATTAGGATGTCCTTCCATTAGCTTCATATATAACGATTTATAGTACGAACAGCAAGGAAGAAAGAATAATAGTCATGTGCCTATGGTGTTAGGGTGGGAAGGAGAAAAGGGGATGGTGTGGTGGGGGGTAGAATGCTGATTCCCAACTTGACAACTACCGTAATACTTGAGGCTGTGTGCGGTTCTACGTAACAGATAAAATCAATAGAGAAATGAAGTTTGATTGTACAGAATGAAAAAAGATTGAATATGTTCTTTCTTAACTTCAACTATATGGGGTTATCGTTCTTGTGACCTGATGGGTTTTTATAGTAATTCTCATCCTCCCTACATCAAATATGGAAGTGAAGTTATGGGAATGAAAAATGATAAGTTGAGTAGGCGACGAAAAGACATTTCGAAAGTTAAGATTAATGAGTTTATGTGTTTCCGGAAATGGCGATCATTAAGTGTATAGCCTATTCTGTCTTTGTCTGTCTGTTTCACAAGATTCATTTATGATTGAATTAGGAATCTGATTATCATGTTCCTTCTCTCTTCTATGATTTTTCCGGAGAGAATTTGAGTTTCTGCGTATGCTTTTCACAGCTGAATGAGAGTGTTGACAGCTATTTCACTGACGTTGTAAAGCTTTCACCTATACGCATAATATTCAAATCTGGCTTAATGCTTGGTTGTTTTACCAACTTATATATAATAAATTTTCCTGGCCTGTGATGGATTTCATGGTGCATGGTGCTGGACCACTGGGTGTGTGTGTGTTTGGCATTTGAAATGTGTTCCATTAAGATGACACCTGTATTTCAACATCATCTATTATAAAATTCTAAGTCTTCTCGCTACCGTAATCCAGATCTGATTCGAGAGAGTAAGGCCAATGTAGAGGGTGGCAGAGAAAATGGAAGTGAGTAGATATTTCTGATGCCGGTCAGGATCTGTTTTGAAGCTGCTCGAACTAAGATTTATGGAATTTGTTTTTGAACGTTTGACACTGAAAGTATATCCCTTAACTGTTTTGAATACTAACTGGCGTTTTGTTCATTCTGCCAGAATATGAAAGTACAAAAATTAGCTAACTTGCCAAAAGCAGAAGACCGTGCTAAGCCATCTAATCTTCTTATCCCATAAATAGCACTTATCTTTTAATCCTTAGCCACTGCTTCGATATTTGCAAAAATTAAATGCTGTTTCTACTGAGGTTAAATTGAAGATTACGGTAGTCTTATCATCGCGATCTGCCTTGACTGTCTTCTCCTAATTGATTGAGATTGCCTAATTTGAAGTTTCTCTGCATATTTTTAATTGTCGGAAACGGATTAGTAGGTGATGAAGCTTGAGAATGTTCTCATCTTCTCTGTTCGTTTATTGTCGGCTGATTGTCAGCTCGTGCTGCTGTTGCTTTTCTTCTTCAAGCTACTACCTTCTATCAATGTGATGTTTCTCTGTTAAGACAAGATTCCTGGTTGACTCAAGTTGTGATCGTAATTCGTAGTCTTCGCTATTTCTCCTTCTCGTGTCGATAGTCATAAATCTCGGCCACCAGATTTCTCGTTGGCCGGCCAGATCAAAGAAACCGCACAGGGCCGTGTAGCCGCGATGCGACCGCCACGCATCTTCCTGTCTCAGCTCAATCGCTAACGGCTGACGTGCTGGTTTCTCTTCTGGTGCTAAAAGCTACTGAGTTCTTCAAGAAAAATGAGAATTTTTAAGAAAAACATGGACAAAAACATTTGCTTTTTTTCGGGCTTGGGGACTTGACAGCATTATTGAGCTTTCCGTACGTGTACAATGTTTTCTTTTCAGTTGCTGTTGCCGGAACGAAGACAGGCGAATCGAAGCGTACGCGACAGACGTACTCCAGGAATCAGACATTAGAATTAGAAAAAGAATTTCATTATAATAAGTATTTAACACGTAAACGTCGTCAAGAAATCAGTGAGAGCTTACAACTAACGGAACGACAAGTAAGAACCTATACATCACTGATCGCACAATCTGAATTCTTTGCAGGTTAAAATATGGTTCCAAAACAGGCGAATGAAACACAAAAAGGAAAGTAAGGGTGAAGGTGAAACCATTGGAAATGATAGTGATGAATCAACTCAAGATGATCATCAGAATTCTTAAGATTTCATCCCAGAAGCTTCCAGGTTTCCTTTACTCTTCTATATGAAAACCCTCTACACCTTCTCCAAACTTTCTTTCTATTTCTCTCTCCCTCCCTCCCTCTCTCTCTCTTAATGTTCTTTCAACTCACAGTAGGCGCATGTAAATGAGAATTGAATTCCTCAAAATAAGCCATTTTTCTGCTCCTCAAACTATAGTCAAATATCCCTGGTTTTATCTATGAAAACGGGTGTCTGCCTATTAGAGCTATTTCTCTCCGTTTTCTTTCCTATCTCATTGAGTTATAGTTAGCAAGCTATATGAATAATCATATGTTCATCAGTTTGTTATATAATAACACTTTGAGAAGTTATATTTCAATCTTTAAGACGAATCGCGATCTCTAATAGTCAATACGGATTTCACCATTTCTTTGCCACAACTCAGGTGACATTGGAAATTTGATGTTAATTCATTTGAATAAATCAACATTATACTTCATAATCATTATTTCTCATTATAGAACTTATCCATACGATTTTTCGTTTTTTTTTTCTCTTTTTTTTTCTTCTTTTTGGAAGTTTCCTGTCACTGCATCCTTTGTTATTCAACTGTATAGATTGAAATGATCATGTTCATTTCATTTTGTCTACTTCAATCCCGTGATTTTAATTATAGAAATTGTACTAATTAATATCAATGTTTAATAAATTTTTCATATCATTTGATGATTTTTGTGTGCTCAGACTCAACCGCTCTATGTATCTAGTAGCTCAGAAATGAATATGTGCCTTCTCTTCATGCTGTTGCAGCAGCCATCATCATGCGCGATTTTGATAATTAGCATAAAGTAATGTAAACAATGCTTTATTTCAGATTATTACCAGATCGTTTCAAGTTAAATATCAATACATCTGTCGCTGAGATGACCCTTGAAAAGAGCCATAAATGATGTTAAGAGATGAAGAAAATACGACAACGATGAGGTTGAGAGTGGTTGTATATCATTTGCCAGCCTTATATTTGTGTCTCAGACTGAAACAACCGCGGCGTTCGAAAAAGAAAACAACAAGAAGATAAGAAAATCAAGATTAACAGCAGTAAGCGAATACCAATTTGAATAGACAGAGGGAAACGAATACAATTAATATAACGGAGGATAATCACTGAGGTGGCTAAGATAGATTTCTTTGAATGTTCACTTGTTCGACTTTGATCAAACAATGATTATCATTCTTCAGACTATTATGAAAGATTCGTTTTGGATTAAAAATTTGATTTTTATTCTTCTTATTGAAATATGTTGTCAATTCCTTTCCGTTCGCACTTGTTTCACGCCTATCATGAAACAACAGTGTTCACATATCACCCAGCACCTCTGGCAATTCGTTCATGCTAACGCGTAGTGTCGATGTCTAGGAGAGCCAGAGTGAAAACAGGCTGTAAGAATATAACCCAAATACTTGTTAATGCCCCCACTTCTTATGACCCAATATATCCTGCTTACCGTATCAAATAATTTCAATTTTCGAATGTATGTAATTGAATTTTACACCAAAAATAATTATTTCTATAAGGTGGAAGAAAAAATTACTGCAGTAAGAGAAGCTAAAAATGAAGAGACAACATTCAAGACTGCTCCGTTGTTACTCTCAAATTGGAGGTTGTCGCGCAAGGATGAAAGAAACTTCGTTCGTCAAATTAATATGATATCAGTTGGAGAGAGATAAGTAATGGGCAGTTAAAAGTTTATGCATGTTGCTCATTACAATGATCTCGCAGTTGAAACTCCTTTGGTTTCATTTGTTTCAATTTTTACAGCTTATGAACATTCACCATGAATTAGGTCAAAAGCTGTCAGATTCACTAAAGTTCACTTTTCCACCTTTTAGCTGATTATGAAATCTTTCTGCCTGATAAGAATTGTTTATCAGCGAAGAGGATTAAACTAGTTTTGAGCGCTGTTCTGTCATACACCTTCCAGATTTCAAAAAACGGAAACAATCTGGAGATATCTCGTTGAATGCGCCCAAGGCACACAGAAGAAGAATACTATGATGGGCAAATCTTCTTCAGCTTATATGTTCTATGTTTTTCCAGAACGGCACTTCAGTGTTGTTTTCATCACTTTAATAATAGAATTTCATAAAAATTATCATAACTTTATCAGAGATTAAACTTTTATTACGTACGAATTTGCGTACGATACGCATGTTCAGGTCAGAATGGGTGTTTCTTACGAGCCCCAAATGTTTTCGTTGTCTTGGCTTTTTAGAATAGGTGTGGAAATAGCTAGAGGTATTTCTCACGCGTTCCTTGTAAGTTGCTTCAAGCAAAAAGGCGGAGTTTAACCTTGTACGGTTATTATGTTTCTGTCATATCGTCAGTCTACTTCAGTCTTTGGCTCCAGCAGCCTCTCCTTACCTTTCTTGAGCTCTTAGAAAAAACTTCTTTAATATTTTTATTCTTCTGTTTATAGAATGATTTCTACTATGAACAATGCTATGTGTATGCCAGTTCATTGCCCAGCAAGTTCTATGCCTCTTCCAATTTCTGCTACAGTTACAACTGAAGAAATGTGGAGAAAATTCCATCGGTTTACCATGGAAATGATTGTGACCAAGTCAGGAAGGTAAGTATCTTTTCATCTTCGTCTGCAACAGCATATGTTTTCCAGGAAAATGTTTCCAAAGTTAGAATACAACGTCACGGGACTGAACCCTTCTGCTTTATATGCTATGTCAGTTACGATGGAACGTGTTGATGATCACAAGTAATTTCATTTTGTGGTTTAAGTTGTATTTCGAATAATTTTTTAGATACAAATTCAGTGCAGGTGAATGGCACACTAATGGAATGGCCGAACCTCGTTTAATGGAAAGACCAGTTATTCATTACGATGGAGTCAAATCTGGAGAGTACTGGATGGATAGAAAAAATTCATTTGATCGCATTCGTCTTACGAACAACGCCAATACTTCAGACTATTGTGCTGTAAGTTCATAACTTTAAGATAAAAACTAAGAAAAGAGAGAATCAAAGATGTTTACTCTAAAACCTGACTACAATAGATTTTTGCTTAAAGCAATCTGTATCTTAGCTCGTTGCCAATAGGTGGGATCAAGAGATTCATATGTAATCGCTTAATGTCCTTAAACAATAAGAGCATGTATATTACTCATTATATGATAATTGGATTATCCTTTAAATGATGAATTACATTTCAGATTGTTCTCCAGTCCATGCATAAGTACATCCCAGTTCTCAAGATTTACGAAGTACCTTGCAAAGCTGATGTCTGGATTGACTCAACTATGCCAAATCTTGATTGTTGCCATCTTGTAGCATCTATCAAACATCCATTCACCTCCTTTGTGGCTGTTACAGCTTACCAGAATCTGGAAATTACAAGGTAGGATATTAAAAATTGGCAAGTTTCATAGTAAATTTTCAGACTGAAAATTGACATGAATCCTTTCGCTAAAGGATTCCGTGACGGATCAGACAGAAAGAGAAACTCTAGAAGTCCTCCACACAATGAGGAACCTTCGCCCAAAAGAAGCCCAGAAGTAGCTCAGAAGGTATGAAATTTCATTTTTTTCTCAATTTCAGTTTTAATTTTCAGTATCCTTTCCCTAGCCATATGCCCTTTCCTAAAGATTTCCAGGAATCTCAATGGTTGTTTAATCCCATGTGGTATGATATGAACCCTATGTGGTACATGCCACATCCCCAGGTTTATCAAGCTCCTATGCCAAACTTCTGGTAAAATCGCTCAGTTTTCTATCTCTATGTACATTCTTAGATAATATAACTAACCCACAAGATCTCTTTTTATTTTTTTTATTTGAAATGATTGTAAATTTGTGACGATTCAATGTTCTGTGAGCGTTGAATCTTAATTAACTTGTATTTTTCACTTTAACAGATGTATATATTCCATGACTTACGAGTATGATCTCGCATCTCAGGTGATCCTGGTTTTATGATTATGATGTTGAAATATAATTAAAATACATAAATAAAGAAGTCTAATAATTGCTACAGCCTTCTATGTCTCTAATAATAAAGGGCGGCTTACACTGATAATGCAATTGGTCCTGCGCAGAACGAACCCTTGTCGAGTGTTCTTTGTTAGCTAATGTTTAAATCCGTCTCTGGAGCATGAGTATAGGCTTTCAAAAACTTGTGAAAGCATCATTATTAGATAAAGCTGTTCTCCTTTCGGAGCTAAATATATTGAATTCTCAGGTAAGGGCATCAATTCTTTCTTTATCGATTGAGCAATATTGTAAATAGCAGACGATGACGCAACGGAGTAAAATATTTTAAATAGAGGAGTTATCGTTTTCCTTTTGTCATCTTGTCAATAATCAGAAAATATGTACTGTACTCTTATTGAATTTTCTTATTTGTATCATACACTTACGTATATCTCAAAACTTGTTAAGCTAACCACTAATAGATTGTCTCGATTAAAACGGTCGTAACGAGCATATTTGAAACAATCTGCATTCGCTCTTTTAAGGTTTCTTGATCAGATCAGACAATGTCGGACGACTTAAGTGCTTTCTTTGCCAAAAAGAAGGACAAAAAAAAGAAGACTGTAGTCAAAATGGATGAAGTTGGCCAAATTCTTGAGCGTAAAGCTAAGAGACAGGTGAGTAGAAAATCAATTTTCTCTTATTTTTGTTGCTTGCAGGAGGAACATGATCAACAAGCTGCTGACTTGGACAAACGTGATATTGATGAACCAAAAAGAGCTAATAATGGTGAAGAGAGTGAATGGATTGAGTACGGAGAGTCCGCTCAAGGAAGGTTTGAGAAGTTTTGTGGACCTTTGTATTGTGTTGTTTTTTTGCAGATTGGAAGGTCTTAAGATTAAAGATATGGGAGCAGAGTCCGAGCATATTGAGGAAGAGGAACATGAAAGTGAAGACCAGAAAGAACAACAGGAAGCTGTTCGTACTTGGGGACAAGTCGACGTCAAGGTTTGCCTATTCTCCATACGTGCAGAACTTGCCTTTTTGTCCAGAAACAAGAGGAAGGTGAGATCGAAACAGCCACCGACATGGCCAATTATCAAAAACAAAACGCTCGTCCTGACATATTCGTTCCTTCCTGTTTGAGAAGTGGTGGTGGTGGAGGATATGAGGTATGTCAACTTGTTCACATCGCCGAATCATTGTCAGCTTCAGCGTTCTCATAGAGCTGATATAGATGTTTCGAATCAAGAAATGTTCCCATCATTAGCTGATGCCACAAAGATAGAGAAGGATAAGAAAGAAGACAAGACTGGTGGTGGATGGTAAAACTTTTTCATGATTAATTCAATATGGTTCTTTGATAGGATAAAAACTGGAAGCAGTGATACCCGCAGCTTGCCAAGGATGACCGGAGCTCCAGCTTCGGCTAGTAGGGATAGGGAACAAGCTCTCGCAGCTGCTAAAGTATGCTTTTTCCGATTGTGTTTGTTAAACAATTTCTGAATTAAGGCTTTCGCTGCCGCAAACGACTTCTCTAATGCTCGATCGGCAGCTCCAACAGCCTCTATTGCTCGTCCAGTAGCCCCAGCTCCAACAATTTCTCGACCAGTTCCTGCTCCTACTTCATCTTCAACTTCATCTTCTTCAAATGCTGCTGAACCACCAAAATACATTCCTCCACATTTAAGATCATAACTTGCTTTCTAAAGTTTAGCCTTCTAACAAATGGAGATTTTATTATGAAGTGTTCTATCAACACCTCTTTTTTCACAGGCACTTGAATCGTTTAGGGTTGAAATTCATATAGTTGATGTCTTTTCTTTGTTTCGGTGACCACCTTTAAAGAATTCTACTGTCATTGCTCCTATTCCTGTTTTCCTTTGTTTTGTTGTATACTTATCTCATGATAGGTTTATAAGATATTTGTTGGGTTTACTTGTCTAGATTATCTTTTAACTGTTCTTTTTTGGTGTTTCTCATGATATGATAGCAGTAAACTGGTGTTGGAACGTTTAAAAAAACTTTTATTCAAGTGTTTCAACGCTTTTCATATTTTGACGGACAGGTATCACAGCTAACGAAACAACTCTCTGGGAGCTTTAGCTCTCCTTTTGTTATTGAAACTTTTCTTATATTAATAATAACTTT
>CALQYR020007420.1:1347954-1383675 GCA_943334845.2 Auanema sp. JU1783 | reverse complement strand
GGAAATTGTCATCTAATATTATTTTAGTTGTCATTAGGAATTCGCCGCTGTGCTGACAACTATAATATTATGGTGTTCAAGAAAATTTCATTGGTAAGACACATGATCGAGTAACCATTGTATTGTTTCATTTCTCAGGTTTACCAACAAAAATTAAAAGAGAATTTAAAATTCATGAAAAAAGAGGAAAATAGAAGGATGACTCTCACTCCTAAGCCTGCGAAGAGGAAACCTCTCCTTCAAGTGCAAGGTCGAAGCCCAGGATTTTTGATGTCTCCACAACTACTAAAGGTTTTTGCTTCATTTTATCTTCAAAAATCTACGGATCAATAGGACCGTCAGCGAATTCAAAGAACAAGGATTTCGTTTGCTCCCGAAATTGATATGAAATCGTCTTTTATAATCAAACAAGCGAGAAACCCAGGTATATATTACTTTTTGGTTTCAGTTTACATTTGAAGATTTAGAAAAAGTAGTTGAAGCAGCAAAGCAAATGGAGGAGAAATGGAAGCATTTTTTTGATTCGAACGCTCGATTCAAGAACTCCATCAAACACGAACCAAAGCGTGAAGATTCGGCTTCAATGAGGTACTTCGTTGTAGTTTTGTGAAGCAAAATATGGTTTCTTGGAGATTTGCGCGAGAACTGAGTGCTGGGATAGCCAAAGAGATTCGGAACCAGGTCGAAGATGACGGAGAAGGCTTAATCTAGTAAGGTCCCTTTCAAAATTATGTATTAGAGTACCTCATACGCTTCCTTCTTCTCTTTTCCGCTCGTGAGTAAGTTTAGTAGTCAAACATCTGTCCCGTGGGAAATAGAACTGATGAAATAGCCAAAGAATACAGTTAAAAAACGCTGTTTATATTGACGACTTAAAAGATTTTTCGTTGTCATTGGCTGCGAAGGGAAAGTTGTCTCAGTGCTTCGAGATGATATTTTATTTTTGAATAAGCCTCTGCTGTTTTGTCTGATATACTTAGACATTTTTGATAATTGGCCGTTCTCATATCTCACATTGATCTTTTTATATTTGCAATTACAACAGCTTTTCTTTTTTTTTTCTCGAAACTCTAAATATGACTGCTTAGTGCTTTCAATTTTTATTGAAAGAGAGAATATGTGTGTGGACAAGATGGTCGTTGGGACGGAAGATGGTTTGTATGGAAGTCTAACGAACTCGGCTTTTATATTTCAACTTTTCTAATGTTCTCTCGAAATCTTGAAAACATTTTAAACGCCTTGAGTTTGAGTGAGTTTCCTGTATTGAGTTCGAATTAAGATCAGGTTTCATCACATATCTCATTTTGTATGTATTTTAGCTGAGAAAATGCAGCTCAAACTGATGTACTTGAAGCTGTTAATCATTATCATATGGCTTACCTGTTCAGTGAGTGTTAATGCTCTGTTACGACAGATAACTGTTGTCTGAAACTTGTTCTGGAAGCCTGGGCTTGCTCTAGAGATTCCTATTGATCATGGGTTTAGTCTCTGTAATCAGCTTAGAAGAGATAGGGAATAAGAGAAAGGGGAACTATTTTTTCTAATTTCACATATTAATATATCTCCAACATTGTTCTTGAATAATTTATACATTGGAAGACGAGAAATGTGAGACATCCTTTAATTGGAGGGGATGAAAGGATTCGTCTTTTGGCCGCTTCTTGTTCTTCCGTCTTATATTTCGCACTTGCAATTCAAGATTCGTTTTCTTCCATTTTTTTAATCTTTTTTGCCGGATTCCCATTAGAATCGGTCCATTTCCTTTAATAACAATTACTTTTGTACATTGTTTTTCGTAAGTTGTGAAGCTGTGATAGACATTTCTGTCACATGGTGTTCGTGCCCTGTTCTGCTATTTTCACACTGACTGGCATGCTTCTCAAAATTTCATCTTTAGACTCTTTAAATTCTCAAAAATTAAGAAGAAAAAAATAAGTCAAAGACATTGCTTTTAATGTTTACATGTTTCAACCACATGATTGATGAATCGGGATCGTGTCTTCTCCTCTTTGAACCTTTCCCTTCCACTTACTTCCTTTAAAGGCTACTATCGTGCATTTGCTTAATCTTTGTTTGTTCATATTGTCAACTCCGATTTCTGTCTTTACTATATGTTCGAAAAGCAAGAATGAGCTTCAGTTTAATTGCCTTCGCGCCATTTTTGGCAGTTAGTGATAGACACGACTGCAACTTTAACATCTAAGATCCTTAGCCATCAACAAATTTTTCAAACTATCAGGTCATTCGCCATTGCTTCTCTCTAATTTTCTGATCTCTTTCGAATTTATCTCAGAATGTAATTAGGCTATACGGCCCAAGTCTAATTTGTCTGAATCAGCTTTGGTTTTCAGCAGAATGTCATGTCAATATTGTATAGCTGTGAGAAGAAACTATAGCATCTTAGTAGTTCGTAGTCCATCTGATCATTTCCTATAATTTTGTTCCTTTCTAAGCTGAGCGAGTAGATGATATGTTTTTTTGAGTAATAGCCGTGCTCAGTTCATCTGTACGATGACATGTAGCCTTAAATATCTATTTGGTTAGCATAAGGAGGAAGAGAGAAAATATTTTTTTCTGTCAAGGAGGGAAGATCGTTTGCTTTTTCTCTTTTAAGGCTTACGGATATATTTAACTCTCATTTTTCAAATTTACAATGTTTGAACAGAGTCCAAAAATATTCAAATTATGCTGTTTTTAGCATCAATAACAGCTTCAAGGGATCGTTCAGGATTCATATATTTAGACGACAAAAACATTAGTGATTTTTGGACTTTTTTCCTGGACATAAAGATCCGGGGTTATAGGCAAAAGTACATATCTGAGCACAAATCCAATTTCAAGTCAACTCGCTTTGAAATAGTATATCAACGTGTTCATACGATTGTTCTGCCTCCAATTCCGTTAGAAATTGTTATCGACGAAGACGACGCAGAACGCAGCTTCTCTTTATTGTGGTCTCGTCGGTTTCTGAATCTTCTGATCTATGTCCATTCAGCTTTGTCTTCGCGACGCCAGCTTTTCCCTCTTAGGTTGTCCTACTGCCTCAGCTTTTTACCCTTTCTCTCAGTTTCCTTTTCTCATCGTTTTCTAAATTTCATCGAAGCTGCTTTCACCTCCCGAATCAGTCTGGCTCGAGACGACTATCTGAATACATCGTTTCCTGTCTCTATCTTCCAATTCTCTTGGAATGCAATCTCATCGTTTTTCTTCCATAAGTTGTCATAACTGAGATATTTTGCAGCCGTTTTTACTTCTATCTGCCCTTGTATTCTATAATAGGCATGTTGTTATCTTTGAAGTTTAACTGCGTTTTGTCCAACTTCTCCTCCCTCACTGATCGTTGACCTTCATCCTGGGTTCGTTAATGGGAAATGTTTGCTTTTCATTGAGAAGTTTCTGATCATGACGACAGCAACAATTATCATTTTGATTTTGCTTTTGACAGATGAGGAAGCTGAGACTCCACATCATGTTCGTTGGCGTTGTCGTCAGTCTCTTCCGAACTTCACAACATTTCTCTTCATCTTCTTTTTCTTCTTTCTTGCTTGTATACCACGTATTCTATTTCTTTTGGCGTGTGTATATGTACCACACACAGCCCCCTGTGACTGCTGAATTCCAATGGGGTTAACATGGCCTCTCTATTTTTGGACGTGAATGACGAGAAGGGAGTCAGGCGATACTGAGCTGCTGGTAAGTCAGCTGAATTTTGATTCAATACTCAGTTTGCACGGATCAGATCAAGTTTTCGTACTTTGCGGAAGCTCTATTTGGACAATATGCAAGGCTTCTGCCTCCGGCCCTTAGCGAGGTCAGCCATTAAAAGAGCGCTGAGCTTGTCTCATTTATCGGCTTTGTTCTCGAATAGCTTAATCTCGTTGCAAGTTGAAAAAAATGTGTTTCGAAGCTCTCACCAGTTGCCGTTTTTGACTTCAATTTTATACCGCCATTATGATAGTTTTTGTGTTCTTTTAAAGCTCGAATAGTGATGATAGTGCCGTGAGTTGATGGGTTTTCAATTCAATTCTTTTCTTCCCTTTCATATGTTGTCATCTTTTTCTTTGTCGTAGACGGCAACGTCGCCGTTCTCTTCAACTTTCGCTGCTTTTCGTGCTTGAGCCTCTGCTTCAACTAATCGCTCATATGTGTAGTGTTAAGATGGTGTAAAGATGTTTTTGTCAGAATTTCGCTGGAATTCCATTTAATTCACGCTTTTCTACCTGAAAAAGCCTCGAAATTGCCTCTTTCTAGTCTCTTCTATTTTCTGAAGCACTTTCATCATTTCTCAATGTCGAGTTTCTATTTTATATCTTGAACGAGAATATTTTGGTTATTTCAAAAACCTTTTTTACCAAACTCTTCCAAACTCCAAATATTGGTTTTACTTCGTTCCGTCTTCCTTCATCTTATGTCTTTGGGTGTGTGTGAGTATTGGAAATTATAATTGCTTATCGCTTTTTCCTTCTTTATTACTTCATAGCTTCATTTTCATTTTTCAAATAAATAGCTAAGCTCATTCTCATTCGTTTTAAACGTTTTTTCTCTTCAAAGATAGAGGAAAAAAGGTTTTTCTTTTGATAATCGAAACGACATTCGAATCATCTTGGCCATTCGCCCATTTCTTCTTACTTTCACTATAGTTTCCATAGTTTAGCTTTTTTGTGCAATTGCCCAGCCTTCTAACTTATTGAATTGTGTGAGTAAGTTCATATAGAAGAAAATAGCTTTCACACGGAAAAACATTGTTCAAACAAAAGATTATCTTAAATATAACTTTATATGATGATCGTTAGCCAGTAATATCTCGTTAGCTTATATCCCGTCCTCCATAAAAGGAAATAAGAGAGAGAAGGATGGGAGTTTACTTTGAAAGCCGCATAATGGGGGTGTTGAAAAGATTTATAGAAGTTCATTACTCAAAAAGCTTTTTATAATTATTTTAATAGTTGATTAGTGTACTCCTTGTTCTATTAATATGATCTTCTTGAAATATTTTTAGAATGAGATGATGTCTTTTAACATGATTAGGTAGGGTGGGAAGAGTAAGATGCTTAGGACTCCCCCACTCACTTCATACATGTCTCTTCGCGTTTGTTCTATTCATCATAATCCCAGCCTTTTGATAGTTTTCCCCAAACTTGTCGTTTTTTTTTAATCGTTCATATTTTCCATGAATTCAATAGTATAGTGGAGCCAGCCAACTATCCTTTATAATATTTGATTTATAGAAGATTAGCTGCAAATGGGAAACGAATCTTCGTCTCTGGTAAAAATCCGAAAAACACACAAAGAAAAAAATCATCCAATTATAGTTGAAGGAGAAAAGTAAGTTGTTCTTCTGTTACGTTTGTTCTGTTTTTCTTTTTTATTAATTATATCTTAGTTTTTGAAGGCAGCTCCGAGCTTTCAAAGGTTTTTGCAATTTTTCGTTAGCACAATGATTAGGACATTGAGAGCATTGAGAGGGAGGTAAAGATAGCAAAATAGTATAAGAAAGAGGGAGTGATTTTAATCAAATTCATTTGCTTCTTTAATTAGAGTGCGGGTGGATGAATAAATCAGATAAGCAGTGAAATTTCAAAAAAAGCTAAATTGATATTCGTTGGAAAGAATGAATATAGACAGGGTCCATCCCCTTTTTTGTTTTCTCCTTCTTCGTGATTGAAGTAAAATTGAAGAAAAAAAAGGTGAGCCTTGGGCAATGACAAGATGGAAAACGAATTCACAAATAATATTCGCTTGTTTCTTTCATTTTTTTTCTGTGAAACTAAGACGAAAGAAAACATGAGTAATTGTTTTTGACAAAATACATACATAAATTCATCAAAATTCTTTTTTCTCTGTTTCAGTGTCAATATAGAGCCCATCTATCGTAAACGATCTAAGAGAGCAATTAATAATACCAGATATAATGCTGGAATAGAAAACAAATCTGCAAAACCTAATGGTACTACTCAGCCAACAGCTACCTTAAACAGAAACTCATCAGCAGGTTGATATATTTCTTTTGTTTTTACTGAACTTCCGGCGTGCATTTTTTTTTTGTTTTCACAACTTCAACATTTTCAGATTTAATGGTAGTTGCTGCCTCACCGAGGTCTGACATGCTTCTGGCTGCTCCTGTTTCTGAACGACAACGAAGTCGTAGTTTATGCGCTGTTCAAATGGAAAAAGATACACAGGTGGGTAAGAAGAATATGGAAGTTCATCGATGAACCCTATGTTCTTATGTCATTAACTAAAGAGCATTTCAAGCATTAAAGATTATTATTTTCTTCAGACTATGTCTGCATGCCCTTCTCCAGCCCCAGCACCTAAGAAAGAAAATGGACGTAAGACATCGAATGGTCTTGTGCCATCTCTAAATCGGATGCGCATTCAACAATGTTATAAAATGGCAAAGTGGGTTGATTTCTATGGTTGATCTATGATTCGCTAGGTTTCATATCTAATGCCTACTTGCACCTCTTATCCGAAATGTTCTTATTCGCGCCTTTTTACTTTTCATCTTCTTCCTTCTCATCATCATCATCATTCTTATACTTGCTGTCATCATCCTTCTCGTTTTAGTTCTGGTTGCGGGCGCCCAACTCTTCACATGACATTTGTTTATGACTTGCCAAAAATCGTGGGTAGTTGCATTGCCTGAGGGCAAGGCTTGCCTAAAATTCTTAAGCACGCATCCTCTTAATGATTTTGTAGTTAGCTAGATGATGATCACAGAACATTAAAATATGGCTTGAGAAAATTTTTATTTATTTGTTATTTTCAGACCTGTTATTGGTGAAGCCATTTTGAAGCGGGCGGCTAGTTCAAGAGCGGAATTGCGTGCTCTTTTTTCACGTCTTAATGACGAACAGTTTGGTTTAATGGCACGTCAAATGTTTGATTTAATAGACGATTCGGTAACAAACATCGATAAAGCAGATGAGGTATGTGGAAATGGGTGGATCGCACAGAATGGTTGCTATAATTCCATGATTTCAGGTGCTACAGCATGCTAAAGAGTTTGGATCGACTTATGCAGATCTTTGTCCATTTGGTTTCCGACCAGATTTCTTTTCCCATTTAGCCGATGCTGCTATAGCAGAATGCGTAAAATTAGATGGAGGTGTCCATAAAAGGTAGAAGTCCAAAACGATCAACTCAATTTACTTTTTCCCTTCAGATGTGACACACTGTTAGCATGGTCTCAATTAATTGGAGCACTTTTCTCTTCAGTTCGTGACGGTTATTATCAAAGAGTTAGATATCAGCGCCGATCTTCCTTGCCGCAACACACAATTACCAAGCAGTTATCCATGGACATCACTGCTACTATTGCAACTCAGGAATAGCCTAAATACGGAAGTGATGACGTTTACTTTTGGAACTTCTTTTTTCTATTATTTTTTCCAATTCAATGCGGGTTTTTCATTATTTATTAGCCAGTTTCTATTTCATTTCTGTAACTTTCAAAGTCGCCTTACATTTCGATATTCGAAAATTATATTTGTAAATTGATTGTTCTTTATTAACACAATATAAATTTTATAATAAAATTTCCTTGTGTAATAGAATTGGGATGTTTCTTCCTATCATGAAAGTTTTTCCCGACTAACGCAATTTTGAGGATGAAAAACAACCAGTAGTCTTGTCCGATTAGCTATATATTAAAGACATGTAAAGCCGTAGATATAGTTCAGATTATTAGCTTGTAACGAAAGGTCAAGTAATGAAACAGCCAGAAGGAACGATTTTTTACTTCCGTCTATGGGTATTATCAATATGAACTATAGGGCGACAATCACATAGCAAAGCAGACATTTTAAGGCTACTTCCAAATTTTTAAGTTCAAGACGCTCGAGTGTTTTCAATATTTCTCAAATAATATACTCTTGAGTATTTATTCTGATGCCAGAATTTGTAAATAACTTTTACAGTCTCTGAACAACTCCTTCTCAGTTCTGAAGGCATAATTGAGAAAATATTTCTTTCATTACTCTTTTTCAGGGTTCTCCAGATTCCTAAAATACATTTCATGCAACGATAGATCCACTTATGATCAGCTTTTATCTGACAATACATGCTTTTCTTAAACTCCCTAGTACCAATTGTATCTTTTCTTGTTGTGTGTGCGCTCAAGAGAGAGCTTCCTTTGGAAAACACAAAGAAAAACAAAAAACTCCAAAACCTAGAATGCAAAACGTTTAATAAAAATAAAATTTTTCGTAACAATCACATTGGGTGAATGAAACAATAAAACATGAGGAAAAACTAGGGTATAGCTCACAATTCCAGCTTAGACATAGTATTGACACAGTTATTGTGCTACGTTGCTAAAACCTGCTCCACTACAATTTCTGTGCTTGGTTCATTTACATCTAAGCTACTTCTGTGTATGAATGCAACATGTTATCTTTCCTCCGGGCTACTTTGATAGTTCACTCTTTTTTTTTCAGGGATGATTACCTTAAGAGGATGTAGAATTCGTGCGAATCCCGTCCGCTACTTCTCTACTGAGTTAGCTCAGGATCATACAGCACCGAAAAGCTCAAGGGTTACTATTCCTCCTGCCATCAAGGTAATTTTCTGGTCCAACATCAGTATTTATTTTATACTTCTAGAGAGGACCAACAGATTTGCTGAAAGCTCTTTCTGATACTGTTGGAGTTGATACAACCGCTCCCCATTTCGCTTTCATCGATGATCCAACAACCATCCCAACTACAGCTATGCAAAAGCAAAACTATTTTCTGGCTAAAGTGAGCTCCGACAAAGAATCAGTATTTGTTGTAACTTAAAATCTTGAAGGAGATGGGAAAGAGAGCTGCTCAGCTTTTAGCTAAAGAATGGCCTACGCTTGTAGCCTTCGACCGTGATCAACCACGATTACCCGCATTCAGACCTCAACACCAACCTGATCCTCTACAGGTTAGTATAGCTTCGGACTCATTAATTCAATTGTGTATCAGGTTGAACCTACAGAAGCTAATCTCTTATCTATGATCTCCAATAAACAAGTTGAAGATAGCATTCGCTTGTATGAAAGAATCAGATCCGGGAACGTTAAGATTTCTGATTCAGCCAAGTTAGAACTCTTCAAATTGGCCTGTTACTACAACTGTAAAAACCCTCCTTTCACTGAATGTGAGGAATGGCCAGGTCTCAGAATATTCGGAGAAGTTGATGCTTCAACTTGGATTGAGGTAACCTCACTATGTTCGTATACAATGGTTTTTCTTTCTTTCAGTCAAGTCCAGCCGAACTTCTTTTCGAGAACATTCCTATTTCCCCAGAAACAGTTAGTGTTTTAATAGCAGGATTGTGCAAGCATCCTACTCTAATGGGCGTGAGGAGAGCCAAAGATCTTCTGAAAGTATCTTGATTTACTTGAAAGTGTTAAACAGTTGTTCTTAGGAGCATGGAAAAACGTTGCAAATTGATGCTTTCGAAGCAGTTATCTCAGTTTCGAACTTCGAGGAAGCTAAAACTATTCTCCAACAAGTTAGAGCTAACAAACTGCAACCACGTTTGAACACTTGGAATGCTCTTTTGAAATCGGCAGCGAAGGTCATTCGAGCAGCTTTGTCTGTTCCATACATTCGAATGTTTTTCAGATTGAAGACTCTCAATTAAGGTCAAAAACTTTCAAACAAATCATTGGGGAATTGTCACACCTTGGTCAGAAGCCATCCCTACAATCCTTCGATATAATAATCAAAAACTTGATCGATGTAGTTGTTGAAGATCCCAAGAATACTAAAGCTAATGAAGCTCGTGATAACCAGTTGGTAAGTACGATCGTTGTTTATATTATAAAAACAACTCTTAAGAAATTGGCAATTACGTGGGTTTCCGAAATAATTCAAGCTTTGGAATCATCTGAAGCCATTGAGTTACAATCTGCCCAAGACAATTTGTTCTTCTCTAATGCTATGGGTATCGCAACTAGGTGTTTATTAAGATAATTCAGTTTGTGAAATTTCTATTTAAGAGGAGTAAATTTGGGCTTAGCTGAGCGTATTGTAGCACTATATGAATCACCGAAGAATATGGTTAAGATGCCGGCTTTCACAATTGAATCTACGTAAGATCAACTCTGCTTTATTTTATAATTTTATTCTTCAGTTTTTATAATCGTTATTTGATGCTTTTTGTCGAAGCTACAGGATCCATCGAGGATGTTCACAAAAAGTACTTGTCACTTGTTCCAAGAACTGTAGGTGCTGGAAAACAATTGACTTTACAAATATGTGGAAAGTTGAAGGTGCGTCCTCAATGAAGTTAAATCTCTGATGTGAGCTTTAGACCACGCCACATATCCCTCTACTACTTCGCGTAATAGAAGACGGAATAGCTGCAAGACTTCTTTTAGATTATAAAACTGCTGCTGTATTCCGTGAGAGACTATTGGACGTTCCATTCCATGTAAGTTTTCTCATTCGTTCAAGACTCATTATAGTTTACAGAGCTTATCCGTTTCACAACGAGATGCTTACTGTGAGGTAGTTGAACGGTTGGTAGACCTCTGGATTGAATTCAGCAACTTCACAGAAGAGAGAAACCGTGGAATGCAGTTGAAAATGTCCAAAGCTTTCGTAAGTTACGAAGAAAGTTCTTTTCAACATATCTTAAATTTAGGTCTCTGATGTTGTTCAATTATTGAATAGGATAGGAAAATCAGAAATAGCTGACGCTCTCAGTACGGCAGAAGATTAGATTTTGTTTTTAGATTTTTAAAAGATTGTTATTATGAAGCCTTGCTGACAAAAATATCTCTACTTAGTCAATACTAGGAAATGAAGAGCATGCAAAAAGAATACGATAATTATATCAGCGGACGCAGCATCTAGTCAACCCGACCGCTAACTATCGATAAGGAAATGAAAAATGATTTCATGCGAAGCTCGCGAAGACGACCGCTAACAAACTAAAATTAGGAGGAATGATTTCTAGCTAAAACCAGTAACAGCTAACTTATCAGGTTGGGTTGAAATGCATAACGCTGTACGTGATCCAATACATGTTATGTTCTACGAACTAGCGTGCAACTAGGCACAAAATGAATGAACTGAGTGAGAATGTAAAAAATATTTTATCTGCATAAGAAACAAGAAGGGATCACAACGCGTATAATAAAAAATAAGCTAGAGATCAACAAATCACCGTGCAACCACAAACCTAACAAGCAAGCAACAAGTCCAATAATCCAAAGAACGCATTTTTCTGTTGTATATTTTATAAAAACGTTAAATGTTAATCATGCTGCCCCAGTCAGCTTCTGGTAAAATACGCCAATTTGGACTCTGTCCTTCTGCAAGCCAGTCGAAATCACTGGGACGTTTCCATTGATCACCACTGGGTGGTAAAACTTGTTGACCATTTTGCAAAACTCTTCAAGGCTCGAAGATGAGATAGAAATGAAAAACAAATGGTTACCTATATGGAGCTAGGCGCATGTCCTTACACTCTTCGAATATTATAGCTCCAACGACACCGATATGGAAGTTTATATGAATCGAATCATGAACTCGAATCTGTTGTGCACAAGCATGAACAGTACAACTAAAATTTTGATATTGTTAAGGATAACGTTGGTATACATACTTCGTGACATTATACATGAGTATGGATGTGTCGATTGGAAGGAAAATTAAAGTACAATTCTCAATATTCTGAAAAGATATGAATATTTAGTTGTGACTGATTCATGAGGCACTTACATGCATATGTACAGCTGAAGGCTTGAAGAGAAACTTCAGAGTACAATCCCGTAAGTTTTTTAAATCTAAACTAGAACCATTATCCCCCTTTATGCTTGATGTTTTCCCAGTCTAAATGATATCCATTGATAACTAGTTCACAAAAGAATCTCTAACCATATTGGATATGTCAATAATATTCTCGTTCTTGGCTGTTCTTAACTCTAGGTTTGTTTCTTTCGAAACGTTATTGTTATTCATTGTAAGCTCATCAAGAACTGGCTTTGAACTTAAGCGTTTCGGTGATCGCTTCTGAAATTCGCGAACTTATTAGCTAACGAAAAGAGATGACCAACCACAAAACTAAAGTCACCCAAATTGGGCAGCTTTTCTTTTGCAATACACGCTTTTCTCAAACTTTCTAATACCATTTGTATCCTTCTTGTTGTGTGAACACCGCACTCAAGAGAAAGAGCTTCTTCTGTAGAAGAAATATCAATAAAATATTCTATTGGTTGGCCTACCTAGGCTTGAAATCGTTTGCTTATCGATTATGCCTTGCTCTGCCTGTTGCTTCCCCAAGTCTATCAATTTGTCCAGTTCAAACTCTCTACATTGTTTTTGAGTCACTTAATCAGAATTTAATGAAATTGTCAAGTATCAAACACTTACTAGCTTTGTTACTTTTCAAAGTAGCACTGCTGTTTCTCTGTTGAAGCCTGGCCATCAACTTGGCTTTCTTCTTTTCCATACTATCCAAATCAATATGACTATCTACAACAAGGGGGTCCATCTATAAATATATGTTTGTATGAGTAAGTTAAGCAAGAAAACAAGTATTATTCTGTTAGAAACAGATGATCTGTGGCATATACAAAAGCGCTACTTTATTTACAAAAATTTTAATCTTAAATACATTTCTGTAACTAAAATAACGATATAATTCCTAGTCATATCTAGTGTATTCTGTACGACGAGGATACCAAGGAAGCAAAACCTGTGAGAATGGACGTCCACTTTCTAAACGAATACCTAGCTTACTAAGAAGAACCACACAGCAACTCACTGTCTTTAAAATGGTCAAAATCTTCAGGATGAAGCTTCATGTAATGTTCAATTACAGCATCTCGTGTTTGGTAGTGTCTTTGTCTCAAGGCTCCCATACCATAACCTAAGGCAGTCACGGCGGAAATAAGAACCAAGCGAGGGAACAAAGCTCAAAATATTCAGTTTAGAAAATATTCGGAGAAATATCAAACCATAGTAATACGGCTTCTTGTTCCATAAGTTATGAAGTTGGCAAGAAATCAAAGAAACTCCCAACATCACTCCAGCACCCTAAAGCTTGGGAATAGGAAGGATCGCGGAAATAATTAGAACTACTTTAGCTGGATAGGACCAGGTGAATGGATCCATAATTTGTCTCTCACGCTTTCCAGCACGGAGATATCTCTCTCTCCTTTGAAGTTCTTCATCACTAACCCTCGTGGAGGCCGACATGGCCTAATTCGAAAATTAACAAACTATAAACATTTAATTTTTAGTAATATTCGGGTTAATAACCGATTCAAGCACAGGAAGAAGAATACATTACACTCTTTATCGATCATACACTAATTGCTACATGGTAACACATTTTTAGCGGTCGAACTTGGCTGGGAAACGTCCTTCAGCGAGGAGCTCATCCCATTTCTCGATCCAGAAGTTGGGGCAGAAGTCCTGAGTTCGAGATTAATCACAGCATAACCAAAAGATCAAACCTTGTAAACGTTCTGGAAAAACTTGCATGGCTTATAGTCTTGTC
This sequence comes from Auanema sp. JU1783, assembly GCA_943334845.2. Classification (NCBI taxonomy): domain Eukaryota; kingdom Metazoa; phylum Nematoda; class Chromadorea; order Rhabditida; family Rhabditidae; genus Auanema; species Auanema sp. JU1783. Next base: position 1,370,187 of record CALQYR020007420.1, on the reverse strand, counting down.
CCATAAGCTCGTTACAACGATGGAAATCAACATAGTAGGCGAAGCATTGTCTCTGCTTACGGATCTGTTTTTTGAAAAGTTAATGATAATAAATATTTAAGAATGATTACCTGTGGGAAGCGAGCATCGTATGGAGCACCCCAGAGAAGGTCCTTCTTCAGCTTCTCATTGTGTTCCTTGCTGTACCATTCAGGAGCATCAGGATGACGAAGAGCAGCAGAGAAGGTGTCCTAATTAAATAGTTAGTTTTTAAACAATAACATTGCGAAAGTACCTGGTACTTCTGGAGACGTTCCCATGTGGTAAGGGGCACTTCGACCTTAGAAGCCATACCTTAAAACAATTTTTAGTTCAATTTGATAGTGTGAAGCAGCAAAACGGAATAAAGAAATGAGCTTTTGTCAATAGAAATAAGAACAAAAAAGAAAAAAAAGTAATCTACAACTTGAACCACGACTTACTTATATTATTCCAATAGTTTGTACATAAATTTAATGATATTTAACATAATTAATAATGAAACATTGAAAACATAACCTCGACCAGCTCGCTCCGCCTGTGCTCTCTGCATCTCTGTCGCGGTAAACACTTTCATTCACTTATTCGAAACACGCCGGTTTTATACGACGAATTCGCATTGGTCCACATTTTCTTATCAAGAATTTGAATGAAACAGTGACTAAAACTTGAATGTTTAGGAACTTCTTATGAGCTTGAATCTCTTGAGGACGATTTTTCGCAACGTTTATTTATATTCTATCTTTTAGAATGACTGCAAGTATTACAAAAATCTTAACGTTCTCGAAGTTTTGTGATGTCTTGATAGAACTGAAAAATGCGGATACAATGAACAGCAAGGGCGATATCATTAAACAGTTTTACGAAAACAGTAGGAATCAGTTCGAAGATGAAGCCGTTTTTCTAAAACAACTAGAACCAATCATTCTCTTGTTTTTGCCTGATTCCAATGATACTCTCAAATTGGATTTAGGACCAGTGGGTAGTGTCTATTGAAACAAAAAAATCATCTTATTCAGAAAAAGTTAACGGATTTGATTTTAAAAACATTCGATATCCGAGAATTGAGATCTGTTACATCAACGGTTCGTGCTTTGAAAACAACTTCTCTCCATTTACAGAGTTCAGAATGCAAACGAAGTAACAGAGCTATTGGCTAGGGAAATCATTAAGAGATTCACATTGAAATGTTTGAATTTGACGTTGGATCAAATCTATGAGGGATTAAGTAAGATAAGTAAATTGAAAGGAGCAGACAGTATGTTGCAAAATAATTATGAAAACCTCAATGAAAATCTAATAAGGAGAAAAGGAGTTATTCGGGCTTATACAAAACTTGAGTGAAGGGGAGCTAGTATGGTTTCTCAATATAATGATTAGGAACATCGAGGTATCGAGATACGAACAATCTAAAATGAACACATGTTTAGAAATATGCTGGATATACTCGAACCATGTTTCTATCCCATTTATCCCCAAATGCGAATACAGCATGGCATATGAGAAGGGATCTGAGATCGGTACTCATGAATAAGTTCGAGGATAATGAAGAACGAGTAAAGTTTGCATTGGAAACTTGTCATATATGCAACTTAAGGAGCCCGATTTTTATCTTGGTTGTAACTTTAGTCCTATGTTATTAGCTCGACTAACAATTGGTGAAGTTGAGGATCAAGTATGAAATTCTGAAAGCAATTCTTCATCACCTACAAAAGCAGATGAGGAACTTGCATGGTGGCTTTTATTTGGAAACTAAGTTTGATGGGGAACATGTGATCTTACATAAAAATGGGGATGACTATAAATGGTTTACACGAAATGGAAAAGATTTCACAATGGTAACGAGTCAACGTGAATCCTCGTAAGATAATCTTAATTCAGAACTATGGGTCAAATAAAAATGAAAAACTAGCTGCAGCTATTCATTCCTTCTTCAAACCAACACTGAAGCAATGCATACTGGATTGTGAGTTGATGCATTATGACGAAGCAACTGGAAAGCTGAGTATGTATTTTTCCAATTTCCAAGAGAGACAGAAATGTTTAGTTCGTCACTTAGATCATGCAAGTGATGGAATTGTTCTGAACTATAGTAACCCTCAGCCTGGCCATCGAATAGGTGAGTACTAAGGTGTTTTACAAATATTAAAAATACTCAAGGTTCGAACAGTTCTCCGAAAATCAAATCCCTCCTGTCAAATATGCTAATTTCAAGTCGACGCAAGCAAATTAAGCGTCTTTTTTTGAAATCCCGAGCAGTGTCTGTGCACACTGAGCTTTCATTTTCCAATTTCTGATTATTTTTGTAGTCGTGGTTGTGTTCGACTTACTTTACATTGGCGCTACCATCAACGGATGTGAGCATAAGGATGATCTCACCATCACTCCACTTATGGATCGCGTTGAAATTATGAATGCCAGGCTGTTGAAAGACAACAAGGGTAAAAATGATCGCATATTCCTGGCACCCAGAGCAGAAGGAAGCACAGCGTAGTTTTTTTTACTTGTAAAACTTAGTTCGAGGGATGTTTAAGTGAAGACATCAAACAGTTTTTCACCGAAGCAATGGAGAAGAGGGAAGAAGGAATCGCAATCAAACGGAAAGATTCGCTTTATGCCATTGGCAAACGGTATACCATTAGTACTAGAAGTTATTACAAAATGAATTGTAGTAACAAAAGGAATGGCTGGTTCAAATTAAAAGATAGATTTGACATGGATCTGGTAATGGTTGGTATTTGTCCACCTAAAGATGAGAGAGGAATGTCATTCTTACTGGCAGCTTGGGATGGTTTGTGTATTTTGGTTTCAAAAATTCTCAGTACTTACTCAGAAACAAGCTACACTGGCAAGAATTTGCATGTGATTTGTAAAACGTTCACAGGATTGTCGGATATGGATAGAAAGAAAGTACTACAAGATGGTTTGAGAGACAGATTATGACTATTCCCATAAATATTTGATTAATAGTTCGGAAATCAGGTCCGTTACTGAAAGAACCTCCAGAGTGTTTGATTGGTTGGACATCAGATTCTACTTATGAGTATTTCCGATCAAGTGATTGGCTGGTTCGTAGTTTGAAATTATTTTTATAACTGGAGTTTGATGTTAAGATAGTGGAGGTTACTGCATACGGTGTTCGCAATGGTCATCTGGTTGATTCTGTTATTAGAAGGATACGGACAGATAAAGAAATATGCAGAGAAGATATTGATGAATATCGTGTTATCAGAAAATATGATCCAGCCAAGGTTTTTGTTCACATGACATCGTTTGACAGTTTTCTGATTTTCAGAACGCCTCTAAACCTAACAAAGAAACAGGAGCAAGTATAACACGGAAAAGAATTACGAAAAAATCTGTATTTGAGCAGAGTTGGAGAAATTTTCTCTGTTTTATAGTTTATAACTATTTTTGAGGCTTGTTTCCGGCAAAGAAAAGTAGTCTTGATGGACCCGCTGTACAATCTCCTCTGAAAGATGTGTGCATATGCGTGCTTCAAAGCTTTGATAGTAACCTTCGCACAAAGTGTTGTGAAATATTAGAAGGTTTTGGTGCGAACATAGTTGCAAACGCAAGTTAGTGCCATAATCGAATGTTCATCCAATGTTCTCATAGATGATGATACTCTGTTACTCGTCGCGCCTTCGGAAAATCACATGGTGGTAACGATGTCAAAGAAAAAGAATAAGTTCAACATAATCAAAGCCGATTGGGTATTACGTTGTGAAAAGGATAATGTGGTTGAGCCCTGGTAAGTTTCATTGTGTTTTGCGCGTGTTTGTTGGCACAGTAATATTTCTTTTCTAATGGGAGTAACTTATCATTATTCAAGGAAAATTAGGCGATAAGTGCTGCGTCTCAATCGTCCCTGTTCTTTTGATACATGAATTGCAATTCTGTAGGAGAGAAGTACAAGTGAAAGAGGAAATAAGATGAAGAGATAGAAGGGAATGCATTGAGAGAAGCCTGTGGGCTGACACATGGTGCTCTCACCGAGATTTATGTATTTGCTTCTGCTAGAGCCTACACGAAAAAAAAATTTTTCAAAACGTCTGCTGGAATTGATTGAGAGTTGAAGAAAGGTTTATTGTGCTGGCCGTCTTTGTCACTGCGTTCAGTAGAAGCATCATGCTGAGTTAAATCACTTGTGTCTGACCTCCGGAAACTGACCAGATATATTTATACCGTATTTCCTACCTAGATATCGATGAAACAGAACAATCAATTGACATCTAAGGACATACGGCTAGCAATACAGTATCCATTCATGTTCCCATTGTTTTCTTTAGAATATGAATTCAGTAATTCTGACTGATGATACTTGATGATCCCATAAATGCCCCTTTTTTTAACAACAATGTCGAAATCTACTTTTTTTTCTCAATACTTCAGATGAGTAAGGTCAAGGAGATACAGTGCTTTGTTTTTTTTTTCGTTCAGTAAAGGAAGCACGGTTGCATTCTGTAATTTTACTCACATAACGGTTGCATTTCTCATCTTTGGTAACCGCACAGTTACCTTCTCATGTGTTGCTAGTCGAAAGTTATTTGGAGCATGTTTGAAATGAACAAAACCTGCATGTTGCCAAGCAATTATTCCCCAAACGTCTTCAACAAACATCGATGCAGACAAATATAGCTAAAATACAATTTTGCAGGATTGCCAGTGATATCATTCATGAAGTAGCAGACGGATTTACACTCAGTGAATAACTTATTAATTCAGGGAAAACTGTTAATTATATGTATAATTATTATGAAAATATATGAACATAAGAATGTAGTTTTCAATTTTACCCATGGCTTCCCTTCATGTACATTTGGGTTTCTTGAGTTCGGTTTCTGTGCATCATCTTTGCTCATAAATCAGATGGTCTTTGGGTCGTGGGTTGTAAATCTAGTTTCGATAGATCCTATTGATAACAAATATTGATGAAATGTATGTGAAAGTTATCTCAGCTTGTTAATAGACGTTTAAAAAAGGAAAAGAAAGTATGTTAAGAAGAATGGCATAATTTTGTGTGTCCCTCTAGTTTGCCTGTGAGTAGATGGAGGAACAACACCACCATGTACTGAAGTAAATCCGTCTGTCTCCAGAGGATATTTGTTTCCTTCCACACCAGTTTCTGCTTATGGTAAACGTTTCATATTTCCTTTTTTTTCTTCTTCTCCTCTCGTTTTTGAAACCCTACGAACAGAATAGCCATCACAGACTACCGTACACTTAATAAAAATTTAATAGTATACGAAGCTTCATCTATGCTTCATCTAATAATTGAAGCGAGCATTTTGTGTTGATTTAAAAGTAATATCTCTCTCCCCCTGTATGCGATTGAATAATGTTGCTTTTTCATTTGATGACAGGCTTACCACTCTGCTTGTCGCTCACATGATGACAGGTAGAAAGTCAATGAGTAATAGTATAAAGTGAATACCTAGGAATACATATAAATTACAAGTAGGTGGAGACTGGAAAGTAGTAACATATAGTCAGGTTATATATTATAGAAAGTAATTTATATAGATTAATATATATTAAAATATATAAGAGATGATATAGATAGAGCATAGGTGGATGCAGAAGAGCAGCATCTCTGAGGTTTCAGATTTGTGCTCATAAATTGTTTCGTGTAGACAAATGTTGCAAATAAATCAGCATATGGTACGTTTGTTCAGCTGTCAGAAAATACGATCAGTTGTATCAGAAGCTTAAAGGAATTGATGGTGATAGTATTTGGATGATAAAAATAACGAATGATACTCGTTGACAGGTTTAATGGCACGCGCCATCAATATTCTCAGAATAAAGCTTTGTCAACATGTGAAGAAGACGGCTGACTTAATGAAATAAAAAAGATGAACAAAGTGTTGAAGTGTTAAACTGTTATAGCTAAGCATAAATCGTTTTAATTAGCTTCAAACAAACATGGCTTACGATTGAAGTGCAGACGCTGAAATCATTTGCTAGCAAGCACAAATAGCTTTATGACGGGTACTACCGTAATCTGCATGTGGATTGAAGCTGAGTGCTCTTTTGAGTTAAGCATAAACTAAAGCTAAGAATTTATATTTATTATCATTAATTAACTCAAGAGTACATTAAGATAGAGTTTAAATAAATTTTAAAATGCTTAGAAGTCTCTTACAGTATACACATTTATTATATTACAACATGTTAAGAAGGTGTATAAGGATGAAATTTGTCTCGTCTGACACTGATAATACACCTGAGGTTTATAAATAGCTGTCGGCATTTATCACAAGAATCGGAACATATCAAATAACCTGACAAATTAAGGTAAAACCGATAGATTGCGGTTTAACAAGAGGAGACAGAATGTTCACACACCAACAGACGTTTAATCGTTTCGCTTGACTCCGCCCCGTACGCATTGTCATTGGCTGTTTGATCATTACCGTATAGATTAGCGGCAGATGAAAGAAACAATTAATAAAGCCAAATAATTAATATATGTAGGATAATTAGTTGAATCATTCATTATCAGAAGATGAAGGCAATGTTGCATCCTCTTCGTACTGCCCATCTTATCACATTACGGCCTTCGTGCTTCATCTTGGGTTTGTTGGAAGCTCATTCTTCGTTGTGTGCCATCATCTTCATCATTCGTATATTTAATGTGTTTTTTCTTTGCAACTATCAAGTTCATGTTTCAATAATCTTTTGGACTCATCCAGTATTCTGAATACTTGAAATGTCTTTTGTGATCTCTAGTGATCTCTTGTTCGTTTCTTATTTTTTCAATTCATAATCAAATACATGGTTATAGAATAATTTTTAATAATAAATTTTGCATTAGAAAAAACTGACTGGTACAATAGATAAACGAAGACAGAAGAAGGGGAGATGAGTGTATACAATCACATTCAGAACTTGAAATATGTCTTCAAATAAGAAAATAAAGAAGGAAGGAGAGTAAAACGATTGGGAAGTTATAGGAGGGTTGGGCAAGGAAGAAGGATGAGGAAGAGTAAGAAGTTGGCTGATAGTATGGGATGGAAGAAGAAGATGTAGAAGATTGTCTTCAGAATAAACATCCACATTTTGATTAGAAAAATTTTGATCAAAAAGAGATGTCATTCACCGGCAAGAGAAAGCTGAGGAAAAGCTGAGACGAATTAAGTAAGAGGTGCATTGATAGAAATGGACTATAGAAGGAGATGAGGAGAGGGGAAGGAGGGAAAGCTTCAAGCTTTTGATGTTGTGGCAAGTTACCAGCTTTTATAATTATCATAATCATTAGATAACTATAGAAGAATGAAAGTATATCTTTGACTATGCGAATAGTTAAAGAGAGATGACAACAACCATGTATGCAAATTTTAAATTCTAAGATAGTTTTTGATAAAAATCAGAATGAAAAACAAACAAAAAATACTCTGTCTTGGACAAAAAGCAATACTCTGTATAGTCGGTTTGACGGGGGAGAAGGGGTACCTTGTTTAATGGACATTTTTACCTTGTTTGGGAAATTAGAAAACCTTGTAATGAATACCTTGCATGGTAGGAGAGAAGAGAGAAAACATAACAAACAAACAATTCAATTATTTTCTATATTTGTAATTTTGTAAAAAAAATGTTTAAATTTGGGGTCTTGGGGTTAAAGCTTGATTCAAAGCAGAATAAGTTTTTTTGGAATGAACCATAGAGAGGGAGAGCGAAAATAGAAAATGAAAAATGAGAAAGAAAGAGAGAGAGAGAGGGAGAGGGGGAGAGAGAAACAGAAATGTAAAGATGGGATACGTGAGGGTAATATATGAGGTTGAGAGGGAAACTTTGTAACTTTCAAGAAAGAAAAATCTCTCTCTCTCTCTGTGTCTCTCTGTCTTTCTCAATTGTTGAGATAGGAGGTGGTGGGGAGAAGAAAAAAGAAGAAGATGAAGTTCGTTGATTACGGGAGGCTAGAACAAGAAATATTAAAGAAGAAAAACTAGTTGGTTGTAATAAGCTGGCTCTAAGCTTTCAAGTGATAGCATCACGGATTACGGTAGATTAGCTCATGATAAAATTGAGCTAAAAACCATTTTAGTGTTTTACAGTCGATTATGCAGCATAAGTTCTAATGTAAATAAAGAATTTACATATTATTATGTTGTTTTTTAAAATTGATTTGATAATAAGAAGTTCCTTGTAAATCCAAGATGAGCAAATGGCAATGGACCAGTAGGGAAAGGCATCATCTGCGGTGTCAGTGGCTTATCCTGAAATTTGAAAAATTTGATTTTTTCGAATAAATTCTCGTGTTATTGGATAATTTGTTATAAATATGACAGATATCTAATGTTTTGACCTTATACATCATTTGAATCAAAAAATGAAGTGAAACCTTTCAACTCTTCAAAAGTCTGCAACAGACGGATGAATAGCGAAGGGATTGCTTCCGGATGCTTTCCGAATGAAACATTCCCAATGAATCCCTTCTCAATGAAATCATATGTAAGAGGTGTTCGTAACGTTGCCTTATTTCTTTTTTTTTGGATAAAAAATGGCTTTGGCAGTCAAAAACTAAGAAAGAGAGAAACGGAAAGAAGTAGAAGAGAGAGGGAGAGAGGGATAGAGAGAGAGAATAGGTTAAGGTATAAGAGAGAGAGAGTGAGAGACTGAAGAGAGAAAAGAAATCTCTTGAAAGAAACACACATGTGTTATGTATGTATTTATGGTGTGTTCGTTTTTATAAATTACTAAGGAAATGACAAAAAGAGCTGAAACATATGGTCGCAGACATTTATCTTCAGCAAGTCATCTGAAGGATGTGAAGGATAATTGAGACATTTAACAAATTGAATTTTATACAAAATTATTATGATTTATAGAGATCAAAGAAATATAGGCATAGTTACGAACATTGAGAAGGTTTTTTTTCGTTCTTAAGGACAATCAAAAGAAAAATGAGTGTCAGAGAGAGAGGGGGAGAGAGAATGAATGAGAAATGAACGTATGAACATTGGAATGAGAATGAAGTTCAAGAGAAAGGTTAAGAAGGAAGAAAGCTATGATCAGTGTAAGTATATAGAAATATGATTACCTTATTTTCCTTTTTATGTTTCATCCGTCGGTTCTGGAACCATATTTTGACCTGCAAAGAGAGAATGAAGTAAGTGATCATGCCTAGGATGATGAGTATACCTGTCTTTCTGTGAGCATAAGTGAATGAGCGATTTCAATTCGTCGTTTTCTTGTCAAATATTTATTAAAATGAAATTCCTACAATAATATATTAGTTAGAGATGTGCGAAGGAAGATTGGCGACAAACATACTTTTTCTAATTCTAAGACTTGATTTCGTGTGTAAGCCGTTCGCTGTCGTTTTTCACCTCGTGATCCGCCTGCAATAACACAATATATTAAAATCAGCATTGTTCTCAAGCCCTCATCTAGTCAATCGAATATGGAAAATAGAAAAAAAACCCGAAAAATTATAATATGTGGATGAGCATTTGTTCAATTCATCCGATGCCTTTATGGTTGCTGATGTCAATCAAATTTGGGATTTACTATCAGTTTTTGCATTGGCGAAGATATGATTTGGAGAAACCGTAAATCTCATTTTTCAGTCTGTTTGCCATAGATGAAGATGATGAACCTTTGACAGAGAAAATTGTTGGAAAAGAGAGAGATACAGAGAGAGAGGGATGAAATGAGAGAGATAAGAAGAGAACCTCGATTGATTCTTTTTCAGATTTATCCAGTCGTCTATCTAACTCGTCATATTCTAATATTTATTGCCCCCAAAACGGAAAAGTCCCTGGCTGCTGACCGATTTATGGCTTTGTCCGTGTTATTCCGAATCTGGCAAATGCATTTTGCACATAGAGACTATCAGACACAATCTCAAATAAATATTTTTTTTTGTTTCTTTCATTTATGATTTGAGGCACTGAATGAATTGCTACGATAAGAACATGGCTCATATACAAGCAGAAGCTTTGAATTTTGAAAGAAAAGATCTATTTTGAGAAAATGTTTTGATATTTTCATGAATAAGCAATGATCCATTTGGTCGTTTGACGGTAAATGAAATTCGTGGGAAACACACACACACACACGAAATCTTAGATCAGCTGTCAAGCTGTTTCATTAATTACCATATTTGGAAATCATTTGAAGTTGTAGGTGGTCGATGATTCTGTTTCTTCTAATCCCTCTCTTCTTCTTTCCGTCTTGAATGATAGAGTAAGAAAGAGATCAAAACAGAGCGAGAGAAAGAGAGAAGAGCATTGAGTTAACCTCAAACATTGACATCTCTTAACTACTCGTAAAGATACAGTTGTTCTGTGAGGTAAACTTGTATGGATCGATCAATCTTCTCATTAAGGTCAAACAAATCTGACAAGCTCAAATAAATTTGGATTCATCCAAGTGATAGATGTAGTTTCAGTTGAAAAAACAAAAAAACAACAAGAAGAACATCCATGTTCCCGAATCTTTACCGTTCAAATGGAAAAAAACACGCAGATGGTCAAATCTGACATGTTGTTCTTCTCGTGCTGAAGGTGGTTGAAATGTCTTTTTGTATAGTTTGATTGAAATGAATTGTTTGGTTTAAATATAAAAAAGGATTGAAGTAAGAAGCAGACGAAGATTGAGACAGCCGAACTTCTAACGTAACTCTTCATTTTGACTCGAAAATTAGTTGAATTTGAATATTTGAGTTAGAAGTATGAGGAAAAGGCTTGAGATTCAGAAAAACAGATGACCATGATGATCGATGGATGTCATGGTCCTTGTCATTTTCATGAAAATGACATTCTTCGGCATACAAAAAGCTGGAAAGAAGTTGAACATCTAGAGAGAGAGAGAGAGAGAAGATGGTGAATGGAAAATGTTCAACGAAGAAGCAATGAAAATGACTTTTGTAAATGAAGAAGCTTATTATGATTTCACCCTCTCATTCTATCTCTATGGTTTCATACATCCAGCATAGGATCCTTCCGCTGTTTGTTGTGGCTGCAGTGTATCCTGACAGTATGGATGTCGAGCGATACGAACGAAAAATGAAATATGAGGTGACTTGAGACATTTTTTTGTCTTTTCTTTTCCAACAAATTGTTCATATTTAAAATATTATCAATTTACGTATAAGGGCATGTATGGTAGACATATTTTAGAGGAACAACTGACAGAAAGATGACAAGTTGGCAGCTGGCCTACTGACTGCTCCTTTTTCACGTAATATTTCATCCGAGACAGAAGTCTTGGATTAAGCTGTATCAGGATTATTTAACAATATTTCATGTTTTACAATAAGTTGAGGAATATATCTTCTTCTTCTAGAGTTATTCAAATATACTTTCTTAAGAATATGGAGATGATAGAGAGAGAGCAAGAGAGAGAGAGTGAGTGAGCGAAGGGGAAGTAGGAAGAACCAGATAGCGAGAAAGATATAGAGAGAGATAGGAAATTATAAGTAAGTAACCTAAAATCAAATTGTGTTCATTTGAATAATCACGTCAATCAGCTGTTTTACATCTAAGCAGCATATCCAGAATGCTTTCGGCTTGGACATGTTTTGAGCTTAAAACGGATAACATTTTTTGATGGATTACAGAAAAAGTGTGTTGTGGTGAGATGAGCAAACAGTCAGAAGATGAAAGGCGAGAAACTTTGAAAGAAGATTAAAGTTGGTTAAGAAGGTAAAAGAACAAAAGACTCAATGGACAGGCGAATGATTGAATTGTCTGTTTTACAACTGTACAACGGCAACTCTCTTCTTCATCAACATTCAAATGCAAAGTGTGCCGGTGATAACTAAATGATTGAGTAGTCAAAGCTTAATTCATTCAATTGACAGATACAAATAGTATCTCCAATTGAATTATTATCATTAATTACGGTTTCTAGACGAGATCGGAGAGGAGACAAAAAAAAAACTTTTTTTCTTGCCCTCCATCTCCTCTCATTCTACTGCGGTCTTCTACGTCTGCTTTTAATCGCCAATTCTTAACCATCAACGATTGTTACATTTGGAAAAGACCTTGTCCGTCATTACAGGCTAATAGATCGTTTTGAGGTTAACGGACATTCAAGAAAAAAAACAATTCGCCTTTTTTTATGCTTCAACTCAGAATATAAGATGGATCATTAAAAATCTTTTTTTTTTGGTTGGTTGGCATCCTTCTGATGGTAGTCGTGTGTACAGAAGGAGGCGAAAGCGCTAAGAAGGATGGCATTCAAGACGGAAGCGGCTGTGCAAAGACACAGTCCGGATATGGCAGACGAACTGACAAGATAATTATCGAATTGAAACATAATTAGTTTGAAGATGAAAGCAGCTATTGAAATGATAGATAAAAAATGTGTTTTTGTAATGAAAAACTAAAATATGTTTGAAAGCAAATAGGATGAAATGAATGCGATTAAGGGACGATTCAGATGGTGACAGATTGGTTTACAAGTTAAGAATCGTGTTAGGATGAATGCTTAACACGCAATGAAAGGATGTGTGTGGTGATGTTGTTGTTTATGTGTAAGCTGTTTACAAGATAGATGATTACTGTGAAGCTGAATACAATTATCAGAACTATCTATCTATATTATGATTTGGATAGATATGAATTGTCAATTATAGAATGATAGATGTCTTCACATCATCAAACGTATGCGAAGCCCGATTTGCTTGCCTTAAACGCATACGTTAACCCTCTCAAGTTCATTCTCTGTTTTGCTCCACCATCTTCACATTCACTCTATTAAACACCTTTTGATGATAGCAATCTTACGAGATGTAAAAGAGATTACGGTAATAGACAACCCTTTATGGCCTTTTAAACTTTATGCCATATAAAATTATTTTTCTTATTTTTTTTAAAATAACATAATAAAAAATATTGATAAGCGAAAGAGGTTCTTGTTCACCATTGTGGACATTCGATAGGGTAGGTCCGATGGATATGTTGGGTCGTTCTGCTTTTCAAACTATAATTACAATTGAAGCAGACGAGGATCAGTTGGACTGATGAGATAATCCGTCTTGTCTTCTCAGACCCTAGGGCGATGCTGTGATAAATGAAGCAAAGAGCCATTCTCGACGTCGGCATGCTATCCTTTTATCTTTTTTTTTTGCTTTTCCAAACTTTTACTCACGAAAGAAATTATCTTCAAAATTGTCTAATAATAATCACCTCAATCGTTTCATACAAGAGCAGAAAGGAGGATGAGAAGGGAAGGGAAGGGAAGGGAAGAGGAGGCAAGAAGAAACAAACAAGAATAAGAAATGAACAAATAGATAGAAACAAGTTAACATACCTTCTCCTGAAGTTGAATGAACCCGCGTCATCCATGGATAGACAGCTGCAGCTACAGCACTTCCATTTGAACTCGTCTTATCCTCATCACCTTCTTTCTTTTCATCTTTATCATCTTTCCATTCAGAATTTTGATAACATAACGACTTAAAATAATAATATTAACTATATCATATGGTTAAATCTATATATTTAATCAAATAATTCAATAAAACTTGATTTCTAAGCGCCAATTTTCGTCTTTTCACCGACAACTTTTCGTTTTTTCTTTCCTCCTTCTCTCCTTCGCCGCGACTACGGTAGCCGTTGAGGCAACGAGAGCAGAGAAAGGAGATGAGCAAAAGGGCAAAATGAACGTTTAAAAGATGGAAAAGCTTAGAATGAAGTGAAAATCAAACAAAATTTGTCAAAATGACCCCACATTCGAAATTTTTTTTCTTTCAGAAACAAAAAATTCGATTGAAGAGAGAAAGCATATGCTACACATAGAGGAGGAAAAATCGATTGAATAACCAAAGTAATCAGGAAATATGACTTCAGATGCTTAAAATGAGAAACTATAAAGAGGTAGAGAGAGAGAGAGAGAGCGAGAGAAGCATATCAATTTATAAAGATGAAACACAAAAAAAAAGAGAAAAAGATGAGAAAAGGAAGAGAGTTGTGGACGGGTCAAAGTACTTGTTGACGAAAAGCATTTTCAAAAATTTGTAATTACATCAAAGAATTGAAAGTGAAACAATTACCTGAGAAGAGAATTGCGCTCCTGATAATGTGGATGATGGAAAGTATGCTGTAGATGGTTGTTGAACTGCTGAGGTATCGTAATAAAATCCAGGTGGAGGACCGGCTTGCATGACTGAAGCAGCGGCGGCTGCTGCTGAAGCTGAAGATCCGAAATCGGATGACGTCATAATTTTGACGGATAATGTGCGTAGATGGTGAAAAGTAATGAGAAACTATACTAGATAGATAGTTAGATGGTATGATGAAGTTTTATCTGAAAAACTTAAAGAATGGGTTCAAGTATGCGCAGGATGATGAGGATGAGGAGGAATGAAATGAAGCAATTCAGAATGTCTATCACATATCATTATAAGACAGCGAAAAATGGAAAAGCTTAAACTTGAACTCTATGGAATCAAAAGGTTACGCAACAGAATTAGGTGAGAACTGGCAGAAAAAACTTAATATGAATCAAGACACAATTAATAGCACAAGAAGAGAATAAAACTAAATTAAAACGAGATCGCTATGAGACCATTTAAATGATGAGAATGAACATTAAAAAAAATAAATTGAGTCTGACATCACATTATCATCACCTGCTTTCCAATCACAACAAAAGCTGTTTGTCTTTCCGAGTTTTCCGGCTCAACTATTGGAGAGAGAGAAGCTTTTTGAACAAAAACTATTTTACTTGAATGATAGCGACAACCAGATTAACTGTTTTTTTTGGTTTCTGCCGAACATACACTTATTCACTCACTCACACAAATCTTCGACCAGCTCAGAATACAGATTCGCAGCCCCCTGAAGGGTTACGCATGGTACCCCGTTGCGCCTGCACGACCCGGCAAACCCTGGCTCCGCCCACTCATCGATGATTGGCTGTTGGCTGAAGAAATGGGCGGAGTGCATATGAGAGATGAGATAGGGTGGTAAGTTGTGGCCGTTGAAATGAGAATGGCAATTTTGGAATTAAAAAACAGAAGACGCAAGGTCCACTCATCATAAAAATTGGTTGAGAATAGATAAATCATAAATTACGTCAGGACAAGATTGCAAAATGATTTTATTGATTCAGAGGATATGAGATGATAGGCTTAAAAGGAATTACATAATGCACTTTCTATTACTTCTCTTTCATATAGTTGAGAGCAAGAAGAATTCCTTTTTTATGAATAATGTGCGGATTTATAGTAAGAAAGTGATAAATGTTCCAATGACAATCAGACAGTTGGCAATTGAAAATGCGACAAGATGAAGCTGGAGAAGCGGATTATCAGGTTGAGAAATTGCAAATAAGCCTACCAACTTACAAAATGTAAATTAATAAAAAAAATAGTATGATGATGTTAATTAAGCCCACATAGTTATTCTATTTTGGTTTTTGACAACGTTCGAGAGTCAAAAAGATTTATGGCTGTTGATCATTATCTAGAAGAAATAGCAAATGA
Organism: Auanema sp. JU1783; assembly: GCA_943334845.2. NCBI lineage: Eukaryota > Metazoa > Nematoda > Chromadorea > Rhabditida > Rhabditidae > Auanema > Auanema sp. JU1783. Next base: position 1,354,727 of record CALQYR020007420.1, on the reverse strand, counting down.
CAGAAGAAATGAAAAAGAAAAATAGAATTGAAGAGGAAACAATACACAAGATTAAATGAAAAGAGAAAGCAAAATCATTGACAAATAGTATTCACCTTTGACATAATTAAAAATCATGTTTCAAGCTGATAGTTACGGTTAAGCTACCTACTGACAGCTTTAAGATGTCTTCATGACAAATTTCAGGTCATAAAAATTGTGTGAATGGACTGTTTATGTTGTGTTACATAAGAGCAATCTGTTTCGTGTCTGGACCATCAAAGTTGAAGATAAGAGCTGAGGCAGTGAGGATTACAAGTTTATCTGGCACTCTTGCGGCGTCTTTGGCGGTCCAGATGAAAGACTCACTGCGTCGGCCAGCCGATCCATTTGGAGTGGAGAGACCATCTCGCCTTGGGCTCTTCCTCTCTTAAATCTTCAACATATTTCTCATATATACTCCTGCCTTATCTTATATCCTTTTTGTGGAACCAAGAAATAAAAAGCGAGTGAGTGAGAGAAGAAAGAGAGAAGCCATCGGCTGCGAGGGAGTTCATCATCAATCACAAGACATACACTTCACGTCGTCCACCACATACACACACATACACACTTTCAGTTGTTAGAATGAGCACGAGATTCTTCGGGCAAAGAAAAATTGAGCCTGAATGAACGCTCAACTCGAACTCAATATTCTCTCTTTTTCTTCCGCATAACACCTTATTCGAAATTCATTGAAATAATCAATTTGAACAACTTTTTGAAATAAATCGAGCAAGTGCTCATGGAACACAAAAGAAAAGCAATGAAACAGCGCTGTTCCATTGTTCAAAGTAACAGCTTAACAGTTCAAATGATTTTTCTTTTTTTTCGATTACGGTAACCTGGTTAAAGTTTCCGACACATTATACCGTAATCGTCAATTCCGTAGAAAGTACTTCGGATCAATCATTTCTGATAATTATTTTTCACGTAAACGTGGAAATCACGTGAAAAGCCACGTAAAACTGAATGGTTCAGACTGAAAGATCATTTTAAGAAGAACAAACAGTCTGAAACGGTTGTATTTGAGATATCTCTCTTTGATTCTCTCTTTTAATTTTTTTTTTTCATATTTTCCAAAGTAGAACTTATGATTTGCAAGAGAGAGAGAGAGAGGATGTGAAAAAGAATTAAATGAAACTTCGAAGTAATTTATTATCTTTCTTTTTCTTGTTTTCATTCTTTAACATTCAGAAGATGAGACACTTCTTGCAAATGAATTTCTCCCAAATTCAGATGAAAAATTGAAAAAAACGTTAATTTTAGCAAAAAAAAATGTGATTATAAAACCAGAATTAAAGTGAATGATGAATCAAAGAAAAGAAACAGTTTATATCAGTCCTTACCTTTCTCTCTCTATCTCTCTCTTTCGTCTTCTTTGCTCTGCTGCATTCTCTCTTTCTTTCTTTTGCGCTCTCTCTCTCTCTCTCTATACAGCTTGACGTGAAGACACAACGGGTTTCTTTGGATTACGGTAATAGCAGAAGCATCACGGAAATATGAGTTCAGGGGGGTTTTTATTGAAAAATCAACGATTAGAATATAAAATATAAGTGATTATATAACAGCTTATAACTAAACAAGCCGAATATTGAAGATGGATGATAGCTGAATGGGAAGACGACAATTTCTGAATCAAAAATTAGCAAAAAAGATACTAATGGCTGTATAACATGAAAGGTTGCTATTTACAAAAATATATTCTTCCAAGATAAGGAACGAAAATATTTTTTTTTTCTGTTGCTTACCAAATCCAAAATGACGTTTGCAAAATGAAACAGAATGATTTGAGAAAGACTAAAAAAGAAAAAAAATAAGAAAGTTTGAAGGTATGTGGAACACGCGCCAAAACATTTTGAATTTATAAAATGAATTGAGGGTATATTAAAGAGAATATTTTTTTTTTTGTGTTGTTCTTTATAATCTCTGTATGAGAAGGTATAGCTACAGTGCAAACTACTTAAGGAAGTAAGTTATCTCATATAATCTATTATAGAATGGATTACAAATAGTTTTTGGTGAGATGTCTTATCTTGACAGATAAACGGCCAACATAAATTGTTTTTATTAGATCGTAGATTGCAAATTTTGACACTTAATTATTGACAAAACGATTTGTTTTCATCATTTTTTAAGATAAACCACATGAAGTCGTTTATCCAAATAACTTTAAACAAAAATATAATATATTGGTTGATTTTCTATGAAATGGCTGGAAGACGGAAGGTGGACGCTAGTCAATGGGAGCCTTTCACGCAAATACATTACATACAAGCAACTTTATAAAACACGAGATTGTTTTTATAAAGAATAATTAACGTTAACTATATGTATAATTATAGAGAAAATTCGTTTATTTAGAGGAATTGTTGATTAATCGTAAAGGAAAACGATTAGACGATAGAATGACTCCTAGTATTCGTGTGTGGGTTACGGTAGCTTCAAACACATCAATACGTTTGGTAAAGGACTTAAGCACAGAATTATAGGAAACAGAATGAAAGGATTGAGAAAAAAGACAAAAAGTGATTGAAAAATGAGCTTTTTGATAGAAAAAAAATAAAAAAAATAATAATGAACACACTATAATCTCAGTTTTATAGTAAAAATGATTTCAGACAGAAGACGGCAAGGTGTTCTAAATACGAGAAAGAGAACAGGAGTTTATAGGATACAACTATTCGTTCGAAGTTCGTTTCTTTTAAAGATTATTTAACATAACAAAAATAGAAGATTATACAATGGAACAACTATTGCTAATGCTGCTTGTGCCTGTCGATTCAGCTTTGTCGGTCGCCAGCTGTGTGTTCAGCTCCGCCCTAAGAAGCTTTCGATGTATCGAAACTTTTTTTTTGTGAACTGAGGAAGAATTCATCGAGAATTGAATGTTAATTCGAAGGATTAAGAATACTACATACATGTAAGGATAGCTTTGGATGAAACACAGATCTTGACGAATTTCAGGGCATCGATGTAAGGTAGACACATAGACAAGAAAACGGAGTAGTAAAGGGTTAGCTCAAAGTATTTGATCCCTGAGAATGGACAGAACGAAATTATACGGTAATTATAACTAATAGTTTGTGTATTCAAATGAGATACCGTATATGGGAGAATAGAGTATTTCACACATCATCTGGTCACCCAGAAGACGATCTTTCCTACGACGACGACGACATCTAACCGAAGAGGGGATACGAAACCATTTATTAATGACAAACAATCGATCAGATGTGAGCCAGACACAAATGACTTGGAATAGAGTAAGGAATTCAATTTACCATTGATTTTTCAATTTTCATTTTCTACATTCACAAATAATTTTTTTTCGATGAGGAATAATCGATGCATCTTCACACTAGTCGCAAAGGCTTCATGAGAACTTCAATTCCCTGTTTCCACCAATATCTCTAATCAATAGTCGGCTCGAAAATTCAGAGGATATGATCGAAAACGGAATAGATGGTAATAAGTCAACTTTGAGGATTCAATAATTCAAAGTTCTGATTAGCAAGTAGACGGCTTATGAGAAGTCGGTTTTTTTAAACGTTTATGAGGGTGATAAGGTTCGAGCAAGAAATTGAAAAAAAATAAAAACGTAAAAGTTGTTTAGTCATCATCACTTCCTCATGAAAGTGACGATCTGAAAACACAAGAAGGTGTAAGGTGGAGAGTATACTGTAGGTCATGCGTGATTGATGGAAAAGACTATCGAATGGCAATTCATGAAGAGAATTGTGAAAAAAGACGATTGAAAAACCATTTTCCTATTTTATATTCGAGGAAATAACAACAAAATGAAGAAGAAAAAAAGATCATCGTGAAATGTTCAAAGCATTCAATCAAAAAGCTTAAAATCAAGCATAAAGCTTAGAATGATTACTATCAGCTGATAAAATGAAGAATTGAAAGAGAAATAATAAGGATAAGATAGAAGAAAGTTATTAACATAGCTATACTAACTTATTACCGATGAGTTCAAGTTTAAAAAGTCTAAATTCAGATTCAAATGAGAAACCACACTATAGGAATGATGACGTGATGTTCACAAATAATTTTTTTCAAAAAAATGAATAGTCAATATAAGAAAGTTAGGAACAGATATGTAGAAGCTTCAAAGTTAGAAGTATAATGGAGGAGCACAAGATATCCTTATTCGACCTTCAGATGACATCAGAAGACAAAACAGTTGATGGACAACTGAATACAGAACCGATTTGCATTACAATGACAACAAGATATTGGATAAAAGCTTTTCACTACACAACGAATCCATAGCTCATTCCTATACTTGCACATATCTTGCGTCAATTTTCTCTGGCTAGGATAACGTGCACTTAAGGCGAACACTAGAAAGACGCCAACTTATCAATATCTCTTATTTTCGAATATCACTATATAGCGCCTTTTTCAGATCAATCATTAACCATAACATTGTCTTCACCTCTCTCCAAATCGTTTTGACTTGTTAGATGAATCATATGATGAATATTTCGTTTTTGAAAGCTAATGTAAATAAATCGTTCTATTTCATAGTTAACATATTCTTTCTTCTGTATTTCCACGATCTAATGAGAACAGATTGTCAAATTAATGCCATTAGGAAAAGCTATGAAAAACATTTATAATCCTTCAAATTCACATTTCTATCATTTCGTACACTTTTACGAATAAAAAACAACCAATTTTACATTCTGGAAAATGAAAAGTTCTAATAGCACGTGGGATTTACGTTCAAATTGGCAACAAGTATAAATAGCGAACGCGTTTTCATTTTCAACAGATATTCTTCTGACGCGGTCGAATCCACTTGATCTCACCCACAAGGTCTCGTTCTGCCATGCGTATTTCATGAAAGATATCTTGCGGAGTTGAAATAATTGGGGAAGTTTACTCAAGTAATTTACGAGATTATCTCTGAAGTAACAACACTGAGGTTTGGTGAGCTACATGCAGCAGCAAATTACTGAAAATCATAGTAAGCTCTGATATAATAATGAAGTCATTTTAATGCACTCAGATCGAATCTGCCATATTATTCAACATCGGAGTTTGATCGCCGTGCGAAATCAGAGGCGAGACTAAATATGACTGCCGATTGGACTACAACGAGCAAATGTGAGCGTTCTGAGTCTTTTCATTTAAACAATAAATTGTTATAGTTACTGGTCCCTAGTTAGTCCATCCTCTAAATGCCAGGTATGTGTCTCTCTTTTTTCAGGGCTGCAGGGTCCCATACATTTCGAGCAAAATAGGAAATGAGAGGTGAAGCATAAACTTTGTTCCAAGCTGATAATTACTGTTCAGATTCGAGTACCAAGAAGGATCAAGTCAATTCGGTGTTGTCAACGACTGGATGAGCGTCTAAGAGTAAATGTAAGTATTCAAGTCTTTTCGTTCAAGAATTCAATTGTTACAGCTACTGGTCCCGAGTTGGCCGGAGTTAGCCCTTCATCTAAGTGCCAGGTTAGTGTCTTTCTATTTTCAGGGCTGCAGGGTCCCATACATTTCGAGCAAAATAGGAAATGAGAGGTGAAGCATAAACTTTGTTCCAAGCTGATAATTACTGTTCAGATTCGAGTACCAAGAAGGATCAAGTCAATTCGGTGTTGTCAACGACTGGATGAGCGTCTAAGAGTAAATGTAAGTATTCAAGTCTTTTCGTTCAAGAATTCAATTGTTACAGCTACTGGTCCCGAGTTGGCCGGAGTTAGCCCTTCATCTAAGTGCCAGGTTAGTGTCTTTCTATTTTCAGGGCTGCAGGGTCCCATACATTTCGAGCAAAATAGGAAATGAGAGGTGAAGCATAAACTTTGTTCCAAGCTGATAATTACTGTTCAGATTCGAGTACCAAGAAGGATCAAGTCAATTCGGTGTTGTCAACGACTGGATGAGCGTCTAAGAGTAAATGTAAGTATTCAAGTCTTTTCGTTCAAGAATTCAATTGTTACAGCTACTGGTCCCGAGTTGGCCGGAGTTAGCCCTTCATCTAAGTGCCAGGTTAGTGTCTTTCTATTTTCAGGGCTGCAGGGTCCCATACATTTCGAGCAAAATAGGAAATGAGAGGTGAAGCATAAACTTTGTTCCAAGCTGATAATTACTGTTCAGATTCGAGTACCAAGAAGGATCAAGTCAATTCGGTGTTGTCAACGACTGGATGAGCGTCTAAGAGTAAATGTAAGTATTCAAGTCTTTTCGTTCAAGAATTCAATTGTTACAGCTACTGGTCCCGAGTTGGCCGGAGTTAGCCCTTCATCTAAGTGCCAGGTTAGTGTCTTTCTATTTTCAGGGCTGCAGGGTCCCATACATTTCGAGCAAAATAGGAAATGAGAGGTGAAGCATAAACTTTGTTCCAAGCTGATAATTACTGTTCAGATTCGAGTACCAAGAAGGATCAAGTCAATTCGGTGTTGTCAACGACTGGATGAGCGTCTAAGAGTAAATGTAAGTATTCAAGTCTTTTCGTTCAAGAATTCAATTGTTACAGCTACTGGTCCCGAGTTGGCCGGAGTTAGCCCTTCATCTAAGTGCCAGGTTAGTGTCTTTCTATTTTCAGGGCTGCAGGGTCCCATACATTTCGAGCAAAATAGGAAATGAGAGGTGAGACATGAACTTTCTTCAAAGCTGATAATTACTGTTCAGATTCGAGTACCAAGAAGGATCAAGTCAATTCGGTGTTGTCAACGACTGAATCAGCGTCTAAGAGTAAATGTAAGTATTCAAGTCTTTTCGTTCAAGAATTCAATTGTTAC